>OY856187.1:406019329-406535355 GCA_963693315.1 Diogma glabrata | reverse complement strand
TAATTTTGATTATTTTTTGTTTATAGATAGTCTTTGATAAATAAAAAATACAAGTTCTCTTAGAATTTTTTTTTCGACCAGGGGTCTTGACAGGGTGCCCCTCAATTTTTGTTATTTTGTGATGTGAGTGCATTTTGACGAGCGATTGTAGAAAAACTACTCAATCGATTTTCATAAATGATATGTCGTTGAATAGGTATTAGAACAAAGTTTTTAAAAATGTACACTGTTAATTTTTTGAAATAATTTTTAACGGTGTAACATTAGAAAAAATGGTGTAATTGAAAAAAAGATGGCATAGACATTTTTTTTTTTTTAAACTAAATTGAAGCTTATTTTATATCTAACCACTTGTGAAAGATTAGGACTAGCTATATTTTTTGTTTTAGAGATAAAATTCGTTGTGCATATGACTGTCGGGAATCAGTTTTTTTTGTCCTGAAGGAAAATTATAAAAATGGCGATTTTTAGATTCAGATTTGTTTTTTATGTTAAATATCAAATATTTTATTATTAAATGAACTTTTTAAAAAGCAATTTCAGTCAAGTTCAGCAACATTTTGCGATATTTTGACTCGACCTTTTTTTAATTTGGTTTATTTTTAGTTTATAGATAGCCTTTGATAAATGAAAAATACGGCTTCAAGTAGAATTTTTTTAAATATAGACCAAAATAAACCAAATTAAAAAGGGTCGAGTCAAAATGTCGCAAAATTTTGCTGAACTTGACTGAAATTGCTTTTTAAAAAGTTCATTTAATAATTAAATATTTGATATTTAACATAAAAAAAAAATCTGAATCTAAAAATCGCCATTTTTATAATTTTCCTTCAGAACAAAAAAAAACTGATTCCCGACAGTCATATGCACAACGAATTTTATCTCTAAAACAAAAAATATAGCTAGTCCTAATCTTTCACAAGTGGTTAGATATAAAATAAGCTTCAATTAAGTTTAAAAAATAAAGGCTATGCCATCTTTTTTTATGTTACACCATTTTTTTCTTATGTTACACCGTTAAAAATTATTTCAAAAAATTAACAGTGTACATTTTAAAAACTTTGTTCTAATACCTATTCAACGACATATCATTTATGAATCGATTGAGTAGTTTTTCTACAATCGCTCGTCAAAATGCACTCACAACACAAAATAACAAAAACTGAGGGGCACCCTGTGAAGACCCCTGGTCGAAAAAAAAGTTCTAAGAGAACTTGTATTTTTTATTTATCAAAGACTATCTATAAACAAAAAATAATCAAAATTAAAAGGGGTCAAGTCAAAACGTTGTTGAATCTTCGTGAAATTGCTCATATTTATATATATATATATATATATATATATAATATATATATATATATATATATATATATATATATATATATATATATATATATATATAATATATATATATATATATATATATATATATATATATATATATATATATATATATGTAATATATATATATATATATAATATATATATAATATATATATTATATATATATATATATATATATATATATATATATATAATATATATATGACAGAACCAAAAAATAATAATAATCGAAAGCTTAAGTTTTTTAAGAAAAAATAATGATATCTGGACGTGTTGTGTTTTATTTGAACATGCAGTTATTTACAATTTGAAAACAATAAAATTTTGCAAAGTTAATTAATTAATAATAATAGTTATGAAATATTGTATAGATTTCTAACCGATACAAAATATTTAAATGCATGGTTAAAAGCACTAAATTTAAAACCTTGGAAACATGATGTAATTTGTTCGCAGCATTTTGAGGAAAATTGTTTAGATCAAAGTTCACCGTTAAGGATACGTCTTAAGGAAACTGCAATACTTACTTTTTTTAAATCAAATGTCTGGGGAATTAATAGTTAATAAAGGTAGTTATCACAGAACATAAACGAAGACGTAAAATAAAACATGAAGAAGACAACATTCAAGATAAATTAATGTAAGCTTTTTTTTTGAATTTCAATTTATATAATTTTTGAGTTGTTTTTAACTAAATTGTTTTATTTATTAGCAATTAATAAGTTTCTTTACAATTATTCTGTGATTCATAATATAAGAGATTTCCAAGTGTAATTAGTTTGTCGTAGATTCAGTTTTCATATATTTTTGAGCTTTCCGGTGTAGTGTAATATAATTATATTTGATAAAGTCCAAGAAATCATAACAGTAGTTGTGTCTTCAATTCTGTTTTTGTGTTTCAAATTTGTTTTTGAAGATAAGACAAGCGATTTTGAGGTTATTGTGACAGGAAACATTCAGTTGGCAGAAATAGGTTGTTTGCTGTGCACCATTAATTAAACTGTTGCTAACCATACTTCGTTTTCGTTATCATTGTTTGTTGATCACTCAACCAATGAAATTGTAACAATGTTTTAAATAAACTTGAAATAATTGGTATAGAACAGTTAGATAAAAAACAAGTTGCTCGGGCCTACTCGGGCTCAGTTGTGAAAATACAGAAAAGCATTTAAGTGGGCATCTATCCTGTCACGCTGTTCCATGTGTTTTTATTTAATTTTAAGTAAACGATTTCAATACCATCTGATTTAAATATATATACACCCAAAGTCAGCTCTGCCTGTTAGAACTGTCCATAAAGCTAAAGGCTTGAAACCACATACAACAGAAACAGAATTCCATACAAATTTTACAGAAACTGAATTTTTATCTGTCAAATTTGTATGAAATTCTGTTTTTGTTTCTGTTTCTGTTGTATGTGAATGCCCGGCTTAAGGCTGTTTTAGTACATATAGTCATTTTCCAAGAGAGGTCGGTGATGATTTGAAATAATTTTTTTTGTGAAAATTTCCACTAGTGATTTCACTTACTTCAATGTCACTAGCTCGAGGAATTTTCCCAAAATATATGAGAATTTATCACCGGTCGAGGAAAATCCGTTTAGAACTTTTTTTGCCAACTTAACTAAATAATTATAACAGCTAAACAAAAAATTTTAATTTTAATTTTACAATAATTTTAAATTACTTTGACAAATTCCAGTTCGACATTGGCAAATTCCAGTTCCTACTATTGACATGTTGAAATCTATGCAGGTCATGCGAGAATTTAATTAATTGAATAATTTTTTTGTTGTATTAATATTTCAATGTTGATTAAATTAATTACTATGTCGAATAACTTATAACTTTTGATTCCATGTTTTGTTTATTTTATTTACAATTTTTTCTTATTCTTGCTTTTGTTTGCGTACGTCCTGTTCCAATTCTCTTATTCTTTGCTTGTGAAAGGATTTAGAACTGTTGTACTCTAGGTTCTTGATTATTTCTATTTATATTTAAACACTTTTAATTTCAATTTAATATTTCATTCTCGTATTTAATCAACTTTTTACATATCTTCTTTACCATCACCACACTGTCACATCTCTAATAATTCTTGACAGCTGTTTCGGTACAGGGTACCACATCTCGTCTTTTTTCAGTTCAATTGTTTACGATATAATCTTTGAATTTCGACGGAGTTTTACGTAATCTACGTTTTCCTGGCCCATCATCGTCGACGATTAGTTCTGTTGACACTGGATCTTTATTCACCGAAGAATCAAGTCCATCATCGTTGACGATTAGTTCTGCATTATCATTATTTGCCGAAGAATCATTTTTTATTTCTTCCGCAACCTCTCTATCCGGTACATTCTTAACATGAGCAACATTCCGCTTAAATATCTTTTCTCCAAGAGTACTCTTTAAAGTCACTTCACTTCCAGACTTCTTTATGATATCAAATTCTACGTTCCCAAAAGTCGGAGTCAATTTATTTTCTTTAATTAAATTCTTCAGTACAGTATCCCTGATTCCCAATTGACTCTGACTTGCATGTCTCCTCTTGTCTTCAGTTATCTTTCCTTTTTCCTTAATGATCCGATCTCTATCTCGAAACCCTTCATATTTCGAACTTGATGATTCTTTATCCGCTATTGTTGGAATTTTGTCCCTGATTTTTCTTCCGTACATCATTTCCGAAGGAGCTTTTCCGGTGATTGAGTGTGGTGTATACATGTACATGGTTAAATAATCTAAAAGATCCTTTTTCCAATTCCTGTTCGAAGCCTGACTTATTTTTAGTCTTTTCAAAATAGAACTATCCTGGCGTTCTACTTCGCCATTTTCTTGTGGCCAATAAGGCGTTGTATTGTTCAATGTTATATTGTACTCCCTACAAAAATTATCGAATTCTGAACTTATGAATTGCCTTCCATTATCTAAGGTAAGCGTTTGAGGATTTCCTAAACGACAGAAAATCTTTTTTAGTTTTTCAATTGTTTCCGTTGCAGTAATTTTTCTCATTTCCTCGATCTCCAAATATCTGCTGAAATAATCAACTATCACCAATAAATAATCACCCGATGGTAAAGGACCCAAAAAATCTATTGCAATATCTTGCCAAGCAGAATCAGGCAAAATCTTTCTAATCATTGGGTCTGGTTTTGATGGTGTTGAAACTAATAAACAGCCTCGACATTTATTTACACAATCGTCAATCATTTTATCCATCTTTGGCCACCAGACTTTCTCGCGTAATTTCCTTTTCATGACGGTTTCTCCCGGATGACCTTCATGTCCAAGTTGTAAAATTCTTTCCCGTAGGTTGACAGGAATGACAATTCGAGTTCCACGCAAAAGAATGTGATCTGACATGCATAATTCATTTCGAAAAATTGAGTATGACGCTGTTCCCTCTTTATTCCAATTTTCTGTTTCTATCGCTGATTTTATAATCCGGATTTCTGCATCTTGTTCCGATTCCTTTTCTATTTCGTATATATCTGGAGCCACGGCTTCTACTATATTCCTTATACACTGCTCACAATCTTCATCGAAAGGAATACATTCATCCAGCACACACAGCCTTGAAAATGCATCAGCAATGTTTGATTTCCCGGATTTGTAAATTACTTTATATTTAAATGACTGTAATCTAAGCACCTACCTTTCTATTCTCGCACACGGCTTTGAAGTTGTTGAAAATATGGTTTCAAGAACATTGGCATCCGTGACCAATTCGAATTCCAATCCGCATAAATAAATGTAAAATCTTTCCACGGACCACACCAACGCTAAGGCTTCCTTTTCTGTTTGACAATATCTTTTCTCAGTTTCGGATAAACTTTTACTTACATAGCATATAATGCGAGGAATATTTCCTTTATATTGGATAAGAATTGTCCCCAACCCAAAAGGGCTCGCATCAGCAATCACCTGAGTTCGATCTTTCGGATCAAAATAACCAAGCGTTCGAATATCAGAGATGAGTTTTTTTAATATTTGAAAAGCCTTTTCTTGTTCCAAATTCCATTCAAAAGTCCGACTTTCTTTGATAAGTTCTCTTAGCGGATATGTTTCTGAGGCCAAATCAGGAATGAGTTTTCCTATATAAGTTATCAATCCTAAAAAACTTCGAAATTCATCTACATTTTGTGGTGGACGAAAATTTTTTAATGCATCGATCTTTTGCTCTGATGGTCTTATTCCTTCTGACGAAAGTTGATGTCCGAGAAATTCCATCTGATGAACTTTAAATAGACATTTCTTTGCATTTAACGTAATGTTATTTAAAGACAAAGTTTTTAAAACTTTTTCTAAATTTTTATCATGCTCATTTTCCGATTCTCCAAATACCAAAATATCGTCAATATAATTAATACAGTTTTCACATTGGATTAGAATATTTTCGAGTGTTTTCTGAAATATCTCAGGTGCACAATTTATCCCAAACAATAATCTTTTATAACCGAATAGGCCTTTTCTGGTAATAAACGTTGTAATATAACGACAATACTCTTTCAATTCAAGATGATGAAAAGCATTTTCGATATCTAACCGAGAACAATATTTAGCATTTTTAAGCTGTGGAAGGAAATCTTCCATGGTAGGAAGCGGATGATTTTCCCTTAAAATTGTTGTATTGGCACGACGCATGTCAATACATAACCGAAGATCATTCAATCGACGTATAGCAATCAATAGTTTTATCTTTGATATTTATGTCGATTATTTCCTTCTCCGTCTTACCGAAGTAACATTTTATTGCCTGGTTTTGAATTTTTATTAAAAAGTTTTCGAAGCCTTCACCACTTTCTGGTTTTAATTTCCGGAAAATATGACGCTCAAATGTGGAGTTTCTTTTAGGCGCAAAATGCTCATCAAATTTTCTTATAGCTACATCGAATACTTTTTTCCTCTTATCATCCTCAACATTAGCTCCAGGCAACCCGAAGAAAATCTCTTACAATTCGATTCCTCCCAAATGAAGCAACTTACTACGGAGTTTCGATTGATCTGTAATCTCCTCAGATTCTGCATAAATAATAAACGCTCTTTTCCATTTTTCCCATTCTGGTCTCAACAAAGATCCATCGATGAAAGAGCATAAAAATGGTTTTAGTGAATTCAATCGATCTCCCATTTTATAGCAATATAAAACTTGAACTAGGAGAGAAAAAAATCCACATCCACAAATCCTTTATAAAAAACAAATCTTCTTTCTCCTTTTCAATTTTTATTTCTTTCAGTTCTATTTATTTATCTTGTAATTTAATATATATAATTATTTAATTCTTTTTCACAAAAATTCACTATGTTCTAATAAAAAATTTAATGGATGTGAATAAATTTCCGGCTTGACAGATTTCCATAAAGGGTCGTCGCTATAAAAAAATAATTTAACGCATCGTACTAAGTTTATTCAAGCCTTAACCCAAAATCTGTAATTTCCATTTCTTTGGTGAATTTTTTTCTTTCTTTGTTTTTCTTACGAATTAAATCTCCATCTTATGAATTAAATCATAATTTTAGACTACGAATTTAATCAGTCTCGACCGTTTTTTTTTTTTGAATTTATGAATTTTATTTTGATCTTATGAATTAAATCATTTTAGACTATACGAATTTAATCAGTCTCGATCTTATTATTCATTATTCCGGACCATATACGAATTTAACCAGTCCTTTAATTTCTTTTCGACTCCTAATTTACTTAAAAAACTTCCACGGTAATCATAACCTCACAATTAACTCAAATTTTTTTTTTCATAAAATTTCTCTTATTCTTTTAATTTTTGTTTAATAATTTAAATCTTTTCCATCCCATCCTCGTCGTCACATGTTGTACTCTAGGTTCTTGATTATTACTTCGATCTGAAAGACCTAAGTATTACATTCATGAGCCAAAAGTGAAATTCTTACCCCCACTTTTTTTGGCATTTCTCGACGTCTTAGGACCTACTGATTCTAAAAAAGCAAAAAAAAAAAAATGTATGTCTGTCTGCCGGCCGGCCGTCATTACCTACGCTGCAGGGAAAACCGCTGGAGGGATTTCAAAAATTTTTTTTCTAAAAATAGCTATACTCAAGGGACAGGTCCGA
This sequence comes from Diogma glabrata, assembly GCA_963693315.1. Lineage (NCBI taxonomy): Eukaryota > Metazoa > Arthropoda > Insecta > Diptera > Cylindrotomidae > Diogma > Diogma glabrata. The sequence goes on along the minus strand of OY856187.1, from coordinate 406,527,926 downwards.
AAGGACGCTGTATTCGATAACTGTACCGGAAGTGTGTCAAAAATCATTAAGTGTGTCAGAAACAGCAAATTTTCATATTTTTGGCTTAAAAAACGTTCATTTTAAGTGATTACGAGTAGGAACATTGAATTTGGAGAAATCTTGATGGTCGGGATTGGTATGTGAGACCAAAATCTAGATTATTGCTTTATAAGTTTGTCAAAAAAAAGATTGTTGTCAAGTGTGTCAAAAGAAAGATTTTTATTTATTTTTTTACCCAATTTTTTGGAAAAACGAAGTAAAATAAAATGAATTTTTGTATTATTGAAAATTATGGCATTATAAGTTTGTCAAAAAAATGTTGTCAAGCGTGTCAAAAATGGTTTCATTTATTTTTTTAGCCAATTTTTTGGAAAAAAAATTTAGCTGTTTTTATGACGTAAATTAAATTGAAAATGAAATTGGACATAGAAATTTTTGAATTTGTTAGTTGCAATTTTTGCAATTTTGAAAATTTGTATTTTTGATTTTGTAATAATTTTTGCAATATTTTTAAAATTTTGGAAAATTGTTTTTGTTATAATTTTTGCAATATTTTTAGAATTTTGAAAAAAAAATGAATTCTTTTATATATAATTTTAGAATTTTTGAAAAAAGTTTCAATTTTCGATTTGGTAAGAATTTTTGGAATATTTTTAGAATTTTGAAAAATTTTAAATTTTATTATAATTTTTGGAATTATGAAAAAAGTTTCAATTTTTGATATTGTTATAATTTTTGCAATATTTTTAGAATTTTGGAAAGGGTTGGAATTTTGAAGAATTTTTGGAATATTATTGGAATTTAGAAAAAGTTTAAATATTTGATTTTATTCTAATATTTGGAATATTTTTGGAATTTTGAGAAAGTTACAATTTTTGATTTTGTTATAATTTTTGCAATATTTTTAGAATTTTTGAAAAAGGTTTTAATGTTTGATTTTGTAATAATTTTTGGAATATGTTTAGAATTTTAAAAAATTTTGAATTTTTGATTTTATTTAATTTTTACAATAATTTTTGATTTTGTAATAATTTTAGCAATATTTTTAGAATTTTGGAAATTGTTTGAATTTTTGATTTTGTAAGAATTTTTGTAATATTTTTAGAATTTTGGAACAAATAGAATATTTGAGTTTTATATATTTTTCAGAATTTTGAAAACAGTTTCAATTTTTGATTTTGTAAGAATTTTTGAAATTTTTTAAGAATTTTGAAAAATTTTAAATTTTTGATTTTATTATGATTTCTGGAATTTTGAAAAAATTTTCAATTATTGATTTTGTAATAATAATTTTTGCAATATTTTTAGAATTTCGGAAAAAGTTTGAATTTTTAAGAATTTTTGGAATATTGGAATTTATAAAAAGTTTAAATATTTGATTTTATTCTAATTTTTGGAATTTTGAAAAGTTTTTGAATATTTGATTTTGTTATAATTTTTGAAATATCTTAGGATTTTTTAAAATATATTTTGAGAATTTTGAAAAATGTTACTTCGGTCTGAAAGACCTAAGTATTACATTCATGAGCTCAAAGTGAAATTCTTATCCCCACTTTTTTTGACATTTCTCGACGTTTTAGGACCTACTCATCCTAAAAAAGCAAAAAAAAAAACGTCCGTCCGGCCGTCCGCCGTCATTACCTACGCTGCAGGGAAAACCGCTGGAGGGATTTCAAAAATTTTTTTTCTAAAAATAGGTATTTACAAGGGACATGTCCGAAAGGACGCTGTGTTCGATAACTGTCCCGAAAGTGTGTCAAAAAAATCATTATGTGTGTCAAAAATAGCAAATTTTCATATTTTTGGCTTAAAAAACGTTCATTTTAAGTGATTACGAATAGGAACATTAAATTTGGAGAAATCTTGATGGTAGGGATTGGTATGTGAGACAAAATACCAGCTTATTGCATTATAAGTTTGTCAAAAAAATGTTGTCAAGTGTGTCAAAAGAAAGTTTTTATTTATTTTTTTCCTAATTTTTTGGAAAAAACAAATAAAATTAATTGTTTGTTTGTAATGAAATTTTATTATTATTATTGAGAATTATGGCATTATAAGTTTGTCAAAAAAATGTTGTCAAGTGTGTCAAAAGAAATATTTTTATTTATTTTTTTACCCAATTTTTGGAAAAAAATAAAATTATTTGAAATGAAATTTTATTATTATTATTGAGAATTATGGCATTATAAGTTTGTCAAAAAAATAATGTCAAGTGTGTCAAAAAATGATTTCATTTATTTTTATAGCCAATTTTTTGGGAAAAAAAATGTAGCTGTTTTTATGACGTAAATGTAATTTAAAATGAAATTGGACATGGAAATTTTTTAATTTGTTATAGTTTTTGAAATATTTTTGGAATTTTGAAATATGTTTGTAATTTTGATTTTGTTATAATTTTTGCAATATTTTTGGAAGTTCGGAAAAAGTTTTAAGTTTTGATTTTATAAGAATTTTTGGAATATTTTTAGAATTTTGAGAAATTTTCAATTTTTGCTTTTGTAATAATTTTTGCAATATTTTTAGAACTTTGGAAAAAGTTTGAATTTTTAAGAATTTTTGAAATATTATTGGAATTTAGAAAAAGTTTAAATATTTGATTTTATTCTAATTTTTGGAATATTTTTGGAGTTTTGAAAAAGTTTGATTTTATTTAATTTAACAATATTTTTGGAATTTTGATTATAATTTTTCGGCAACGTATTGATGTTTCGTGTTAGTTTTGTAATAAATTTTTAAACAGAGAAAAAAATACTTGTACTTTAACAAAGAGTTATGTTTAATATACATATAGCTGCCCAAAACTAAAAACCATGTCCTCATAAAAGTATTTTGCCGAAAACTATATACAAATCCTTAACCCAGACCGAAGTCTTGATATCTCAGAGCTGTGAAATTTCAGCTCCTCCATATTTTCTATTTATATTTAAACACTATTAATTTCAATTTAATATTTCATTCTCGTATTTATTTAATCAACTTTTTACATATCTTCTTTACCATCACCACACTGTCACATCTCTAATAATTCTTGACAGCTGTTTCGGTACAGGGTACCACAAGAACCATTTCACTCACCCAATTACTAAAAGTTAAGCCATATCCAGAAAATCAAAACCGTCTCATCATAACTTTTGTGAAATATCATTACAATTTCTACACCCACCTCTATCGTTTATTAAATCTTTTCACGCTTCTTTATTGACATAATTGACATAACCTAACAAATAACCTAACTTTAATTGTATTGTATCATTAGTTGAGAGACTACGACCGTATCATGTTTATTATCTGTTTATAATTTTTTGCGTATTCCATTACATACGAGTTATTTTGAAAGTCATGCTTTTATTGTTCATTTTTATTTTATTATTATAACTTTTTATCGGTTTTACTTTTTGGAAAAATAAATTACAATTTAAAAGTGAAATTAAATTAATGTAATCTTAAAATAAAAAATTATAGTAACAGTAATGTTTATTTTTAACATAAATTATGCAATATATGTTGTAGGTGGAGAAACATTTGATACAATTTCTTTTATTTTAAAGATGTTTTTAAAGGATTAGGGTTAGGATTATTGCTAATTTTGTTATTTATTTAAAAATTTTGTTATTTTTTCAATAAAGTTATTATTTTTTACCATTTACCAAAAAAAAAAGTTTCAAAATATGTAATAAAAATTTCGGCACGAATTTTAGTTTAATTTTGCATAAAAAATAGTAATAGATTAATTATTATACTAAACAATAGTGGATATCCATAAATTAAATTAAATATTTGTAGTTTTGAATGTGTAGTTTCAAACAAAGAAACTATTAACCGATTTCGTTTTCATTCATAAATTAAGTTGGTTAAACTTGTATATTGAAATTTGAACTGTAAAATGTATTTTAATAGTATGTGCATCGCAGAATGAAATTAATATCCATAGAAAAAGATATTAGTATTCCGTTCGATGTTTACACTATTCTTTTTCATAGTAGGCCAGACTAATTTTAATTGTTGCATATTTTTGACGACGTTGCCATGACAAACTATAAACTATAATACCGCATAGTCTACATAGATCTTAGAAAAAATAAAAAAAAATATTTTATGAAAAGTTGTAAAAGCTGTATGAAGGAAAACCATAATATTTTAAACTTTAAATATTTAGTTAGGTAGTTGTTATAGGAGTTTTATTTTTATTAAAATATGATTTTCACAACAATCAATGATCATCACCTATCACGACAATGTCATGACGTTATTGGATTGTTATGCACTAGTGCATAATAAATATGTTAATGCTACCTTTTAATTAAATTACTAAATAGAAAAGTATTTATATTTTTTTTTTAATATTGGGCTGAAGGTTTACAGTGTGTTGATGTGTGATAAAAAAATATTGCTTTGTTTTCGAAAAGGGTGGTGAGATATAATTTCTTGATAATAAACAATGCGTAATCGCAATCTAAAGATATTTTATTTAGAAACAAAAATCTAATAACACAAAATACTGACAGTTTATAAATTTGCGAATTTTTTGTGGTTTTTTATTTTTGATTGTGCAAGAAAAATTATTTTGTGTCATTATGTTTTGTCTTATTTTGGTCACATGTTTGTAACAAAGTCATAATATAAATATTTTTATTTTGTTTTTATTTTCATGTGATCGCTGTTTGTTTTGTTTTAAATGACAGCAAACAATTTTTTCAAACGACAGTTTCGTTAAAAAAATTAAATCACATGTTTTTTAATAGTATTATTATTATTGGTTGTTAAACTAATCACAGTTACGTGATAATGAACAGTGATTCGGTAAGTGGGTGGAATTTAAAACTTACTTTTAAACTGAATTTTTTATTTAAAAAATTATATAACTTTGGTTTACGAGCGTGAATAAGCTGCGATAAAAATTTAGTTTTTGGAAATAAAATTCATAAACATGAAATAATTATTTTTGCGTCTATGCTGTTGTGAGAATAATTTAATAATGATCACAATTACACATTACGAGACATTAGACAACAGACTTCAAAATAAAAATAATTGAGTGCTATAAAATGTGACACACATACGAACAACGATTATGTAACAGAAAATTAAATTTGGTATTATTTTATTATTGTTGTAAAAATTAACAAGAAAAGAACAAGAAAACAAAATCATAATAAATCGCAGTGTTACACCGTAACACTTATTTTTTGCTATTAAAATAAAAGAAAAAAATAATTGTACATAGGAAGGTAATTGATTGTTCATATTTCAATTATAAGTACAGACTATTATATCAATATAATATGCTGTCAGTCGGTTCGTGTAAATAGCTAAACTGTTGAAATACCTCACTGTCATACTGATTGAATACAGAAAGATTTTCTTTACTGCATTTAGCAGACGTTTATGTTTCTATACCTTAAACTTTTTCGTATAAAAACTTAGTCACGACATTCTTCAACTCCTTGACCCTTGAATAAGAGTTTGTCCTGATTTGGTTCGTGTCTAGGGTATAATTAAACGTGTAAAAACATACAACATGAATGTGGACTTAATAATTAATTTTTTTTAAATAAATTTTTTTTAATAAATAAATTATCATCTTTATTGCTTTTAATTAAAAAATTACTATTTTAACATAAAAATATAGAAAGTTGACAAAATTATAGATATTATAAAAAATAACTTCATATTAAAAATCTAGAGCCTCATGAAGCTACGCACTAAAATGAAAACTAAAATAAAAACTGAATAAAGTATGCGAAATGATATTAAATAATTTTTGCAATTTTCCAAACCAAAACAAGAAAAATAAAAGTAAATCCGTAAAACACATTCTCCTGTAATAAAAAAAAAAATAATAAAAACAAAAGCGAAAATCATAGTCAAACTTTAATTCTATTGAACAGCTTCCACTTCTCCATATCATACAATCCACCACTCTAATTTTTTGTTAGTGTTAATAAAACTTCATTTGGAGTTCGTTTTTTTTTTAATTTTAGTTTTATTAACAATATTTATATATTTTTTTAATTTTATTTATAATTTTATTTTTCGCTTGATTTTTTTTTTTTATACAATTCGAAAGTGAACTTCTCTTTGTGACTAAATTTCTTTTCTGTTGGATCAGTTAATATCGAACTCGTGATTAGGTTAGTTGATCTGAAGAGCTTTTAAAAAATTTAAGCTTTCTTTAGATAAAAATAATAATAACAAAAAATATTTGGGATTATCACATAAAAAAACTGAAAAATCAAAAAAACTACGTGTTTTCCGTTATAAAGAGGTTGATAAGCTTTTTTTTGTTTTGTGAATTTTAAAATTATTGTGAACTAGCTAATGAGTGAGAATTAAAATAAATTATTTAAAGTGTTTGTTTCTTAATTTTTGTTTTTAGTTATAAGTTCTTTAGTGTAATTAAAGTAATTAGAAAAAACTTAACGTAATTCTGAAAAATAAGCTGTTAATAATTACTTTACTGTGTGGAAAGAAAATTAAAGCAATGATTACGAGGTAAGATCTTATGTTTATAATTGCAAAAAACAAAAACAAATGTTAAGATTACCTTAAACTACCATTGGATAAATAAAAGAAAGTGAAGACGATTTTAATTCTGATAATTACTTCAATGAATAACAAAAAAGAAGAAATAACGGAATTACAAGTAAAATAAACAAATTGTTTATTTTTTTTTTGTGAATGAAAAATGAAAGAAGTTCATGAGAAGATTTTTGACATGAAAATTACATAAAAATAAGAGATAAAACGAAAGGAGTTATTATGGATAAAATATGACTAAGCTGATTGTACGACTTTTCCTCTAAAGGATTTAAAATTTGAAAAGAACTATGACGCTTTGTTAGCTGCGCCAATTGTCAGAAATGTGCAATTTGTTTTATTCTACTGTCGGTTTCTGCGTTTTTTTACTTTTGTATTTGTAATTTGTATTGATAACTTTTCAAGTTGTTTTGCATTAAAATTTGAAAGTATTATAGATTTCAATACTTTGAAGAAAAACAGTCTTTAAAAGTGTTATTGCTCAGTAAACATATATTACTGGGAAATATTTAGTTGTATTCTTCACACGTCGTTGTCGATCTCAAAACTATTGATTGTTGTAGTGAACGGCGGGTAATCATAGCCGCTTTTGGTAGCAAAAATATTATCGTGTCATTGAGACTAGTGAAGGGCGCATTATTTCATGCAATTATTTTATAAAAAGAATCAAGTAAGAACCTGCATATTTGCCTGCAATTAAAATCATCTAACTTGTTTAAATATCTTATGTAATTAATTGTTTTTGATTTATGTATTTCAAAGTATTTTAATTGGTTTACAGAAGTTTAAATTTTTCAAATTTTTCCAAATGCTTAAAATATTTTAATACAAATTTTTGATATCAGTTTTGCTACATTGTGTTGAACACAACTCAAAGGTCATTTGTATATTTTTTTTTCGATATGATTTAACCAATGTAATGCCAAACTTAATTGAATTACATGGCAATCTCATGTAGTAATAAATAAATAATAATTTATTTAGTTGGAAACGAAATAAGGCGTTTTAAAAACTGTGTTTCAAGAATAGTACCAGGAGACCGAGCTTAACTCGGTGAAAAGAAAGACAGTTTTTTTAATCTCTTTCGCAAAACAACTTTAATTTCATTTTTTTTTATTACTTGGCAATTTATTATTTATTTTTATTTCACAAAAGTTATTAGTTTTGGTTTTTGATACAATAATTTCCGATGAAAAACTAAATGTCAAAATATGAAGGGGCTGAAATTTCAAAGCTCTGAGATACCAAGGCTTTTAGGTCTGGGTTAAGGATTTTGATATAGTTTTCGGCAAAAAACTTTTATTAGGCCATTGTTTTTAGTTTTGGGCAGCGATGTATATCAAACATAAAACTTTAACAAAAGTCCAAGTATTTTTTTATCTCTGTTTAGAAATTTATTACAAAACTAACACGAAACATCAATACGTTGCCGAAAAATTATAACAGATCATAAATTAATATAACTTATTGAAAAGATGATACACTCAGCAAACTACTCAAAATCCTTTAGCGTTTCGAGAAAATATTACAAAATCAAAAATTCAAATTTTTTCAATATTCAAAAAATATTCTAAAAATTACAGTAAAATCAAAAATTTAATCTTTTTTTCAAAATTCTAAAAATATTCCAAAAATTATTACAAAATCAAAGATTGAAACTTTTTCCAATATTCTTAAAATATTGCAAAAATTATAACAAAATTGAAAATGCAAACTGTTTTCAAAAATTATAATAAAATCAAAAATTTAAACTTTTTCAAAATTTTAAGAATATTTCGAAAATTTTACAAAATCAAAAATTTAAACTTTTTTCTAAATTCTAAGATTATTGTAAAAATTCATAATTCACAAATTGAATAAAAATTTTGCAAAAATTTTAACAAAATCAAAAATACAAACTTTTTTCTAAATTACAAAAATATTCCAAAAAAAATTATAACAAAATACAAACTTTTTCCAAAATTCCAAAAATATTCAAAAATTATGATAAAATCTAAAATTGAAACTTTTTCAAAATCATTAAATTATTCCGAAAATTCTTAAAAACCAAAAATTTAATCTTTTTTCAAAACTCTAAAAATATTGCAAAAGTTTATAATTCACAAATTCAAATATTTTTCAAAATTCATAAAAATATTGCAAAAATTATAACAAAATCAAAACTACAAACTTTTTTCAAAATTCCAAAAGTATTCCAAAAATTATAACAAAATCAAAAATACGAACTGTTTTCTAAATTCCATAAGTATTCAAAAAATTATTATGTAATCAAAAATTGAAACTTTTTCAAAATTCTAAATATTCCGATAATTTTTACAACATCAAAAAATGAAACTTTTTTCAAAATTCTAAAAATATTGCAAAAATTCCAAATAATTATAACAAAATCCAAAATTTCCATGTCCAATTTTAATGTTCAATTACATTACATGTCATACAAATAGTTAATTTTATTTTTATAAAAAAAAAATGGAAATTCATTCTTTTGACACACTTGACAATATTTTTTTGACAAACTTATAACACATTGTTTGTTTAATAAGTAAGAATATTTCACATTGTTAGAAATTAAAAATATTTTCCATGTGAATTTGTAAATTTTTCAAATTTAGAAGTTGATATAAAATAAAAATTGTCAATTGACAATATATTTAAATATTTTAAGCTAGAAATGTTTATTTAAACTATTTAAAGTGATTCAAAAATTTGAAATTGTTCATTTTTAATTTTTTCAAATAATTCAAATATTTCGAAACTCTTTCAAATATTTTAAACTTTTAAAAATTTTAAACCTTTAAACATGCTTCAAATATTAAGCACTAGAAAAGGAGGTCGAGGACTTCCTCAAAATGTTGAAAAAATTGTTTTAATTATTTTAAATATTTTAAATTGTTTCAAACGCTTCAAATGTTTATATTTCAAATGTTTGAAATAATTCAAATGCTTCAAATATTTCAATTCTGTTTTTATTTTATTCAACATTTAACAGAGCATAAATTTTGTTTTCTTTAAAGACTTACTGTTTTTTTCGTACTTCTTGTGTTCTGCGTCTGTTATCAATTTGTTAACTACTTTTCTCACTTTTCTTGCATTTCGTTCTTTAAATTTAATTGTTTGGCGAGCACTTCTGACAAAAACATTACCGACTGTTGATTCTCAGCGCTTTATTAATCTACAAAATCATTTGTTTAGATATTTTAATGATACCATTAAAGATACAAATGATTCATGTTTCTATTATTTAAAATTTTTCAATTATTTTTCTTTTTTAAGTATCATATAAGTTAAGTTAAGTAAAAAAGAAGCCAGTCTTGAGGACTGCCGAAATGAAATGAAAATTTAAAACTGTGAAATAGCTGTGTTTTTAGCGTTTAAATACAACAAAATAATTACTTACTTCACCACACTTCCACACTGTTATTAAATGAGAAAAACATCAATTTTAATAAAAAAGAAAAAATCAAAATATGAATCAAGAGAACGAGAGTAAAATTATTAATAACATATAATCATTAATTTTAACAATACTTAGGTTATTCGTACTATCATTTGCGTTTTCTTTATTAAAAAGTATAAAGAAAAACACACAAATCAAATATGACTAACACAATTTTATTGATGTTACTTCAAAATACAACAAAATCTTTACTTACTATACCACACTTAAATCGAAAAAAATCAAATTAAATAAAAAAGAAAAAAAAACAAATTATAAATCAAGAAAATGAGAATAAGAAATAAGAAAATAACAATGACTACAATTTGTCTCACTCTCTTTTAATATTTATTTTATATTTAATATTTATTTAGGGTGTAGATGACTTGAATTATAAATGTTTCCCCATACAAAATTGCACAGCGTCCCTAAAGAAAATTTCACTTCAAAAATGGTACAACAATCACCAACAGAAAATAGAACAATATGTAAAAAGAAAGCAACAACAAAAAGTATAGAAAACAGAATAGCCACAAATTATTTATTTTTAAGACTGAAGAAAATATTGAGATGTCGTGAAAATTCCCTGAATGCATTCTAAATTTTACTTCGCATTGACGTCACACTGTGCTAAAAGACAATAGCATTAACCTTAAAAAACTACACTATCGATAAATTTAAATACCGTAAATTGTCCGCAGCCTTAAACTGGGTTCAAATCAATCTTTTCTGACGAAGATGTTTAACCCATATTTAAAGAGAAATTCATACTCAAAAAGCAGTTTTAATTTTACTTGTTTTATTTCACGGGAATGAAATTATGTAAAATAATGATGGTAAAACTAATTTTAGCACTTCCTGCCAAAAAAATAATTAATTTTTTTGTTAATATCGAAATGATAATAATTTGAACGAAACGGAAAAAGACAGTAGCAATAACTTTAAAAAACTGCATTACCGATCAATTTAAAATTCGTAAAAAGATTTTTATGAATTCATGAATAAAAAAACAATAATTTTAATGGTATTTAATAAAAATAAAAAAAAACAATAAAAAAATGTACCACTCCAGGAATTGAACTCTCGTCCTATAGAACCTAGTTGACCGCGATATCCATATTGCAATTTGAAACGTTACGACCAGCATAGGTATTTTATATTTAATATATTTGTTTAGCGTGACGATAATTTATCATTTATTCCTAAATACAAACTTAAATTTAAATAATCACATCAAGATCATCTAACCAATTTATGGCATCATACGATAAGTTATGAAGATCTAATAATGCGCCTCCAAAATGACAAAAAGGGCATTCACTTATAATATGAGCTGTTTGTTGAGGAGCGCCACATTCACAAACAGGAGAGATTTCAGGATTCCATATATGTAACGTACTTAAAGTTCTACCAGAATTTCATCTTATTCTATTTAAAGTTGTCCAGCGTCGTCTATTTTCATTAAATCCTAATACCTTTAAATAAGGGTATTTATATAAAGGTATATAAAGGTATATAAAGGTATTTATTTGGGAAATCTGCGCAATCAAACAATTCCTGCCATCTCTCATTAAGTGAAAAATTATTAAAAGCTCACAGCATTTCAATTTACGACCAAAGTGGAATTCGTGATAAAAGTCTATTGGGTGAGGAATTGTGAGGGGTAATATTGACTAGTATAAACATATCACATTTATCTGGATTTGGACGTAATCTCCCGGTCCAAAATTTTCAAATCGTTAGTAAGAATACGAATTACTTTTGATTCAGCACGTGGATTGTAAGAGTATTGACAAGCAATGGCGAGATCATCTGCATAAATAAACTTTCGAGGTATGGTTTTTGGAAGATCCGAAGTATATACATTAAAAAATAGTGGAGCAAGTATAGAACCTGAAGGAAGTCCATTATTGAGTCGTCTCCGGCGACTACTTTTATTTCCACACATCACTACAAACGAACGATTGGAAAGCATCAGGCATCTCATCAATTAAATTTACAGAATTTTTGCATTTTATAATTTTTGAAAGTTTATACAGCAGACCAGTTTTCCAAACTGTGTCATAAGCAGCACTCAAATCAATAAAAACTACAGCAGTTCTCATTTCGTCTTGAAAACCAGCTTCAATAAAAGTAGTCAAAAATAAAACCTGGTCACAACAGTTTCTTCCAGGTCTAAATCCAGCTTGTTGAACAGGAATGGTGGAATCAATCAATTCTACTATTCTGTGGTAGATGATTCTTTTCAACAGTTTATAACCTACACAGAGATGTGAAATTGGCCTATGACTACCTGGGAGATCTTTCTTTTGGTTTACCGAGTTTACATACTGCTCGGTTTTCAGATCTTTCCCATAAATTAGGGATTTTCCCAGTAAATAACAATTTGTAAACAATTTTTGCAACCATATCTTCGCGTTTTTTGTAAGATGAATGAAAAATTCTGGAAACAAGTTATCACATCCTGGAGCCTTACCCGCATTCAATCTTTTTATTGCAATGTTGACTTCTTCAACCGTAACGGAGTCTCCAAAAGGAGAGTTGTTTAATTTTTTAGGCATCTGTTCTAGACGTGATTTGATTTTTCTGGAAATTCCTTTAGTAACTGGAACTTTTTTAAGAGTTTATTAATAATAGGGAAGCAATAGCGTCGGGATTTACTGGATATGTTGAATAAGATTGACATTTGGCTCCGCTTAGCTTCCTTAATAGCTTTATTTAGAGCAAACAAAAGTTGTAAACCTGATTTTCTAGATCCAGAAAGTAAACATGGATTCCAAAGCTCTTCGCACTCAGGAATCCAATTCGGGATATACGTTCTTCTGAATCCACATGATATGTTTTCTTTTGCTGCCGCTAGAATAACACCAACAAATCTATCAAGGTTATCCACAAATGGAGGATCCATCGTATATTTTTGTCAACAGGGATTCGTCCAGTCCAATTCGTTTTTCTAAAATTGTTTTCTAAACAAACTATCGACTGATCTTGCTGAGGAAGAGAATTTCCAGACTCATCTACCGATACAAAACAACGATCTGGATTAGTATCTGTGTACCAACGCCCAGAATGAAATGTTCCTAGGTCTTTGAGATCAAACACCAGATGTAGTCTGCTATGTAAAACCCAGTCTATTATCTTTTCTCCATTTTCATCACTTAAGTCATAAACCCAAAGAGAGTGATGAATGTTGAAATCTCCAATCTCCAAACTGCTGGATAAGGCTAAACTATAGCTAAAGATGACCAGATCACCAATGGAGGCTTGTAGATGTTGGTTATATGTATGGTAAACATTTTTATGACGAAGTATTGTATAATACTGCATTTCGGAAGCAAATTATTTTTCACGAAAGTTGCAATTCAATGATGAGGGTGAGATTGTCATCTATACATGCAAATTCAGCAATATTTTCGACCCAACAGAAATGGTTATAGTCCGAATTTCTTGTAAAAACAATACATCGCACTTCATGGTATGCATTATTCTTCCTACGAATTCAGACTTATTTATAGTCAGGACCTTAATATTTATTTGGCAAATTTTGATGGTATCTCCAAAGGGTCTATATTGTTGATGATCTTCCCGACTAGCAATTTGTTCAGGTAAGCCCTATTATGATCCAGGCCGGATCAGGGTGTAATAAGGTAAATCCTAATAGGGCATTTGCATCCGGCGCCTTTCAGAAATCATACCTGATTTCAGTACTTGTCCAGTACCGTATTTGTCCTGATCCGGCCCGGATTTCAAAGACCTATCTCATCCCTAGTAGTAAATGTCGGACCAGGACCGGATCAGAATCATATCTGATTTTCCAATTAAGGTATGCCCTATTTGTCCTGATCTGAGCCCTATTTCATTTTAATAAAATTCATTTGGTTAAAATTCACTAGAGGGAGTATTAACCATTTTAGATATACATAGTTTGCGAAATTTAACATATACTTTAGTTATCGCTTCTCTGCGTAGTGAATACATATAGGGAAGTATAAAGTTAGATTATTTTTTTTATAAACATTTTTTTCTAATGTATGTAGTAGTAATTTTTTAATTTTCCCTGTGCATGTTGGAATAAATTCCCTATTTTAAGTGATCCGGTCCTGCTCCGGTTCTAGTAGGGCTGCCTTATCCGGTTTGGATAGTTTGAGGCATTACATTACTGATCAGAACCTGTTCATTGTGCCTGATACGGTCCCTATCAGTAATACGGAAAGCCGTATCCGGTCCAGATCTGAGCCCTAACATAATGTTAGTCGGGTTGATGTAGTTTTCCGAATTCTTTATTCAATTCAGTTTCTTCCAATGATGGCAAAATGTAGTCATCATTGGAAGGGAGATCCAAAATAGGATAGGTCCGATGATTCAATTGACGACATTATGTGGTAACTTATTGCAATGGGGCCTTACAGGTTGTCGTCATCCGTAAACTATTATTTTGTCACTGAATGCTGAAGGCTTAAAATTATCCTGTCACTTTTTTCTTTTAAAAAATTTGAAATAAATAACGATAATTGGACTATATATAATAATATCCCCATACAAAATCGCACAACGCGCCTAAAGAAGTTTTCACTTCAAAAATTCTTAAAATCCATCAAAATTTTTTAACAAAATTGATTTTTCAAATTTCAAGTTTTCTTTCTTCAAGTTTTCTATTTTCCAAAAACAATAATAATTGTAATTTTTACTTATATCTTAATTGTTTTACTTAAAAAAAATTAATCATAATTTTCTGTGTACGCTTAATTGTTTCAATTCCATAACTCAAACAGGATTGAGATACCACCCGCCTACCAACCTTCACCACAAATCAATTTCACTTTCATTTACATTTGTCTCCGCATATAACTTTAAACTGATTTATTATAAAAATCTTCTGGCGTCAAATAAATTGAAAAATATAAAGTATAATAATCAATTATTTAAAAAAAAAACTTAATAAAAAAATGTATCTATTTCTACAAATAACAACTATCAAAGCCTTGGAAACATGTATTAGACAATCTTAAAAGTACCGTTTCGTTATAAGAAAAACAAGCAACACAACTGTAAACAAGATTTGTAACAGCAAAATCATGTTCACATCCTTATTTTGGAAATTGAACTCCATAACATGTATAAGTGTTACGTTGAGATAGTTTCATTGATTGGTTTAAGGTTGTCAGATGCTTGATGTGTCGATATCAGATTTTATATTAATTACTTACGTTTCGATTATAACTATATCTGTACTAATAAATTTTAATTTAACTGGATTTTTTTAAGTTAAGGTTATTTTTAATTAATGAGGATATTACTGGTTGGAAACTAAAACTATCTAATTTTTCCTATGTAAATAGAAGCGAGAGCATCATTGAGCATCCATTCACTTTATGAAGATTATTTCAAAATTAGTTAACTTTTAATAAGATCTTCGTGATGGTTTAATTTAACTGTTTTTGTAACGAACTTTATTGATGATCTAAAGTACAAAAAAAAATTAAAATAAGAGTTTGTTTCTGTTGCTCAATATGTTTTAGTCGAAATTTAAAAATACAATAAAAACTGAATTCCCACAAATTCTAATGTTGTAATGCAACTCCTCGCCGTCACTTTTATTTATTTTTATTGCTTCCTCCATAAATACTTTATACATTAATTGCTTAATAATTTTATTATGGTTATTATTATTTTATTCTTTGGTGGCGTGCCAGTGGTCGTACGATAAAAGTTGTTACTCTTGACTAAAACAACATATAATTGGTTATGATATAAAGCTACGTTCTAAAATCTCCTGATGGTTTGAGTGTTTGACTAATCAAATATGTAGTAAATTATAGCAAATATTTTTGAAAGTTGAATAAATATCACAAAAAATGTTAGGATTATTTTAGAAATTTGTGGAAATTTTGTGTAATTTTTAAAATCTTGTTCCAAATTTTTTGACACAAACTATCACTAACTAAACATTTTTGTTTCATAAAATTGATTAAATTCATTAATTAATGTCATAGAAACTAAATGGATATGCAAAACTGTATATTATGATAACTAACTCATGTTACTCACCATATCTTAGTTGTCACATATGACCAGACATGATTATAGAATATGTAAATTTTGCTGTTGAAAACCATTTATGGAGAAATTTTTGAATTGATTAAATTTTTTTTGTTGTTCGAAATTACGATAGAAATTTTTTAGTTTTAATATCAATCTTTTCATTTTGGACATTTATGTCTGTAGCGGGTGGTTATTAAAAAAATGTTAATCCACTTAAAAGGAAGTTATAGATTGGAATTTATCGTAAAACTATTATGAATGGGTTACATTACAGACAACAAAATTGTTGGAACAAAGCTAAATTGTTTTAATAATCTATATAAATAAAAATGTAAATGTTCGTTTGTTCAAAATATATAATCTCCGAAAGTACTTGATCGATTCTTTTGAAAACACAGTGTTGCATTCGAATACAGGAAGGTTTTTATACAGTTTGTTTAGCCGCTATGCTCCATATAGGAACCAGTACAAGTTTCCCTCACCTTTGCTAATCTCAGTCGAGTTTCACTTGAAAACTTAATTTATATTGTTTTATTTGATTTTTGTTAATGGTTTTGCTTGAAAACACTTTAAACTAAATAAAAGTCGAATTCGAGTCCAAGGTGCCACTAGACCAACCTAGACACTCAACACAAATACATACATTTAAATATATACATGCTATCATAAAAATGTTCCATTTCATAGTTTCCCAATGCAAGGAAATTGGATCTATTGTATGTAATACCAAATACCAGAACCATTATAATTTTGTTTAGGACATAGTTATTCGTTGCCTAGATAGAAAAATTATTTAAATTGAATCGAGTAAATAAAGAATTAGTTCAAATTACAATATAAGAACTGAATCTAAAAAATTATGGTGCAAATTATGAAACTTTTTGCAATCCATACAATTTTCGACCGATCTAGTTTCGAACCAATGAGAAAATTTTAAACTTTAAAAAAGTTTATCATTCTCATCAGGCCTAGCCGACTAGATAAACTACCAAAAAATGTCAACGCTAAATAGAAACCAAAAATTAGGTTACAACTCTAGCGAAGTATACAAAAACAAAAATTTACATAAATATATATTTAATAGATTCAGGTTTAGTCAATTAGTTTCCCTAGTGATCACTGTTATGTTATACTCTAGACATACTAGTATTGAATAACAAACTCGTATCGGCGAGAAGAAGATGAATAGTCTTCACTTGTGTCTATTGACACATAATCAACATTTAATTCAGTAAATTATTTGTGATATAACATCACCCCGGCTAGCCCGGGGTGATGTTTAAAATTTAAATCTATTTAAATCTTTAAATCTCTGGAAATCTATACAACATTTCATAACTATTATTATTTTATTAACTTTGCAAAATTTCAATGTGTTCAAATTGTAAATATTAATACGCTAACCCAAAATTTTGTGCAGCCTAAGGCTTTTTTATTCGAATTTTGATTGATTTCAAATTTTCAGTGCTAACTGATATTACTGTAACCTAGGTCTGGGATCGGGATTGGGATTTTTCGGATCATAAATAAAAAAGTTATTATATACGAAAAACTTTTTATATACATATGCACTATAAGTTTACATACATACAAAAACGAAATTAAATTTAAAACTTAAAAATTTATTTTATTTTTTTATATTTTCTTTTTTATATATTCTTTGGTAGATGCAATTTCATTTTAGTCTTCTTATGTCTTCGTACATGGAAGGTTAGATCGAGTCCTCTGAATAAAAGAGATTTTATGCGTAATAATGTTGATTTTATGAATGATGAAATTTATTTTTTTATATTTTCTTTTTTATATATTCTTTGGTAGTGGGTAGTAATAAACGTATCGTATGCGTAGTATATTAGTAAAATAGACAGTCTAATCAAATTTCAGTGTATTTACAAGTTGTATTTTATTTTTTAGTTTTCTTATGTACACTG
Organism: Diogma glabrata; assembly: GCA_963693315.1. Taxonomy (NCBI): domain Eukaryota; kingdom Metazoa; phylum Arthropoda; class Insecta; order Diptera; family Cylindrotomidae; genus Diogma; species Diogma glabrata. Next base: position 406,509,959 of record OY856187.1, on the reverse strand, counting down.
ACGTGAATGCATGTGAATAATTTTGTTCTGTTCTTCATTTTAATTTTTAGAAATGTCAATGTTCGTGAAGTTTTTCTTATGCGTGAGATTTGTTCATTCTTTTAAATCATGAATTTTGTGAAAGACCTGAGAATGTTACTGCTGATGTGTTTGTTAAATTTGTCAGATGATGCAATGCTGGTTGTATTTTATTTTTTAGTTTTCTTATGTACACTGACGTGAATGCATGTGAATAATTTTGTTCTGTTCTTCATTTTAATTTTTAGAAATGCCAATGTATGTGAAGTTTTTCTTATACGTGAGATTTGTTCGTTCTTTTAAATCAATGCATGAATTTTGTGAACGACCTGAGAATGTTACTGCTGATGTGTTTGTTAAATATGTCAGATGAAGATAGAATTGAGGGAAATGAAATGATTCATAAATTTGTATGTACTGAAATCTGTGATCCCATTCTTTTTCCTAAATTACATGAATATGTGAAACGTCATATGATGCTTGGACCATGTGGTGCTCTAAATCCTGTTAGTATGAGAGATGGTAAATGTAGTAAGAATTTTCCAAAACCTTTCCAAAAACCTCTGAAAATACTAAAGAATCTGTGAATGGTTATCCTTTGTATCGTCGACGTGATAATGATATGAGTATTGATGTACGTGGTGCATCTCTTGATAAGAGATACTAGGAGGGCCCGACGTGCTTCGCTACGCTTATAAATAAAGTTTTTGCGTAGACATTTTGTTGACGTAGAAGCAATGATTTCAAAAAGGGGTAATGAGAAATGAATATTAGCGAAAAATTAGCGATCAAATAAGTTTGATCTCTAACTTACTTTGATCTCTAAACTTACTTGAAAACTTATTTGATCGCTAATTTTTCATATATCCGAACTGATCAGCTAGAGTTCTGATTATTTTTCATTCATATATTTAAAAAGAAAAATTAAAAATTATATGCTAGCATTTCTCACTACCCCTTTTTGAAATCATTGCTTCTACGTCAACAAAATGTCAACGCAAAAACTTTATTTATAAGCGTTGCGAAGCACGCCGGGCCCTCCTAATTGTAAATAAATGCATGTCCAAATAAAACACAACACGTCCAGATAACATTATTTTTTCTTAAAAAACTTAAGCTTTCGATTTTTTTTTGGTTCTGTCATATTTATATATATATATATATGTATAATGATTTTCTTTAGGCTTAAAATCTCAATTCAAAATATCACTAAAATAAATTATGGTTTTGAAATGTCACAAAATGCAAACTAAATATTTTGGTATAAAATTGATATATTTTTAAACAATTTGTAAATGAAAATAAATAAATATAGAACTATTATTATAATTTATTAAATTAAAACTTTAATTTTGCAATCACACACAATTCTTCGATTTAAATTTATCTACTCATTGAACATTTAAAAATTATATACTAATTGATTCGATCCAAACAATTTGATCGTTTATATACCATATTATCATCAATCTTCTGTTTCATTTTCCATCAAGTAATTCTCCTGTTTTTAAAATAAAAAAAATCATCCTGCAAAACTTGTATTTTTAATTAAAATTAAGTTTACTTAAATCATCAAAAAATATTTAAATGTACAGTGGTATAGATAAACGTCACAATTGAAGAAAATTAATAAAATTATTATTGAATTTTAAAACTAATATTTTTAGAGTAAAAATTGAAAATAATTCGTCGCTACAGTGGTCCCATTATATACCGAATATAGTTATATCATTGATGAAACCCCGTAACTCTAAAAACCTCTCAATCATATAGTAAGGACTATAGATCTTGTCGGTACTTCTTGAATTAATTTTGTGTCTTTATCCGTTGCTTTTCTTAATTCATTGCTTGCTATATTACTTTGCTTGAACCATGTAAGAATGTCCTTGACATTGGTTATTAGTTTTCGTAGAACACTGTTGTACTGTATTTTGCGCAACTAAATTTACAGTATGCGCTAAGCACGGTATATGTTTATTACCTAAATCAGCCACAACCAACTAATTTTTAGCATTCGTACAATTTTCAAAAGGAAAATGTGAAAAAATTAAAAATTAATAAAAATCAAAAAAATTTCATACACTTGCCAGAATAGTTTTTCTTTGATTCGATGTTTTTATAAAAAAGATCGATACATTAAATAGAAAAATTCTTTAAAAAAACATCGAATGAATCCGAAGTATCGTATGCAAACATCGAGTAAATTCAATACATCGATGTTTAGTGAATATCCCTGGCCAGCTAGTATTATATATTTATTTTCTTTCTTTTTTCATTAAATCTTTGGTCAGGTATTTCCCGTAGTAATTATCAAAACAAACCAGTTTTTTACAACTTTTAGGATTTACACATCTGACTTCGTTGTATATTTTAATTTTTGGTGTTTATGCTTAATGTTGAAGCGGACTATGTTGCGAACTATGCACCTTTGAAAATTTACCACGGTCATTTACAGCAACTGTATAGTTATTTGTTTTTCTGATAGTTATTTGGTTCCAAGTAAGATGATTCCGGCTCTATTTTGAGCAATTATCATATTTTCAACTTAACTATAGATACAATAGAACTTTAACTATAAGTAGAACCTTTTAACGTTAGCTCTGCAGTTTAGATGGGTGATAGAAAGAAATGTGAAAATATTTGAAAAGTAAATAAATGATAAATTTTAACAAATGGAAAATCCAAAGTTTCAACGTCCATATACGTACAACTAAATTTAATATTTTTTGATTCTCTGATAGCTATAAAGTTATACATTTCAACCTGAGTGAGATTTTTTCGCCCGAGACGTGCTTGAAATTAACTTTACATCTGTGGTACATAGATGGTTATACTGAATACGGTTATACTGATTGTTTTGGATCATTTTACAAAGTTTGTATCGCTTAAACCAATTCGGAACGCAACTTCACCTAAGATGAATGCATTCCTGAAGAAGAAGAAGAGTGATGTGTTTTTAACATATGGAGTACCACAGTTTATGCACAGTGACAACGGCAAACAGTGGCTTAGCAAAACGTTTCATAATTTAATATCGGATTTTAATGTCCACCACATTAGAACTGGAGTTTATAGTCCACAGAGTAATGCGTCGGAGAGGGTAAATAGATCGGTCCTCACTGATATACGAGCGTATGTGACGGTTCAACACACAACACGCGATTCTCATCTGGGAGAGGTGACTTATGCTCTGCGCAGCCGCAGTGCATAAATCCACTCAATACTTACCGTATTATGTTGTTTGGTCAACATCCGATATCAGATGGGAAGACTTATCGACTTATGAAATCCCTTCACATCCTCAAAGAATCAATCAACAAAGAATTAGATCGTCCGGACCATCTGGTCATACTTAAGAGTCGAGTACAAGCCAATCTTAAATCTGAATACGAGAAATCTCAACACCAGTACAATCTACGATCTCGGAATACGACACATAATTTGAGCGATGGAGTTAATAAATCCTCTGCTAAACTTGCACCTTAATTCATGCCGGCCATCAATGAAGCTAGGATTGGTAATGTGTTCTACAAATGTGAGAACTTGGATGGCGGAAGTATCGCAGTTCACCATGCCAAGGATATTAAAATATGATCTTTTGGTGTTGCTTCCTACAGTTTTCTTCGTCTGGTTTTTAACAACTGGAGTTCACACTACTATTGTCATCTGTTTCTGGCATTGTTTGATAAACCTTTATGAATTTGGCATGCATTGGGATTTGTTTTCGATCTGATTATCGGTTCCTGTTGATTCCTGATCCCAGGTAATTGTGTTGGTGAACGCTAATTCAGTGACCTCAGAAGTCCTCATCGCAACTGTGTCGCTCTTTTTTTCTTTACATTAAAATAAATCATGATTCAACCAATATTTTACTTTATAACTTTATCTTTTAAGGTAGCGAAAGGTAGCGAAATCCGAAATTTGACGTCCACGCCGTGCTGCCTGGGTAATGCTGACAGAATTAGTTTGGTGTATTGGAGACAAGCAGAGTAAAAACTGCTTAGTCAATGACGCTACATCACGGCGAATTGGCGCTCTACAACCAATGCGACTCAAGCGTCTGTTCTCCATGTCAGGGGCGGCTTGGAGCGGGCGTCTGTCTTGAATCAAGCGGCTCGCTATATAAACGTGTAAAAAGGTTGTTTCTGGTGACCTTAATATGCAGAACGGACCCATTCACGACAATTTGGGTTGGGCCTAAGGTTATCACCCTAACCCCGGAAAAAACTAATATGTTAAATTTGGTTATCAGAAAGAGAAAAACAGACCCGGAAAAAACAACAGAATTTTACCTGGACGTGAAAAAGGACCAGACTACCGAATCGGAACGTGGAACGTGCGCAGCCTGAGCGCTCCTGATGCTCTTATAAGTCTAGAAACAGAGGCTGAGAGGTATAGGATGGATATTATTGCTCTACAAGAAATTAGACAGCTGATAATCGGAAAACAAGATTTGGATAGTCACTCTCTATACTGTAGTGGTCATCCTTCTCGAAGGGAATTTGGAACTGGCTTTCTTGTTGGTGCACGCATACAAGAAGCCGTGATGAAATTCATCCCGGTCAGTGAGAGGATCTGCTACCTACGTGTACGCGGTACATATAACAATATTTCTCTTATTGCCGTGCATGCACCAACTGAACCTAAGACCGTCGACGAGAAGGATAACTTCTACATAGCACTGGAAGAGGTTATGAAACAAACACCAACACGCGACTTCATTATAATTCTTGGTGACTTTATTGGACAGGTTGGAAGAGATATCTCTTATGGAAATGTGGTGGATCCCAACAGCCTGCATTTGAATTCGAATGATAATGGTGAGAGAATGACTGAGTTTGCATTATCAAATAATTTGAGAATTGCTAGTACGTTCTTTCCGCATCGATTGATTCATAAGCAGACTTGGGTCTCACCGAATGGAAATACTCGAAATCAAATTGATCACGTTCTAGTAACAACACGTTTCTTTTCGAGCGTTCTGGATGTGCGATCCTTTAGAGGTGCATACATTGGAAGTGACCACTTCCTTGTATGTGCAACGATAAGGTTCCACTTCCCAAATGCAGGCATTCCAAAATTCAATCAACGGAAACGTTTTAACATCTCATGCTTACGCTGATGATGTTGTCATCCTCGGCCGAAGTGAAGCTGTTATGAGTGAGACTTTCAAGTCGCTTGAGAGTGATGCTAGGAAAATTGGTCTGCAAATTAACTACCATAAAACCAAACATATGAATGTTTCAAGAGAGGCTGAGAAGAAAGATTTGATGTGCGGCGATGAACGAATTGAGGGAGTTGAATCTTTTAAATATTTGGGATCAATGCTTGACTCAAACAACAGCATACTTACAGATATTAAAGCTCGAATCGCTGCAGGTAATCGAACTTTCTACTCAATTAAACCTCTCCTTGGATCACCGTATGTATAAACTAACACCAAGCTCAAGTTATACAAGACATTGATTAGACCGGTTGTGATGTATGGGTCACAAACGTGGACCCTTACACAAAATGACGAATCGCATTAATCTGTATTTGAGCGTAAGATCCTACGCTACATTTTTGGTCCACTTAAGACAGACGATGGAGAGTATAGAACCCGGTATAACTTTGAGATCAGAGACCTTCTTGAGGGTCCTGATATAATAGGTTATATCCGTTCTAATAGGATTGCTTGGTTTGGGCATGTTCTACGAGCCGATTCACAGTCTGGAATGATTAGAAAAATGTACGTTAGTACCCCAGGGAGTGGGCGACCGTGAGGTAGACCACGACTACAATGGGAAACTGACGTAATAAACGACCTTAAAAAAATCGGCGTCCATGGTAATTATGTCGCTGTTGCGAATGACCGTGGTGAATATTCAAAGCTGATTAACCTGGCAACGCTCTTACATGGAGCATGAACGCCTTAAAAAAAAAAAAAAAAAAAAAAAAAAAACTATCTTTTAATTCTTCAAGAATGCAAGAAAAAACACCGACCGATGGTTAAATTAATTTTTCACTGCCATTATTTTGATTTTTTTTATGTAAATTTCGTTACAAATCTTCGTTTTCCTTTCGTAGTTTTTTACGTTTGTTTTAAACTTGATTATTAATACGTACACCGGGTGGTATTAAAATTATTTTAGTTTGCTTTAATTGTGGTCTTTCGTAGTTAAAAACTGGGCGCCGTTACACTATCTGAATTAAATAAAGGCACTAAAGCACTCTTTATCACCAGCAATTTAAATCAGAAACGAACGACGACACAGTTGAGGACTTCTGAGGTCACTGAATTAGCGTCAACCAACACGATTACATGGAATCAGGAACGAACGGAAACCGATAAACAGGTCGAAAGCAAATCCCAACGCACGCCAAATTCATAAAGGATTATCACGGAACATTAGAATTTAAAATCCATAATGAAAATCGGTGAATGAATTTAACTGTCTATACGTTAAGAAGTTTCACTTCAAATATGCGGGCTTTGTGCCCACAAATCAACTTTTTTTAATGTCTTTCGTAACGTGTTTTGTTTTTATTATAACTAAGTTAGTTAAGTGCATTTTATGAAAAAGTTAAACTTTTAAAAACACACAAAGTGACATATTTTAATTTTTTTTATATTTCGAGGTTTATAATTTTATTTTTAAATTATATTACAATTTTTTTGAATATAGCAGTGACCTAGCATGGTTAACTATGAAAAAAACCTGATCGATTCCATATAAGCGAAGAGAATTTGAAATTAGCTATTGCCGATTACAGTTTCAAAATATAATATTAAACGAACAACTTTAAACTCTCGAATCAAAAAGAAACTTGCTTAGGTAAACCCACGTTCTTGTTTTATTAAAAATGCTTGTTTTATTTAATTTGTTCATTGATTATCTTGATGTTACGAAAGTGTCCCATACAATGCCGAAAGCACCCCGGCATTTCCAAACACATTAGCCAATTTATAGTCCACCAGGAAAATAAAAAAACACCTTTTTTGAATAATGAGAAAGAGATGATGACAAGCAACGATGTTGCTTAAAAGATTTAAGTAACATTTGCAGTTTACAGATATAAGAATATATAAGTAGAATTACTTTTATTTTTATTTTGAAAGAAAAAAAAACGACGAATTCGTTCCACTCTACTCTACATGTCAATCTTTGGCATGAATTTAATGCTATAAGACACAGCCAACGAGAGTTATGGTAAAGTTTACTCTTTATTTGTGGCATGCATGTTCGATATAGAGGAACGTAAGCTGTCAACAAGTGTTCGTTACCTATAAGTATTTTAAATTCATTAAACTTAAGGGTCAAGTTTCACTTGAAGGCTTAATTTAGCTTTGTACAGGTGATCAGCCCATAGGTTTTTACAATTTATCAATGATATTGGCTAGCTATCAATTAATTGGTAAATCGATGTGTGATGATGGTTAAAACACTTTGACCTGGACAGAAGTCAAAACTGGGTCCTCCAAGTTTGAGTCCAGCTTACTAACCGCTAAACTACTCAACACCCAATGTTTGCTCTACTTACTCGAATTTTTCAATTCGAAAGTATGCTGCATGAATTTATCTCAATAATCAGTTCATGTGAAAGCTGTATAACTGTATGACAGCAGCGACAGTTTACTTAGTTAAAACTGTATGACAGAAAATGACAACTCCGCTTTAGTTTTGCTATTGCAATTTTTTTTTAAATTCTGTTTTTCACCTATTATTTTATTTTTATTTTCTACCCGCTGTTATAAAATATTGGCATATGCCATATTTTTTATATGATGAGATTTGTTTATATTCAATAATGTCAAAATGTTCCACAAATAGGCGGAGTTTTACTGTTATTTTTGAATTGATAAAAAGTTTTTATTGCAATTTAAAAACGTTTCTTTTATTCTTTTAAAGACTGTTTTATGCTAAATAGTGTTTCAAACAATAGCACAACCTACTAGCATTTTGTCACGGTCTATCGGCATTAGGGTTACCAACTCGTACTCTTTACTCCGATGTCTTCTGGTTTGAAGGTACGTCTACGGAGCTTTGGAGCTAGGACTTTTTTACCGGATTTTTTAAAAAATTTGGAGTCACATGATGTAATCGAATTATAAAACGATCTTTTTTATAAATCATTTAAAACCTTTTTAAAAACGCTATTTCCAAATACAACACCAAAATTTATTCCTGTTCGAAAAAATATGAATTCAATAAAAATTAGTTTCGGGGATGTGCACAATTTTTTCTCGACAAGTGGATGTATCGATGTATCGAAATGCTTGTATAATGCATTTCTCGACGTTTTGGGTCATAACTAGTCTAAATAAGCAAACAAAATCGTCCGTCCCGAAATGTTTAAGGGAAAATTAAATACAAAATACCTATTTCAGCTTTTTTGAAACACAGTTTTATTTTGTAATACAGTAAATAATCCGACCAATGCTGTACAATCCTAAGACCTTCAGCGACATTCATCAGTACTAACCCCTGCAGTAAATAGAAAAATGAGAAAATTCGGGTAATTTCCCCCATCCCAAAGCAGTTGTTTGAAAATTGCAAAATTTAACCTCAAAAATCGTCTTGCTGATTACAAATTCAAGGACCAAAAGCAAGTGAGGGTGATAGCAACCCTTCAAAACCACCCAGGCAGTGATTCAAAAGATTAATATTTCTCATAGGAAATCGTCCCTCGAGGGTTTTCGGCGTCGAAGATTACGAAACCGAGGCTCAAAAGCAAGGGAGGGTGGTGCCAACCCCTCAAACCACCACAAAAGTGGCAGTGATACAAACAATTAAAAGTTTGCATCAGAAATCATCTTTCGGAGTTTTTCGTGGTCGCGATCACGCAGCCAAGGTGCAATTAAAATAGTTTAAATACCCAATGCGTTGTGCTACAAAATTCCGATTAAAATTTCACTTTTTCATTTTCAAAGACAAATTTTTATTTTCAAGTACGAGATTGTTGCCGTGAAAAAATCTAAATTGATGTTTTGAAATTCCCTCTTCATCTGTTTACCTTCCTCTACAGTAGGTTACTTAGTTCTTGCTTTTGAAGTTAGATCTATACTATCTATACTTGCTAAAAACAAAAAAACGACAACATGGCATGGAAAACAAAGTTGTTTCGATTTTGAAGTATTTTATGGTTTGATTATTATTATTAAAGGAAGAATACATAGAAACAGACATAATTATCACTGTTTGTGTCGTTGTATTGTTAAAAAGTTTTTATTTGTGAGTATTGGTGAATAAAAGTCTTAATTTTTATATATTAATTTTTGTACCACTGTCACTTCTTGGGGTCGTTTTTAAGTGGTTGGGATCATTCAATTGCTTTTATATCTCGGATTCGAAATCAGCGACCCTGAACAACCCGAAGAGATGGTTTCCGATGTGAAATTTTAACTTTTCAAAAACAAATAATCACTATTTGAATTCGCGGTGTTTTGTCGTGGGAGATACTCTCCGAATTTTCTCATTTTCGAGGTAATGCAGGGGCTAGTGCTAATGAAACTGTCTGAAAGCATAAGGAATTCAGGAAAATTTTTTTTTAAATCGGTGCTGTTCCACCCACCACTTTTCCAGATTTGCATAAAATTTCATTTGTTTGCATAAAATTTATTCGGGTTTATTTTCTGTAATAGTTGGTAACCTGTAGTGAAGCGCTGCTTCATTGTCAACCAATGAAGTGGCATAGCAGGCCGCGCACCTGGATGAGATTATTTTTGGCCCCAGACTAGCTACAGCCTATGGGATCGAAAGAAGAATACCTGCTGCTTCAACACAAATATTCGTATAGTACGCGTATTTCGAATAAAGACGGATCAAAAAAAAACTAAGAGGGATGAGTAGACTCTGGCGACCCCAATGCATGAAAAGAACCGCGATCACCGCGTCCAACCCCATGATGTTCGCCCATTCAAACACTTTCGTACTGCATACGCTCTCACATGCACACCCACACGCTCACATACACCCGCACAAAGACACGTACCTTCATACACATATCCCCAGTATTGAAATCGGTTAAACTTAGAGCTTTTATTGAAGTTACTTGATTCAGCAAGGGTTCAAGACAAAATTGTATCATATCGCAACTTGGTCGACACATAACAATTTCAGTCCAGTTGTTTGGTTTTATTTCCCTTTTTTTTTGTTTACAACACATGTCTTCATAATTGCTTGCTGAACCAAATTCTTTATTTGCTAATTTTTCACAAAGTTGATTTTAACTGATTGTAATTTAAGCATACGAATATCGTGTAGATAGGCAAATAGTTGTACGAGTGCCGAAATACGGAAATTATCAGAGTCGTCAGATTCAGGCGTGATGCTTCTTATGCGAGGTCCAAATTTAGCCAAAAATTCTTTCAATAACTCTGTTATTTTAATTTCAACTAACTCCATTGTTCAGAAATAAGTTTCACCTTTCAGTAATTGTTGTAACTTAGTTGCAAAAGAAGCAGCGTAACAATCAAGGCGGTTCACTCTAATCTTGATTTTATCATACCCTATATTATTAGGAGAGTAACTATAAAAAATTTTACAGATGAGTAGTAGTTTATGCACATCACTTAACGCTAAATAACTGCAGATGTGATCAAAGTTATCAAAAGGTAGACTTTGAAGTGATGTTGCAATCGTTTCTAGGATTTTTTTTCTTTATCGTGATTATAAAATTGTATTGTTTTAACAAATTTATCTAATACCTAGTTATCTAATTTATCCAATACCTAGTTATATTGAAAATCAACTAATGGTATTTCCCGAGAAAAATTTAAATAATTACTTGACAATAAATCTTATGATTGTTAAATGCAGAATTAGTTCTACATATAGGGCTATTCCCATCCACACATCCACATTCACACACTCATACACCTACATACTACCCATAATCATTCATACCTGTAAATAAAACAATAGTAAATTAGGACTCACCACATGATGTGAATAACTCCCGCTCCTCCAACTCGTGGTATCCGCCTTAACCCGTCATGTTCCTCGGCCGAAATAAAACAATATCAAGGTTAAACTGCCCCTTTTCGGTACCGTGGTATTATTTGTATTATTATGCTTGGTGTTATAACTGGATCGGGTCGGTACAAAAAAAGCAATGCACTCACTTTTAAGATTTCTAATTTTTTTTTGTTATATTTCGTTTCGATTTTTTTTTCTTCAATTCACTTATGAGCTAGCATAAATAAAAGCATGCCGTATTTACAAAAAAAAATTTACCATTACAATTAGATTTGTTAGCATGTAACTGAATACAACACTAGAATAACTTAACAATATGGCCACTATCAGCCTTTAATAATTTAATTATATGGTGTTTAATAATAATAATCTCGGATACAAATAAATAACAAGAATAAAAAATTTTTTTAATCTAATATCACAAGCCGAGCATTTTGATAAAAAAACTAACAATTTCCACCATAAATTAATTAAATTCAATTTTATATCTTGGTTCTTCGGCATAACCACAAAAAAAGTACAAAATCATGTGAGAACCAAATTGATATTTTTTTATTTATTTATTGTCAGACGTCAAAAACTGAAATCAGCTGATTTCTAAACATGACAAACGAAAAAGAGAGCCTCTATACGCGGCTAGGCATTTATAGGCAAACAAAATAACGATCGTTGGGGGAACAACAACAACTTGATAAACCGATAAATTTGTTTCCGGTAATTATGTGTACTCACCAAAGAGTGAAAACTCCAACCTGTACTAAAATTGTTGAATATTTATAAACAGAAATTGAAGAATTATAAAACGATTGTAGGAAATCTATATGGAAATTACGGAATTACGAATATAAAATGAATAAAGGAAATTACATTGGGAAATATCACACAACTGCTTTATGTTCATAATTTTTTTAACAGAAACCATAGTAGATGATGACCATGGATTGAGTATAAGAAATTATGTGTAAAGGAAAAATGAAAACAACTATGAAAATTTCTGTTAAGGTAAATTTGATGTGTGAGGGACAGTGGTTTGAATTTCGATCATGGAGTTTGAATTACCCTTCATAACAAACCCTGATCGGCATGTTGTCTTTAGGCGCGATCCATTGAAAAACTTACTCAAATTTGCTTTGATCTACTCTACTTCGAACAAGTTGTGTAGTTGAAAAGCAGATTATTTTTCGATTTTATTTAGATTGTTTATAAACTTGTTTTGGTATTTTTAATAATAAAATGGACCAGTCAGATCTAAGCATCAGCCCAAAATAAAATTTTTTTAGAATAATAAAATTGTGTGGCTATTTTTGAAAATTTTCCCAATTTTCGGCGTTCCATTGGTGTTCTACTAAAAAGCAGCTTTGAGCAGCTATTTCGATCCAAAGGAACGCATGTATACATAGTAGCATGTATACAAATATACATAGTTTACTTTGTCATTTACAATTTTCAATTTTACCTTTTTTTAATGTACAAAAGTATATCTTAATCTTAATCTTAATGTAATTTCTTAATGTGCAAAAGTATATCTTAATCAAATAAGCAAAAGATACATAAATCAATACAGATGATCACTTAAATTAAAGTTAAATCAGAACAAGTCACAGGAGTGAGTTAATTGTAGTTTCTTAACAAAAACTTTAGTTTCATATTTTTTAAACTTGAACAGCATTTTATTGAACTAAACTAATCTTAAGTTATCAATTGTATTTATGTATATTTAAAAGAGAAAATATAATAAAGGAACTTTAGCAATTAATAACAAAAAAATAAAAGCCTTTTTCATTAAACGAAAAATCAGAACTTCTCAAAAAAAACTATTTTGTTTTTTGTAAATTTTAATCAATAAAACAACATCGCATGCTAAAACTTTTAATTTTGATGTTCGCCACAAGGATTACACAGAAAATGTGGCGAACATCAAAACTAAATCCATTTCTCAAAAAAATTTAAAGTTTAGCAGGCGATGATTTCGTTAACATTAATTAAAAAAACAAAAAATATATTTTTATTACTCAGATTTCGTTTTTTCCAAATAGTTTTAAGTTTTTTTTTGTGTTAAATTAAAAATGTAATTTTCTAATAAATATATTGCTTCGCCTCGCCAATTTGATAAATACAATAAGGCAAATTTTATTTAACTTGTATATGAGCTATTTCGTATAAATACAATTAAACTCTGAAATGTTATTGTGTTTTGAGGGAATCTAATTTGTATTCGTGCTACTTAATAATGATTCAAGACCAATAGTGAATGTGGAAGCTACTGTGCCTGAAGATTTTGGAAATAAATTTAATTCATCATATGGTTGATACAACAACATTTTTTCTGCTGCCTTTTGTGTTAACTTTACGTGGACATTATAATTGTTGAATCATAATGAATATTCAGCTTAATCAACACATTCAAAGTAACTCATTATATTGGTTACAACATCTCCAACAACATTTCGTATCATCATATTCATCTCCTGGAAAATTCAACGCCACTAGCAGCCAATCTCTATATTAAAATCTACCTCCACTCAACGCAGTATCACCCAAAAGCACAAAAATCCTGAAAGAAAATGTGAGGCGCACAAAATCTCTTAAAGAAGTAACGTACGTTTAGTCACCGTACATTAAAATACAATACAATACAATTCGAATCGATGGTAATGATGAGTGTGTGTTCGAATCCAACCCAACATGAAACATGAAAAGAAGAGCTTATTGATAGGAGCTTGAATATATGCTCTCAAGTTGAAAAATGGTTCTCTTGGTTACTTCAGCTTACTCACAATAAATTTGAACGTTCCCATATTTAACGTTCTACCCCACCCATTTAAATAAGTTAAATTAAAAAAAAAGCGTGTTAGCCTAACTTATTCAAAAAAAAACTTTGAAGCAACAGATAATTAATTATTGCTTTTTAAACAATGTTAACTATCAGAGCAGTGGCATAGCACTGCCATGGTTATAGCGGTACAAACCAAATATCAATATTAATTTTTAATTTGCTTTATTAACATAACCTAAAAAAAAATTTCACTTAATATAATATTCAATAAAATTTTATGTTAAAAATCCAAGTCATAAAGATTAAGATTATGGAGAAGATCTTGTTTCCAAAAATAAATAAAATAAAAATAATATATATGTGAAAGTGATTTGGAAAATGAAATTAGTTTATTTCTTTTGCGAAAGTTCGGTGTTTTTTTTTTTGAAAAAGTATTATTGTGTGAAAAACTATTGAAAGTGTGTGGAAAATAAAAAGAACAACAAACTGAGAGAATAATTCGTTGGTGGAAAACGATATAATTTAAATTTTATTGTTTGATTTAATTTAAACCACCCACATTGTTTTTTTTCCTTATTTTATATTGATTGATGAAAATTATTTATTATAATTTGTAATTACTGTCAAAATTATTCAAGCATTAAATTTTTATAATTTAATTTTGAAGTAAATTTATTGTTTTGATTTTCAAAACGAATATAGCATTTAAAGAAATTGTTAATCGAATTAAATGGGTCAAATATTTTGACAATATTGCTTGTTGATTAAATGTTATTTTGACCTTAACTGAAAATCATAAAAAGGCTAATTTTAATGATCAGAATAAATTTAAAAAGTTAAATTTAATGGACATCAAAGTTTTATCTTAATCTTGCAGTTGTTTTTTCGATAACGGAACATGGAAGAATGAAAAGTGTGTCGATATTTTGCTATAGAAAAGATTACTTTTTGATTTATTTACAATTTATGTATAATAGAGGTTCTGCTAGACAGGGCTGCCAACCACTTTTTTGTTCAGTTCTATTCGCCTCGATACTTGTAATTCTCAGGTTTTAACAAAAGTTCGACTTTGCTAGGTTCCTATTCTGTTAAATAGTACAATTTAAATCTTAGAGTACAATTTTAAGTTCAATTCATGCTACTATGCATTTACTTTGCAACCCTGTAGCTGGAAAACCATCCTTTGGGTCAAACACGGATGAGGGAACTATGTTAAACAGAAGCTACACTAAAATTTATCACGGTGGATAAACTTTCGCTTTAGAAGCTTTGTTATAAACTAGTCCTAGTTAGGGTGTATAAATCTTATATATTAATACGCTAAAAAAAACTTTTTGGAGCCTAAGGCTTTTTTATTCGCAGATGGATTCATTTAAAATTTTCACTGCTATAACTGATATTAGTGTAACTTAGATTTTAAAGATTTTTCACCCAAATCGGGTCATAAATAAAAAAGTTATAGACGAATTAAAATGTATTTTTGAATTTAACGCCCCCCCTCCCCCTATACAATATGAAATGGAATTTCCGAAGTCTTTTCTTTGCTTTTTTATTATTATTATTTAGTATTTTATATTTTCTTTTCAAATTTCAATTTAGTTTATGCATTGATTTAGGAGTGGATAGACGTATTATTTTTCTTTGTTTTTTTATTATTATTATTTTTCTTTGATTTTTTTTGATTTAATTATTATTTTTCTTTGTTTTTAAATATTTTCTATTGATTAAAAATTAAAGAAACAATTCATAAAATTGATTTGTTCTGTGCAAAACAAGATAAGCAGGCGACAGACCTTCAATCAATTTGTCAATCAATTGAAAACGAAATCCTGCCTGATGTGTTTGTTAAATTTGTCAGATGACGATAGAATTGATGGAAATGAAATGATTAATAAATTTGTATGTACTGAAATCTCTGATCCCATTCTTTTTTAATTACATGAATATGTGAAACGTCATATGATGCATGGACCATGTGGTGCTCTAAATCCCAATTCTGTTTGTATGAGAGATGGTAAATGTAGTAAGAATTTTCCAAAACCTTTTTCTGAAAATACTAAAGAATCTGTGAATGGTTATCCTTTGTATCGTCGACGTGATAATGATATGAGTGTTGATGTACGTGGTGCATCTCTTGATAATAGATACTAGGCGGGCCCGGCATGCTTCGCTACGCTTATAAATAAAGTTTTTGCGAAGACATTTCGTGGGGTGGGCCAGGTGATCATGGTGGCATTTGCTACACGCTAGCATTTCTCACGAAAAGTACGATCATTAGTACGACAATATTTTAATGGTTGACAACCTTGACACCTTAACACCCTTGACACTCCTTGACACCCTTGACACCCTTGACAACCTTGACACCCTTGACACCCTTGACACCCTTTACACCCTTGACACCTTTGACACCCTTGACACCCTTGACACCCTTGACACCCTTGAAACCCTTGAAACGCTTGACAATCTTGACAACCTTGACACCCTTGACAACCTTGACACCCTTGACCCTTGACACCCTTAATATAATTTTTACTTTTTCGTTTTAAATATATGAATGAAAAATAATCAGAACTCTAGCTGATCAGTTCGGATATATGACAAATTAGCGATCAAATAAGTTTTCAAGTAAGCTTATTTAATCTCTAACTTATTTGATCGCTAATTTGTCATATATCCGAACTGATCAGCTAGAGTTCTTATTATTTTTCATTCATATATTTAAAAAGAAAAATTAAAAATTATATGCTAGCATTTCTCATTACCACTTTTTGAAATCATTGCTTCTACGTCAACAAAAGGTCTACGCAAAAACTTTATTTATAAGCGTAGCGAAGCATGCCGGGCCCTCCTAGTATTATTAATTATTTCAAAAGTTCGTTATAACAAGGAATATTTAAAAATCGCGCCTTATGCGCTATACTAAAAATTGTAAAATTGCCTAATTGTCAAAATTGTAAAATTGCCTAACTGTCAAAATTGCAAAATTGCCTAATTCTAAAGATTGTAAGTGTCAAAAAAAATACCTGGACATGTGTATTCCGCCTGTGTTATAAAAAGAATCTCATCGGGAAGTAATCTTTGCAATTAATACAATAATTCATTCTAAATTTATTGGATAGGACTGTTTGTGGTATGTAGTTGAAAGTTTATATAAAGTACAAAAAACCCAATAAGTATGATTTTGTAGGTTATATAGATTGACGCTTGTATTTATTCATGTGCATTATTTAACTTGGGAAATTGTATATATAGACAAAACGCTGTAATTTAAAAGTAAGGGAAAAATTAATTGTAGCTTAAAAATTTATATTCTAATTGTGTATATACCTTTATAGGAGAATAAAATTAATGTTACGCAAAAATCATTAATAAACAACTCGAAATCAAATTCCCTACGTTCCTGCTTATTTAAGTTGTGTTTTCAAAAAACGTAAAACGTTAATGTGTCACTCTATATTTCTGATTTTCAACCCTTTAGACATCCAACAGATTGTTCCACATCCAACAGATTGTCATAACCAATGGATTTACCAATTTGCTTTTGGTAGTGGAGAAAACATTAAAACCTAGAAATGCTCCAGCCTTACTAATTGTAGGTGCTAAATCTAATTGCTAAAGCTAAGAATTGCATTCAATAATGCATTTTAAATTGTCTCTATAAAAACAATCCAAATACCGTTATTTTTCGTTCATAAACAACAATTTCGTTCAATCAACGTTAACTAGAGTTCTCAACTTAGTATTTTGACTTTTGAGGAAAGTTTCAATCTCTTTGATATTTCTCATTATAAGTTGTAAACCACTGCGACCCAACTTTTTTTATTCAATCTTTTAATTGATTTATTACTGAAGTGAAGTTTTGTAATTTCATACTCAAACTTAAATAATTTTTATTATTATATTTCAATCTCGGTTTCAAATCAATCAACCCGCCCAAAATTTAAACAAAAAAAATTATTTTAAATTAAAATAAATAAACAATAACATTTTTATTTCTAAAGAAATTTTTAACATAATCTTTCTATTCCTTTTTGGGTCTTTTTGATTTCCTTGACCTAGTTCGCGTGATAAAAATCTACAATACATATATGAAATAGTTTTATTTTCTTGTTTTACTATTTAGACTATAGACAAAAAGAAAAAAAATGTTACAATTGTTAATAAGAAAATAGTACATTATGATGCTAGGACGTAAAGCTAAAGATTTTGGACGGATGTGGAGTTTGCAAATCGAGGCGCTAGCCGAGATTTGCACCCACATTAAGTCCAAAATAGCTTACGTCCGTGCATCATATACTATTTTTTATTCGCCGCAAGCAAAATATTTTAAGAAAAGTTGTTTATTCTAAATTAAAATTATAAATTTTCATAAATTTTAAAATAAAAATATGTGGAACAAGTAACCTTTGAAAAAATATTTAATATTTTTTCCAAATTCTATGACAACAAATGATAACAACTATTTTAATTGGATAATGAAATTTTGAATTTGCGGGTTGCTTTGATAAAAAAATTTATTTTTCATAGAATTTAAACAAATACAAATGCTTTTTACTTTTTTGGACGTAGCTATGACGACAAAATAAATAGTTGAAAAGTGATACTTTAAAGCCGCAAATCACAGTAATAAAGTAACACTTTAATATATAGGCGAATAAAAAAATTATTTATAATAAAATAAAAAGAAAATTGTCTGATCCAACTTAATACTTGTATTACAATACAATGTTGTTGTCTTGTAAAACTTGTTACAGATTTAAAGTTAATAGTAAACAAAAGTTGAAACATTTTCACTTCGTTTAGTGATCGATGAATTGTAATTATTATGATTGTTGATATTGTCTAACCTAACTTGTTGAATTGAAAAGATTTCAAGTGGGTTAAGGTTAAAGGTTAGTTTATTCTTTTTTTGATCCAGATATGGAAATAAATAATCTTAGTATTTTATCGATCACAACATAAAATATATTTCAACGGGTTTTTGTTGTGTGAAATGATTTTATCTTTGAACGATTTTCTGATGAAGCAATTTTAATAACGAAATTTTAAAATGAAATCAAAGTTACCCTGAAATTAAATACTATACTGTTAAATAATGCCCGAATACTAGCAAAAATACCGGTAAAATATACCATTTTACAATATCAAATTAGTAATACTGGTACCTATATGCATTGGAAAAATCGATATAATTTATACGCCTGTTTTGACATTATATGTAGAAGTTATTTTATGCATTAACGTCGTGTAATAATCATTATCACGATCATTCCACTTTTTACACACTTTTATTTAACTTGACTCTTGAGAGCTTTGATGGGTGGAATTTTGTGATTCATTTTTCAGTAACTTCCCATTATGTGATTGATCCCAAATTGAAAAGACAAGTTTGTTGAAGCAGTCAGTACGTATTTCTAAAACTTTTAAAGCAAAAAACTCTATAAATCTGAAGAAAAAAAATTCATATTTTTCTTCATTCTGAAAGACCTAAAAAAATTGCACTGAAATTCTCATCCTCTGGTTGACTCATTTTGAGCGAAGGAATTTTGGTAATACTGTGTATATCATTATAATCATAGACATCATACATGTTTGTGTCATCTCATATGGATAAAAGGCCTTACATTATAAATAATGAACACAAAAAAAATTAAAAGTATGACATTTCGTTCAAAGCTTATAGACCTTTTTTCTTAAAGTTCAAATCGTTATTTTGGTGTATTTGACAGATTACATACAGCAATGATAATTAAAAATCAGTTATTATGCATGAAAATATGAAAATCCATAAGATCTGAATGCCCATTTACCGCGCTGAAATTTTGCTCATACTGAGTATCTCATTATAATAGAGGACATATTACACATTTTTGTCATTTTTATATGAAAAAATGGCCTTAAATTGTAAATAATGAGTGATTTGTATTTCGAAAATTTTAAATAATTGTTATTTCTTCTAAATCCAGATTGTTTTGTGTTCTCGTTAAGTATTTTTTACTATAGTTGCATAATTATTATTTTTTCAATACATTTTAATACATAATTAATGATTTCTAATTATCATTGCTGTATGTAATCTGTCAATTACATACAGTAATATAACGATTCGAATTTTAAGGAAAAAGCTTTATAATACAGACCTTTTTTCAGAAAAAAACTTGATATTTGGGCGAAATCTCATATTTAATAATTTATGTACAACTTAAAATTAATACAATGAGCAAAGAAACGTACTAAAATTTTACACTGGATGTTTAAATAACAAAATTACAATTGTTATAGTGCAATTAACCTTATTAAAATTACTTTAAATTTCAAAGAATATTAAATTTTCGGTAAGTGATTTAATTGCTAGTTTTACTTGTGGTGTATTTTCTGTGAAATAATGTGGTTAACTTATTTGTAGGTAAAATTATATAACTAAAAACTCTAAAATAAAAAAATAAATAAAAAAAATTTAAAAAACACACTTTTTGAAAAACGAACTAAAAAGTAGAAAATAAATTTTGCATTAACACCAGCGTTATGTCTTTTATAATTATATTTCCTTTGAAATTGTTAGAAGAAAAAATATTTAAATGGTATTTAACACATCTTAGCATAGATGCAAATATTAAATTTTTGACTAATTTAAAATGCTAATTTTCGATTGACAAACAGTTTTCCGTTCCCATTTGTTACATAAAATAAAAGTAGGTGGCGCATTCAGAAAGGAAAAGGAATAAACGTTGGTAGTCTCTCTTGTTAGAGATTAACATAGAATACATTTGTTTATTTTCTATATTAATGTATGCGTCACCCACTTTTATTTTATGTAACAAATGGGAACGGAAAACTGTTTGTCAATCGAAAATTAGTATTTTAAATTAGTCAAAAATTTAATATTTGCATCTATGCTAAGATGTGTTAAATACCATTTAAATATTTTTTCTTCTAACAATTTCAAAGGAAATATAATTATAAAAGACATAACGCTGGTGTTAATG
Organism: Diogma glabrata; assembly: GCA_963693315.1. NCBI lineage: Eukaryota > Metazoa > Arthropoda > Insecta > Diptera > Cylindrotomidae > Diogma > Diogma glabrata. The sequence continues at coordinate 406,489,215 of OY856187.1, read as the reverse complement.
CAAAATTTATTTTCTCCTTTTTAGTTCGTTTTTCAAAAAGTGTGTTTTTTAAATTTTTTTTATTTTTCTAGATTTGATCATCTCTAGAATTATTGCACCAGATTTTTTTTTAATTTGTTCATATAAGGTTGCTAAAGATTTATTGGGATTGGATTGAGGTTGAATAGAAATTGAAAGGAGTTGGATGAAATGTAAGAAAGGAAAAGAACTAGATAAGAGAAGCCTACTCTTATCTAGTTCTTTTCCTCTTTAACATTTTATCCAACTTCTTTCAATGTATACCCAACCTCTATACAATCCCAGTATAACTTAATACGATTGGGGTCATAGGAGTGTGCAAAATTATTTTTAATTCAAAAACATTATCTACCTCTTTCCTATCATTCTCTTTTAGCCTTGAATCCTACGTTCATTAAATGACATCTCTTGAAATGCAAATTTTACCAAAAAAAATCAACAAAATGCATTAAAAAAACAAGTAAAATTTATTTGTTTTTATGAGCATCTTTCATTATCATCTTCATTCTTCAATATCATTATCAAAAAAAGAAAAGAAGTTCAATATTTTTTATAATTTCACTTGATGGCAGACATACTGGTTTTCCTTTTTTCCACAACAGAAAAATTATAAACTTGAAATCTTATTTATGATTAAAGTTTATTGTGCTCATGACTTTTATGAAATTTTATATATTTGTAACAACACGTTGGTATATACAATAAAACTCTTTGTTATTATTTTAGATGAAAATATTTGCCATAACCTACAAAATTAAAATCTTAGTATTCTATTTATTTGAAACAAATTAATTTGAACCAAATTTGATGTTATAAATGTCGTAAGATAAATTTCAATCGTGCATTAGAGGTTAAGTTTTTTTAAGGTTATGTTTTAATGAAATAAAATTAGGAATAATTATGGGTTTATTTGTGTCAGAAAAAATATTTTAATTAACACGCTTTCATTAAGAACGAATTAAAAAATAAATTAAATTCACATATTAGATTGATATTTGAATAATAGTTTTCTTAACCAAACAAGCCGTCCTACGCCATTTTAAAAAAAGAATGCGACAAATAAAAACTGAATGAGTTATAGCGATTACGCCTTTCATGTTTTTATTTTAAAATGCGTAGGCAGTTTTGATAAAGAAAATTATTATCGTATATTACTAATCTGATGTGTGAATTTGATTAAATTTTATTTGCATGTATTTCGTTTTAATTTTTGAAGTTCTTTAGAAAGGTTTCAAAATCTACTCAAAAATTGATAAAATGGTTTTAATTTTTTAACTGTACAGGCAGGGGATAAACAACCTTTTTTGCTGAATTCTAACTTCCAACTCCTCTAAATCCCAGTGAAAAAGAAGGGTGTAGAAATGAATTGACCTACTATAAGTTTTTATAGTACTTGTTTGATGAGGGAACATATACCCTGAATTTTTGATTTCTGGTAGGCTCAATTTAAATAAAAATAACGATTTCAAAATTAACATAGATTTTTTTATATGACCTGTCACCTAGATAGTTGCTACATAGTTATCTCTCGATACAAAAAAATTGACAAGGTTTTTTCCAAAGAATTAAGAGAATAGAGGAAGTGAAATTGATGTTAAAAATTGAAGCAATTTTTGCACACCAATAAATTGTTACTAATGCCTAGTTTACACGAGGCGAGTGGCATCGTGTGAACACACAAGGCGAGCTACTCGCATGCGAGCTACTGGTAGGCGAGTTACTACAACATATTTTGTTTTTACTTGCCACTTGCCTTTCCCCTCCACATTGAAAAAAGTAAATCGTATTGCATTCGGATTATTTCGACTTTTTTTTATGTTTATTTTCATTTTTGTATTAATTTTGTGAGAAAAACAAACAAAATCAAAACGTTTTCGAAAATAAAATAGGTTGTCAAACAAATCGTTGGAATATATATATAATTTAATTTAGAATATAGGTATTTTTATTTTGTTACGTTTTTATAAATTTTGTATACATATTTTGTTAAATTTATTAATAATATATATAAAGTATTTAATGATGATAATATCACAGTGCCAGTTGCGAAATCCACCACTCGGGGAAGAACCTAATTTAAATATATGTTGATTCCAATGTTGCAAACCGTCTTCAGCATGCTCGAATAAATAAAATAAAATAAATTAAATAAATTAAATGTTTTTGAAATAAAATGTATTTTATAGTTTTTAAATTTAAATAAAATAAAAATGAAACAAGTATTACTATGCACGGACATAAAATTAAATCTCACTATCCAGTTATATTTTCAAATACGTACTGTCAAATTCTTTTAATAATCAACTTGCATACAACCGGCAAGTAACTGTCATCGTGTGAACAGTACAGGCGAGTACATCTACTGTTCGATTTTTGTGAGGCGAGTGAACATGCGAGTTACTGTCTACTCGTACGCCAGTAGCTCGCATCGTGTAAACCACGCTTAACACAATTGCGTTTTAGTAGAGACACCGTAAATATTTCTATTATTGCATTGAATTCCAAATTTAAGCGTTTTTTTGCCCCCAAAATTAATATAAAAAAAAGAGACGCCATTACATAGAAAAACAATATAAAAAAATTTGACAATACAACATAAAAAATTTGACAATCTAAAAACGAAGCATTCTATTATTGTTTACATTGATTTTAGATTATATTTTTTTCTCGAAAATATTTAAAAAACTTAAAACTTATTAATCGAAAAGTAAATTATAATAAGTATCAATATCAGTTATCTATGATAAGAAATCCCATTCTGTATATGTTTTCGGTAATTTTTACACGTCATTATCACACACTTCATATTTAATATTTTATTCAAAATTTTCACTTAAATATATTAATTTTTCTTTAAAATTATTTTTAAATTATTATAAAATCACTGGAATTTTTTATATTTATTATAAATTCGTCAAAATATCACCACGATAAATAATAAAAACAATTTTATTAAAACCAAACCAAACAATGTTTTTTTTGACAACTTAAAATGGACAAATACGAGAGGAGAAGAGAGAAAAACGACTTCAAATATTTTTGTGTATATATACAGTAGTTTCATTTCCTTAGTCTCCTAGTCCTTTGGTTTTTTCACATTGAATTTTAAAAATTGTTCATTTTCTGAATGTTGGTAAATAACATAAAGTTAGTTATTAGAATTATTATTATCCCTCTAAACAATTTTGCAAATTCGTGAAATACGGTTCATAAACGAACTAAAAAAGAAGAATAAAAATATATTTAATGAAATTAAATTTGATTTAATATTTATACCTTTCTGTTGATATAATGATTTGCATTCATTTTTAATCTCCGTTTGTTGTACAATTCGATAATAATTGTCTTTAAACTTCTTGCAGTAATAACGCCATTTTGTAAATTTTCTTTATTAGGTTTGTAATTGTCGGTAAATCTGAGTACGTAGGCCATTAGTCGTGGTAGTTTTGTTACTGAGCTGAACTTTTTAAATAATGACCACTCTTCAACATTAGTAACTATTAAAAATATGGTTGATTTCATTTCCGGTAGACTTGATTCGTCTATTTTAATAACTGATGTTGGCCAATTATGATGAAATTTAAAAATTGTGGACCGTGCCACCATTTCTTGCAGTCTTGTAATTGATAAGGCATTAATCCTCTTGATATAATGTCTGCAGGATTATCATCTTTTGGTATAACATATGATGCCATTCGCCAATATTAGTTAAATCTTGAACTTTTTCAATTCGATAAGAGACAAAGGTTTTTGTTTTGTTTGAACATGATCTATTCCATCTTAGAACAATCGTGGAATCCGGCCATAACACCGTTTTTCTTGAAGATTGTGAACAATTTTCAACTTCCCGAAAATTTTTGATTTGCTTAGTTAGATCAAAATTACATTCATTTATTTCACAAACTTGAGAATGATACACGTTTGTTGAGCTTGGTGAACTATTTACATTTAATTTACCTGCTACAGCCCAGCCAAATTCCGTTTCATGTAGGAAAGGTAAATTATCATTGATGTTTAGTTTGTTGTGTGATAAACTTTCAAAAAACACTTCAGCCCCTAATAAAAGATCTATTTGCTGTGGTATATTAAATTGAGGATCTGCAAGTTGAATTAAGGGTGGGAACTTGAAATCTTTCATGTTAAAGTTTGCTGCTGGTATGTTTCCTGAAATTATTGGTAGAATCAAGAATTCTATTTCGCGTTTGAAGTCAATGAATCTGGATTTGCTTTGACAACTGCTGACTTTTGAGCAATCCCAAGAACTGGAATATTGACACATTCATTTTTCGCTTTCAGTAATTGTACTACGTTTTCTGTTGCGAAATTTGATTGGGACCCTGAGTCTAGCAGGGCTCGCAATGGTGTGAATTTTCTTGATCATCGTAAATTAGTAAGACAACTGTTAATAATAAAATTTGTTGCCCAGTTGTAACGTAAGAGCTTGTAGATGATTGATTATCGCTTGACGAAGATTGCACGGTATCAGACGGTTTTGCTGTATTTAACCATTTTCGATTATTTTCTGTAACGTCGAAAATTCTCATAAATAATATTAAAACCAATTTCTATTCTTTTTTCCATTCAATCAAAATATATTTCCATCATTCCATTTCATTTTTACAATCATAACAATTTAAAAATTTTCAAATTATAACGAACAGCTTCAAATTCAAATATAACAACAAATAGATAAAAGAACTCATTATTTATGTGTTTTAACGAACAGATATTGTTGCTCAACGCTGATTCATTTTTTTTTTGCTTAAAATATGAAGTGTCAGAAAAAACCACATTTTTGTATTCATTCGATGTTTAACTTCTAACAGAAATAGAATTAAAATCTGTTTTTAGGTAGATTTCATATAAAAATCTACCTATTGCAATGGGCTTCATCTCGGAATTTCGGAAAAATTTTTGTGCCAAACGACTATATATGATAAGCGGAGACAAAAAAACAAAAAAAAAATTTATTTATATATATATATATATATATATATATATATATATATATATATATATATATATATATATATATATATATATATATATATATATATATATATATATATATATATATATATATATATATATATATATATATATATATATATATATATATATATTGTTGTAAACCTTTTAAAACTAATCTAAATTTATTGAACTTATTAGTATAACTTAGTGATATTTCAAAATTTAAATTGGTTTAAAAATTGTGATTTCCCAATGTAAAAATTTAATACAAGTCAAAAGTGCATAGTTTCAATTTTTATTATATTTAAAAAATAAATATAATAAAAAGTGTGAACAAACTTAGTTTCTTGACTTGTGAATTTTTATATTGGGAAATCCTCTAAATTAGGTCAAATTATGTTTAATTGTTTTTATTAATTTTTAATTGGTTGTTTTTCTTTTGATAACGGAAAATAACGGTTTACAACATTTCCCCTACATTAATCCTAGACAAAAGGGTCATAACAGTTGTGATATATTTATATCCTAGCCATAAAAGGATATAACAATATATATATATATATATATATATATATATATATATATATATATATATATATATATATATATATATATATATATATATATATATATATATATATATATATATATATATATATATATATATATATATATATATATATATATATATATATATAACGAAAACGACCGGCACTCTCGCGGTCTCATTTGTTGAGGTAGGTAAAAAAAAATGTCTGTACTTGTGTGTTCTAATAATATCTTGGACAAGCTCGTGAACCAGTAAAATCCGACACGTGGTTAAGAAACTAGATGTTTTTTTCTGAAAAAAATTGATTTTTTAAAACCGATATAACGGCCGTTTGGATGCTAATATTTCAAAAAAATTAACAAATTTAGAATTTTTGGAATCTTTTTTATCAATTTGTTTTAAAAATAGACCTCTGCAGCTAGAGGTTCCTGACTGAGCGGCTCCAACAAAAAAATTTGCAAAAATTTTTTTTTGAAACAACCGGCACTCTCACGGTCGCATTTGTAAAGCCAGATCAAAACTCCTTTTTTAAAAATGTGCGTTTTATTAATATCTTGGACAAGTTCGTAAATCAGCCCAATCCAACTCATAGTTAAGAAACTAGAGGCTTTATTTTGTTTTAGGAAAAAAATTTTGTTTTAGATCCGTTATAACGGTCGTTTGGATTCTAATATTTTTAAAAACTTCATAAATTTAGAATCTTTGAAACCCCTTTAATCAGTTTCTTAAAAAAAAGACCTCCGCAGTTGGAGGTTTCTGAATGAGCAGCTCCAACAAAAAAGCTTGTAAAACACAAAATGCGTTTGAATCAAGCGGCGCTCTCACGGTTGCATTTGTGGAGCCAGATCAAAAAACCTTTCTTAAAAATGTGTGTTTTATTAATATTTTGGACAAGTTCGTAAATTAGAAAAACCTGACACATGATTAAGGAACTAGAGGCTTTATACTAGAAAAAAAAGTAATTTTAATAATCCGTTATAACGGCCGTTTGGATACTAATATTTTTAAAAATCTTCATAAATTTAGAATTTGTAGAAACATTTTAATCCGTTTCTTATAAATATAAACCTATGCAGTTAGAGGTTTTTGACTTGTTGGCTTCAACAAAAAAGTTTGCAACAATCCCCAACTACAATTTCCAAAAACCTTATAACAGTCAATGTTAACCTTATAACAGTCAAGAAAATAAAAGATTTGAATAGAAGAAATTAATTTTTTTTCTTAGAAATAAACTATTTTGATATTTTGCAGTAATTGCACGACATATGATATAGAGTTGATATAGAGATCTAATCGTTTGTTAATTATGAGTTTTTTTTCTCTGCTTTGAGAACCTTTGACATTTTGAGGATATGTTTGATTATAACAATCACAAATTTGAAACAATTTCAAATATTAATGTTATAACATCTGAATGATATAATTCATCACCTTTTAACTACAATTGAACTGCATTAGTATTATTAAAATAGATGATTACTAACTTGATTGCTATAATTGTTTTAGATTTTTATTACAGCACATTTATTGCAGCGTGTGTTGTGTAGCGTGTTGAACTTTTTTGCTTTTTTTATTTTTTTAATTGATTATCCGGCTCGAAGGACCAAATTATGTTTGATGAGGGAACTTATATCCTGAAATGTTGATTTCTGGCAGGCTCAATTTAAATAAAAATAACGATTTCAAAATTGACTTTGATTTTTTATATGACCTGTCACTTAGATTGTTGCTAGTTATCTCTCGATACAAAAAAATTGACAAGGTTTTTTTACATTGAATTTTAAAAATTGTTCATTTTCTGAATGTTGGTAAATAGCATGAAGTTAGTTATTAGATTTATTGTTATTATTGTAGTTTCAAATGTACGTTAGTTAATGAAATTAAATGTTAAAATAATTTGAATCTTCAACAACTGTCATTAAAAAATTGTACGAACTATAAATACTCGTATTAATTTTATAATACGTTAAAAATAAACAAGAAATCTTTTACGTGAGATAAATTTATAATTGCAAAATTTTCGACAATTTTTGAAAGTTGTCCTGTTATTATTACAGTTGATATGATATTATGATAAAAGTAATGTGAATAAGCTATAAAACTTCTATAAATTCACATACTTAAAATAAATGGAGTGGGAGTTGTGGAAAAGTGAAATTAACTCTTACCTGACATTACTTTGTTCATACTGATTAAGATCCCATTGTACACTTTTGATTCGTTTAACAATATTTCATTAATTGAGCAGGTAAATGTTAAAATCATTTTTCAATGTTTTGCAATGATTACAAATGATCTTAAAATTCATTAAACTATAGCCAAAGGCATGTTGTTTATTCTTTCAAATATCTTCTTAATTCATCAATGTTAAAAGTGAATCTTAGCAAAGGATTTAGATTAATGATAATATTTTGACAGTCTCTAATATAAAGACAATGTCATTCGGTCAATTATTTTGCTATTCAACACATAAATCTTTTATTATATAACCTTTTCGAATTATTATTTTATTATTACAGAATTGAGGTTACTTTCTTACAAATATTTTAATTTAATTTTACTTTTGTTTGTTATGATATAAAACAATAATTGTTTCATAAATGTTGAGTGGCTAGTGAAAGTAAGAAAATTTTTCGGTTGTTTTTTTATACGCTCATCTGATTTTTTATTTTATTTTTATTAATTTTTATTTTTAATTTCTTTTTACAGAATACTGACATTGCTTTTTCTGACGACAGTGTCAAACGCCCAATTTTTGCCAATTAGCTCGCCACATTCATCAGAATGTGCATTACAATTAAATGGACCAGCAAAATCATCATCATTTGATTATACAATAAATGTATTTAGAGCAACACCTTCACCATGGTATGTAATATTTTTATTTTTTTTTTTATTTTTTATGCTAAATTCATAAGTTCAATAAGATCGTATATAAAAAATGTTTACAAATTATTAACATGTCATACAAATAAAGAAGCACATTTACGATATGGATATTATATTAACAAGACAAATATTTTCATTTCTTTTTCTAAATATTTGTATAATTTTTTATAGCTATGCTAAGTGAAATAAGATAATTTTAAATTTTAGGATCGTCAGTAAAATGATGAGTAACGAGAATTACTTTAGAGATTATATGTACATACACCCTTTCAACATTTTAATTTAATTTCAAAACCGCAACTATGTGTCAAAAGAAATCGAAACATTTTTAATTATAACCCATAAATTTATGATAAAAAATAAACAACCACAAAAAACTATTAGTGAACCAGATCAGTGAATTCCACTTTCCCTGTCACTTTTATATTTCTTGTAAACTAATAAAAAACAGTAAGCAACGCTGATAATTAGATACGTATAATATATAATATCTACATTTTTTCTTAGTTTTCTTTGAAAGCCAATAAAACTATTTATGTAGATAAAAAAACTCATAAAAAATTATTGAGCTCAGATGAATAAATTATTGAGCAAGAAAATTTATCGTATTTTCGATATTAATTTTTTAGAACTCGTATTTTAAATATTGTCTGAAATGTTGTTACTAGTTGTGCGGTTTACATACGGTTGCATTTTATAAATAAACGTAAAAAATTATGTGTTTGGGTGTTGATTTATAGGATTAGGTAATAGTCTGAAGAGTTATATTGCTAGATCTTATAACAGTAACCTTTTTTCTATCAAGTTGGATACTTGAAGTATCAAAGCATGTAATAAGAATGAACGGGTTAGAAAATGAAATTTTAAAATATAATTTGTTCGTATTTGATTATCGTTCTATGAAAACTGGGCCCTTGTGCACACTAGTCAATATGGGGTCTTGAAAATGATCTGTTTAAAAGTTTTATCCGATTTTGGGTGGCTGGTAGGTATTGGTACTAAGCATTACTATTAACAAATCGATAGAAAGATAAACAAGGTTTCATAGCAGTTCCGCTTGAACATATTTTGTGTTTTAAAAATCTTATAATTGTTTATCAATTTTAATTAATAAAAGAATATAATTATTTAAAAGATTCTTGCGGAACGCAAAGTATTTCTATGTGATATATTCTTTCTTTTAATATACTCTTCTTGCAACACGCGACAGTAAAAACGAACTCCTTTTTTTTTTCTTACAAAATCCAAATTTTAACAAACATACTTATGTGAATCAAATTGCTAAAATACGTGTCTTGTTCGGTTCGGTGGAAATAATGGAGTGCAACAAAAACTGATATTTCCTTTCATGCTTAAAGATAATTTGGTTCTGGTTCTTTTGAAAGCAATTTGCGAACAAGCTAGCCTTTTTGCGAGATCAGAAGGGATTCAACATGCTGATAGTGGCAACGTCACTCCCATAAAAAAATTATATCTCTTGCGTATGAAATCATATCTACATATTACAAAACCCCACAAAACATTGTCTTGAACTGTGGTCACCCATCTTTTCCTATGTATATTAACATCTATAGATGGACTTGGCACTTTGACGCAGTGATGGGGCTCAGTTGACTCAGTGATCTTAGGAGCTACAACGGTAGAGTAAAAAAAATGTACATTGAGGCGCGCAGCCTGAATACACCAACAGAATGGGCCCTGTGAGCCAGATTTAGGCAAGCCTGGTGGAAGGGCTATTTATGCTATTTTGAGGAATGTTGGTTATTTTTGCTGATTTTGACGTAAGTCCGAATTCGTTATAAATGTAAAATAGTTTCTTTGCGAAAAAAATGGATTAAAAAGTGGCAAGGCTCTATATGCATGTTCTATATGCAAAACTTTTGTTCAACCATTTACCTCGATTCAGCCGCTTTTTCGTTCGGCAAGCTCCGAAAAATTCCGATTATTTTAATTATTAGGGGTAAAAATTTGTTTTAGGATACGAGGGTAACGTTGTCCAAAGAAAATTTGTCCGATATTGTCGAGTTCGACAACCCAAACATGCCAAAATGACAATTGCTGGACTCGACAATGGCAGACACATTTTTGTGTTCTAAAACAAATTTATCGCTTAAAAATAAAATTGTGGTGGCAAATTTACAAGATCGCGGACAATCGGCATTTTGATATCGGCATCGGAAAATGGCAGAACAAAAGTTTTCGGACTCGTCAAGGACAAAATATAAAATATGTGGTAATCATCAAATGAAATCGGCGTGGGGCCATATTCAAAAAGAAAAACCATTCCATACATAAATATGTAATAAAACTAACTAAATTAGATTCAAAAAAACGAAAAACTAATATTTGCAGTTTAAACTGAATGATTTCATTGCAGATGTAAGATTGCAAATGATTTCATTACAGATCTAAGGTTGCCAAAATATGGATCATTATTTTCTCCTTCATTTGTACTTAACATTATTACATTTGTACCATTAGTTCGTATACGTCAATCATGAAAGTTTGGTTGATCCTCGGAAAATTCACATTCCACCTCTAGATATCAAACTTGATCTGATGAACTAATTTAGTAAAGTTAGATAAAAATTGGCTAATCGTTGATAAGGATGACAGGTTTCTATTACAAATGCTGAATTCAGAGCAGGAGTATTCGATAGATAAATTCGGACGTTAGTTAAGGATACAAATTAGTGACTTACATTACTGGCATTAAAAAGGAATCGTGGTCAAGTATCAAACCTGTTGGAACGAATTTCCTAGGCAAGAATAAACTTAAACAAATCGTAGCAAAGATGGTGGAAAACAATTTTCAAATGTTCGGGTGTTTGATGAATTTTAAATTATACTTTACCGATTAACATCATGTTAGATTTTCTGAAAATACGGCACATTACAGCGAAGAACAAAAAAAACCATTCTATTAATACATTGTTACGAGTACAGAAAAATCTAGACGATTACAGAAAGATCTAGAGTCTAGACGATTATGGTCTCTTCCAGGAAAATCAAATCAACAAAATACTACAACAAATTAAGGAAATGAATAGTGTTGTTGTTGTACTTCGTGGAATTTGGGTCGACAATGAATAAAATTGAATGATTTTATGAATCAAAACAATTCATTCATCATTTAATCTTCTCAAGGTTTCTAAAGAGTGACCTCGAATGGTCGAGAACTATGCAGAATCGTATATAAGCAGTTATCTTCTTGTGGAATAAATTAGTTTTATTTTAAACGTGTGACGGTGAAGTTAAAATTAGAAAAGTGATATTTAAAATAAGTTTTTGTAAATAAAGTTATAAGTGTTACTGCGTAGAAATATTTTGTGTATTATTTTGAACGTTGTGAACTGGAAATTTCTACACTAAACCGTTGGAGTTCTGAAGCTGTTGAAAGAATATTCTAGTCAGGAATATTGTTTGCTGTATTGTTTTTCTGTTGTTGTGGAACAATTAAGGTGTTGAATACTTAATAAAACCTGGTGTTTGTTCTTACTAATCAGTGATCGAACTCGGAAGAGATTTAGGAATTGCGTTTATCGACTTGAGAGTAAAGCCAAATCGAGCTAAGGTTGGAAAAACGTAACAATATCAAAAAGATGGAACCACAATATCAAGGTAGATAGGTTGAGGTCATTTAATTTAACATTTATGGGTCATTCTCACAGAACAGTGCATTTTCAAGTTGTAAAATTCACAGAAATTAATTAATGTTTTTTCTTAATTTATTTATATATTTACATTCTACTTACATAAGGCAATTCAGCTTGATTTATGGTAACACTTAAAAAAATTATTATGCATATTCTGCACAATAAGTTGTGAAATCATTCACGGAGGTGAAAAATATTATATTTACACAACATTTTACTCCAAATGTGATAGAATTCTAAACTAAATTCGGGTCAATGTTGATGGTATTTCATCGGATGTCTTTTCAACTAATGCAGGAGTTCCTCAGGGTTCTGCTTTGTCACCAACTCTTTTTCTTATTTATATTAATGATTTGTTGGATTCAACGATTAGTCCTATCCATAGTTTTGCTGATGATAGCACTCTTCATGCGTCTCATGAGAACCCTAAATTATATTCACAGTTAGCGCTTAACAACTGTAGATCAAATTTAATAGATTCTTTAAACCATGACCTTAAAACTATTTTGGATTGGGGGCTCGCTAATAGTGTTGAATTCAATACGAGCAAAACACAGGCTTGTTATCTTTCTAGATTATCCACACCTAATCCGTTTCCATTGAAGTTCGACTCTAAAGATCTTGTAGACAAAGGATCTGTTAGGCTTTTAGGAGTAGAAATTGAAAATAATTTGAAATGGAATTCTCATATTTTTAACCTAGCTAAGAACGCTGTTCAAAAATTGGGCTTTTTGGGACGATGTCGTAAGTTTTTTAATAGCGAACAGCTTCTTTTAATTTACAAATCATTTATACGTCCCTGCATGGAGTACTGTTCTCACATATGGGGTGGAGCTTATTATAGTAGTTTGAAGTGCCTTGATTCTGTTCAGCGCAGAGCTGTTAAACTGATTGGCAACTCAACTCTTACTGATGAGCTTGATTCTTTACAGCACAGACGAAATGTTGCGGATTTGACAATTTTCTACAAATACATTATGGATGAACGAACTTCTGAAGAGATTAAATCAATTTTACCTGAACTAGCAATTCCATTGCGTAACACCAGAGCAAATGTTATAGCCCATCCTTTTACGGTTCATATAAAAAGGTGCAGAACTGTTGCCTTTCAGCGTGATTTTTTCAACAGAGTCTCTCATCTCTGGAACGCCTTACCTTCATGGGTTTTTCCTGATAGCTTTAATCCTCAAAGTTTTAAAGTTAACGTCCATAAATTTCTAAAAGAAACTTAATTTATTCAAACTTAACCACACTTCCTAGTTGGCATGGTATCTTCGGATATTCAGAGACGTTAATTAATAATTTATTATGATTAACACTAAACATGCCTAACTTATAATAAAAAAAAAAAAAAAAAAACTTCAAATTTACTATTTACCATTCATGGATTTCACAATGAACTTTAATCAAAACTCATACCAGCTATCTTCTTCCAATTTGCTTTGCTCACTAAAACAAAATGGCTAACAGTGGCTTCTCAGGATACCAGGTGCTCATGACATCACTACCATCTAGTGGCAGTTTGTAGCAACTTTTTTTATATATTCACGGAGGTGAGAAAAGTTCTGAAGACAAAACTTTTTGCTGATGTATTAGTTGTTTATTTCAAAATTTAAAGGGAACTATGCGTAAAATAACTAATTTATATTATGTAAAATTCAGGATTATAAAGTATATAAAATATTTTTTAAATATAAATGAATAAAAAAAGAAAGTGTATGACAACATAGGGGTAGGGACAGGTCACGGAGGTGAGGTTTGACATATTGTGATAAAGAAAAAATCACTAAATTTATTTTCAATTATATACTAAAGTATCGTGGTGTAATAAGCCTATTATTATGACAAATATAAATGCAAAATTTTTCAGAAAAATCTAAACAAACAGACGTATTGTTAAAAAGACATAAAATGTACGTTTTCAAGATTATTACCCTTATGCAAAGTTGGATTTTACTAGAATAAAAGACGAATGGCTCTGATTCTATGTAGAATAGAAGTAGTATGATCCATGGTGCAATGGTGGTTCTAGGGATATATTTGATTCTAATTTCAGATCAATATAATTTTCAATGAAGCTTAGAAGTTTTCCAATTTGAAGGTTGATCAGGTCAAGTATGTGTATTTGGTCCGCTTCAAAATACGTTTGGTGTTTATCAATTAGTGCAAGACATGCACCTCTTGGGGATGTAATCAATCAAGCCTTGTAAATTATCTGTGATAATTCACAGATAATTTACAAATTCGGAAACATTCGGAAACATTCGGAAACATGCTGTCCACTCCACACAACTCATGACATAGCTATTACTAAGTAAGCCCAGAGCCTGTAGGCAATATGTGGCATTAATCTCCATCTTTTACATATAACCGAACGGAAATTTGTCAGTGCTCAAATAAGGTCCTGATCAGGTTTGCCCTAGTCCGGATCAGGCATTTTGTAGGGCAGCCTAATTGGGTCCTGATAATGAGTGTAACGCTTTTTTCCTATCAGATCCTGATTGGGATATCCGAACCAGACCCTGATAAATATTTATATATTATATACATAAATTATTTAAAATAAAATAAAAAAATTACAATGGAAAAAATTAAAACATAATTACCACCTTAGTCACTATTATATTATTATAGTCCTTTAACCGAGAAGCGATAACTATAACATACATGAAACGATTTTAACTATATATTTCTAAAATGGATAATACTCTAGTGAGTTTTAACCAAATGGAATTTCAGCTAGGGGTCAAATACGAAAAACCAAATTAGGGCCTGATATATTCAAATAAGGTTAACCCTAAAAGGCTATCGTAAATCAGGCCCAGTACAGACCCACATCAGATTGCCGTAATAATGTTTGCCCTTTCTAGACTGACCAGGACCTGATCAGTGATCTCGCCCTGACTGTTATCAGGCTTTCCCCAACTAATTGCTGCTCGGGTATGTATGGTTTTTACGCGTGAACAAAGTTTCTATGAAATATATTTATTTTATTATTCCTATAATTTTTTTTCATATAATCTAAATAAAAATAAATTTACGCAAACTACTAAAACTCTATTAAGGTTGCATGTGTATGTTATAGATTGTTTTTATTCATTCTTTTATATTATTTACATAGATCTTAGAAAAAATCAAAAACATTGAATCAAATAATTTGAGAAAAATTATAAACGTTCTATGGAGCTCATTCTTTGTATTTGTAATTAGTTTTTGCTTGTGATTGGTCTTCTTGTCATAAAAGTATCAAATTGTTTATGATTTTATAACCCACTAGGATGTTAGTTATGTGATTTTATAATAAAAAGTAAACCACATTGAAACGTTCTCTATTCAATTTTATTTAATTAGTGGTGATTTCTAGTTTGGTCACATAAAAAGTTAATTACAAACATCACAGATTTTGACATTACATTTATTTATGAAATAAAATATAATAATAATTAGTTAAAAAATTATTACAAACATTTATTGAAATAAAAAACTTCCTTTAAATTATATTTTACATCCATAAATTTGAGACAAAACGCTTAGTGAAAAGTCGGTGCATATTACTAATACTTGTTTGAATGGGTTAAGCCTGAGAAAAAACTGTATGATCATGTAAATATTTTTGGACTATAGTTCATACAAAACCAAACTTTTTCCATTGAAATTAAGTTTACTGAGTCGTTTACTTGAGTACGTAAACGTCTAAATTATTTAAAAACTTAAATAATTTTTTTCCACCTTGTAAATTTAAATGGCTAAAATTCGGTGTGCTTTAGATGGCCTAGTCCTCAAAAACCTGTATTTTTTGGAAAATTGAAAACGAGGCAATCTTAATTACAATGGAGTTGATCTGCTGCCAGGGTTTTTTTGAGGCGATCATGTAGTTATAACCTGACATGTAGACTGTTAGGTCCTTTATGCCATTCTGATATGCAAGAGCTGAAGATCTTTTTGAAAAGATAGCCAAGATTGAAAAAGCCAATAGTATTGAATGGTCTGCTTTGCAGAAATCTTCTATCCTTAGATAGTTTGATCCTAACATGCCGCTTGGGAGCCCTTAGAGCCAAACATTCTCACACATTGTGAGGGACTGTTTCATTCTCTTCAAGACAAAAACGGGAAGTTGGGATATTTTCTAATCGAAGCCGTACCATATGTTTATTCACATTATGGGGACCTGTTAGTAGTCCACCATTGGCCTGCAGTCGGTAATGAAGCGCTGCTTCGTAGAATAATCAACGAAGTGGCATAGCAGGCCGCGCACCTTGCGAGATTTATAAAGCCCCAAGCTAGCTTCAGTAAGTGGGGTCGAGAACGAAATCCTGCTACTCCAGCACAAATGATTCAATAGTACGCGTATCATAAAATAAAAACGGATATAAGAAAAAAAGCAAGTGAACTAAATAGACCCTGGCGACCCCCTTAAGTGATAAAGAACCGCGATCACCACGTCCAGTCCCATAGTTTAATACACATTCACACGGTCTCGCACCTCATACATTCACACACCCACACATACACACACAAACACACACACACACACACACACACACGCGCGCGCACACACACACACAAACACACACACACACGCACATCCGTGCACGCATATTTCTATATGAATACATATATATGACGGTACTCACCCCATAATGTGGTCAGATTCCACAAATTTCCTCTAAACTCAGCACTTCATTTGATATCGGCAAAGTATAAAGTTTTGTCGCCAACTGTTTTCATTTAATTTGATGTCATATACGGTTAACGTGAGCAATAACCAAGAATACTGAATGGACCACAACACCTAATGCTGTATGTCAAGGCTACCCAAATAAGTGGTGCTCGGTAATGACACAATTCTAGGGAGATGCATAAAAGAAACAAAAAGGAACCAATATCCTAGTTCAAATCTCTATCCGGTTCCACTCAAACTCTGAAGAACGTCAGATAAATTCGCTTATGTGAACTTGTACTATACTCTACACTTGTTGTACTCCTCATCCGTTGACCACTACGACTTGATCCTGTTTTCCTTTCTCTTTATATCTTCGGTTTCTTTCCAACCAACGTTTTTTTTTCTTTTCAATCAGACGATGACAAAACAATAATTAAACATATACAAATAATTTTTTTTTCTTTCATTTCATGATAAGTTTTTTTTTTGTTATACTTTTATTTTTCCTCTTTTTTTTATTTCTTCATTTCTCGTTTTACCAAGAAAAAACACTTTAATGTTAATTTAAATCAACTATTGAATAATGCATTTACAGTTTCTTTTGTTTTAATTTTAATAGCCCGGTATCTTATTTATTTATTTATTTATTTCAATTTAAGTACTAGCAAACGGAAATATTTCCAATAACATGCTAGTTATAAAAGTAATACAAATTAAAGACAATATTTAAAAAATAGTATAAAAAATTACAATAAAAAGTTTAAATTTAAAAGTAATACAAATTAAAGACAATATTTAAAAATAATATAAAAAATTACAATAAAAAGTTTAAATTTAGTTTATAAAAAGATAATTTTAATGTAATAAACCAAGAATATTTAACACAAGATAAAATAAATAATATTAGAATTTAAAATATATAAGAAAATAATATTAATTTAATTTAATTTAACAATTTGTAAAAGGCTTCTTTTAAACTGGACTAAGTTGGAGCAAAACAAATTGATTTGATTGAATTTAACGTTGTGGCTGTACTGTAATCTAATCAACGGTGAATGAACTCTTAGATTAGTTAGAAAAGTATTATAATACAGAGTGTACGAATGCCTAGTATTATAACAAGGTGTGGTATTCAAACGAATTAGACTAGCCAAATCTGATTCAATACTATGGTTAAGAATTTTATAAAGGGTTGTTTGATCAGCAATAGTACGTCTTTGTTCCAATGATAATATATTATATCGTTTTAATCTATCTTTGTATGGTTGATATGGGAAGCTTAAATTAAAGTTCAGAAATCTAGTAAACTTCCTTTGAACCCTCTCAATATGATCAATATGAGTTTGATATTTTGGATTCCAGACCGGCGAGATATATTCTAATGAAGAACGAACTATTGAATTAAAAATTGTAATAAGTGTTTTAGACGAACGAAAATTTGAACACACTCGCATAACAAAACCAAGCATTTTGAAAGCTTTGTTAACAATGTCTTGAATATGTATATTAAATTTTAATTTGTTATCCATAATAATGCCTAAATCACGAATACTATCTTTTTCGCATAGAGTTAAATTGTTAATATTATAAATAAATTGTAATTGAAAAGATCTAGGCTTAAGCTTAAAGGCAAAACATTTATTAATGTTGAGATATAGATCGTTACTTTTGCACCACTCATATATTTTATTAAGATTATTTTGAAGCGCTATACAGTCAGCTATGGATTTGATTGATTTAAATATTTTCAAATCATCAGCAAAAAGGAGTGCTTTGCAATCCAAGCGTAAGCAAATATCATTAATAAACAAAATAAACAATAAAGGCCCCAAGATTGAACCTTGTGGTACACCCGAATGAGGACAGAAAGAAAATGATTCATAGTCATTAATGCATACAAATTGAGATCTTTGTTTTAGATAAGATTCAACCCACCTGATAAATTTTAGATTCAGACCGAAGTTACGTAATTTTTGAAGGAGAATATTATGGTTAACTTTATCAAAGGCCTTTGAAAAATCCATATATATGACATCAACACCAGCGCCAGAGTCAAGCGATTCATAAATATATTCCGTATAGTTAAGCATATTAGTAAGAGTTGACCTACTCTTAAAAAACCCGTGTTGGTTTTTAATAATATTAATATTAGTAAAGTCAAACAGTTTGTTGTGAACAATTCTTTCGAAAATTTTGCTGAAACAATTCAATGTTGCAATTGGTCTATAATTTTCTACATCAGTACTGTCACCAGTTTTCAAAATTGGAATGATTTTAGCTATTTTCCATCTAATAGGAAAAACATTATTTTCAAAAGACTTATTAAATAGAATGGTTAATGGCTGACAGATCAATGCAGAAGTGTTTTTTAAGAAAATAGGAGGAATTAGATCAGCTCCAAAACCTTTATTTAGATCAAGTTTATTTAATACCGCTAGTACTTCTTCTTCCGTTACAGAAAATAAAGAATCTTCCAAAGAGATATCACTTATTGCAAATGTTGGTGTGGAATTAAGATGGGTACTGGTGTACACAGATTGAAAATAAGTCGCAAAAAGATCACAAATTCCTTTGGTTGAACTTTCTATATTGTTTTTAAAACACATTGATGCTGGGATAGCATTAGTTTTTTTTAATTTTTTTGTAAAAGACCAAAACTTTTTAGGATCTGACGAAATGGAACTTTCAATATCACTTAAATAATTTGTATAACATACATTAATTTCCCTTTTAACAGAGCTCCGCAAAGAAGAAAACATATTGTAATAATCAAGATCACCAGTTTTTTTAAACTTTCTATGAATTAGATTTTTAAATTCAATCATTTTTAACAAACTTTTTGAATACCAGATGGGATATTTACTAGATTTAATTTTGAATTTAGGGACAAATTGATTGATTAACTGATAAAGAACATCATAAAAAGCATCAACTGACTGATCAACATCTTTATTTCCAAACATATGACACCAATTAATTTCAGATAGAGCTACGTTAATTTCATCATAATTTCCTTTGTAAAAATTAAAGCGTACAGATTCATCGGCTTTTAGGAGATCAAATTTTTTAAGATTTATTGAAATTTCAATCGGTGGATGATGTTGATCAATTTTTGATAACACATCCGTAGGATTGCTTACCGTAACATTGCTTACATGCAAATTGGATAAAACCAGGTCTAAAATCCGATTAGATTTGTTAGTTAAATGATTGAATTGGGTAATATCAGTGAAACTCAATGTTTCGATAAGTGCTTGAGCTGGTCTAGTGACACTTAAAAGGCTTGGTTCCAAGATATCAGCAACAAATGACCACTTAATATTAGGTATATTGAAGTCACCAACAATAAGAAAGTTAGAATCAATTTTGTGTGTATTTATAATATTGTTGATATTTTCAAAATAACCATCATAATCCAAGATAGTTGCATTAGGATAAATATAAGGTACGTTCAAATATAATTTTTTGTTTCTAAACTTAAGACAAACCCATATCTCCTCCAAATAAACTTCCCATAATGGTAAACGAAAGCTTTGAAATTTGGAATTAATTGCTATCAAACAACCCCCACCATCTTTTTTATTAGGAAAAAGATTAAGATCTCTATCCCTTCTATAAACAGTGTATTGATTAGAAAATAATTCATTATCAGAAATGTTATCATTTAGGTATGTTTCAGTAAGACATATTATATCATAATTAGACGCAAGTAAGTTTTTAAAAAAAATCATTTGTTTTGCTTCTAAGACCATTAACATTTTGGTAGATTGACATTTTGACCATTAACATTTTTCATCTTAAGCTATTATTACTACAAAACAAAGGACAATTCAAAGTCCATTACACTAAACTACTAATCATTCATATTTTCATGATAATTAACATTAATGTTCACCATCTCTTCTAATAAAGCTTCGAGTAGAGGTGAATACTAAACGAGTAGTATGACAAGGTTACACCTTGAGCTAATAATAATTTATAATTTTACTAAAACACGTACTTACACACAGTTTTTCCAAAATATTGGTTAAAAGGTATTTTTTTAAGCTAGTAATAATTTATAATGCAGTACATGGTTTTCATTTACTATCATATCAAGTTAAATTTGCTATGAAACTCGTAGTATTTTAAAGTTTCTCATTGCGCTAATAATAATAATTTTCGATTTCACTAAACTACAACACACAAATTATATACAGTTTTTCCAAATCATTTGGTTCAAAGTTTTCTAAACTAGTAATAATTTTATAACGAGGTAACGGTTCCATTAATAACGTTTCAAGTTCACCTTATTACGAAACCCGTAGTGTTATAAAGTTTCTCATTAATCTAATAAAAAGTTATAATTTCACTAAAACATATAAATTATAATGTCCACAGAACCAAACAGTAATGTACAGAGCTTTCGTAAACTGGTATTTATTTGGACCTTGTCCGAAACAAGCTGTAATTTACAGTTAGTCGCGAAACCAGTAGTAATTAACCGTAAGATCAATTAATATAATTGATGTATATTATATTATAATCAATTAATATAATTTACCTGGTTCTTATTTATAGTATATTAACAACCATTTGTAAACAATAACAAAACGATAAGTTTGTTTCTTGGGTATTTTTCTTCGTTAATTATTGTCCCCACTAAGGAGTTTGCACAACTAACTCGTATCAAACTTGAAAAAAAATTATGTAAAAAGATGATTACGAACTGAATGCAAGAAATTGTGTTTGAAAAGGTCAAAAAATAACTTTAAAAGTTCTTATTAATACACATTTAATGTGTGTGAGAAAGTAGTGCGACTCTAAATTACTGAGATTGGACAACAGCTTCATAACAAGTCTGACCATGTCAGGTTTCACAGAAATTTGATGGTTTGCCCGCTCAGCTCTGGAGTGAACATCTTGAAGACCTTGTAGTCTTATGTGTCCCTCCATTGAGAGTTAGTGGATCGAAAGAGAACCTGTTCGACTAGCGATTTTTTCCTGCCTTTCGATATTCCAATTACTGGTTCAGGCCCTATGAACCTCCCTTGCTAATTCATTAGATTTTCGTAACCGAAATTCCCACTTTGCCATGGTGTTCATATCAGTGATATACTGTTCTTGAGCCCGAGATAATTCGAACACCTAGATCATTCTTGCACTGTTTTCGACTTGATAATATACTTTCCCAGCGCTTTTAGAGCAGCCTAGTTATCAGTAAAAATATTAATGGCCTTGCCAGACCACTTAAGCTCAGCTCCGTCGCTAGCCTCGAAGTTGCTTTTATAGCGAATACGTCAGCCTGAAAGATTGTGCAGTATTCGCCATATGGAAATTGCATTCCAAAATCTTCATTTCTGAAATAGACATTCCTACAGCTCTTAATAGTTCCCAGAAGTTCGAGCCTTTTTGTAGCCCTACGAGTCTCACTGGTTTTGAGATAAAGATGACTCTCATGTTTTTCCAGGCCTGTGGTATAAAGACAAGAACTATGCAGGCCACAAAGAGTCTATCTCCTATTATGTCCAGACACTGTTGTATCATAATAGGCCAAAATCCGTCTGGACCTTTAGCTTTATATGGCTCAAGGTAGCTGATACTCCATAGACAGAGCCTCGGGCAATACAACTCTATTTGTCACTATCCATTTCATTCGGTTAGGTTTTCTCTTTATTTTCTACGGCTGCCTCCTGAGGAATCTCCCCAAGTAAACAGCCCGACAAATATATGCTGTTTAAGTTTCATCCGTTGAAGAGTGTGAGTATCGTTGGATAATTTAATATTATCCTTCAAAGGATCCTTTTTCAAAGCCCTCATTAGTAGCTGCCAGGGTTATATCTAAATGTGTTTCAAATAACATTTAATCCAATGAGGAATCTACGTGATATGAATTTGGCTGTTACTGTTGGTTTCCTTAGTTATTGAAATAATTTTAATCAATTTAGTTTCTTCTTCAACCACTGAAATGTCGCTTTTCGTTTTCGATTAAAATCACATCAATGCGTTATCCATATGAAGATGCCTAAAAGATGCATAAAAACTTCATGTTAATAGAACAAACATTTTCTGCTGCACTTAATAATTTGCTTTTGGAACTAGCGAGTAGTTCAACTAGTAATTTTAACTCCACCTTAGAACCAATTATTCTTGAAGGAATGAGTTAATCTTACAAATGTTGTTGTTTAAGTTCTGACTTGTGACTACGTTTTTCCAGATAAAATTTTCAGAAAAATAATAAAAACAAACATTTATCACATTTCCTCTTCTTTAAGTTTTGGTAAGGTTGGCGGGAACTTTTTGAGGTTCTCCATTCCACTTTGCCGTTTTTCCAAGTTCCAATCGATGAATCTGTATCACTGAGGTGGGGATGATTATAGAAACTTTTTTTGGATCATATAGGGTTTTCTGAGGATATTTAGTGTAGGTATCGATTTGATTGGAATCTAACCCTTTTTCCTTCAAATTTATGACCATAGTAGAGAGCATAAGTGAAACTTTTTTATGTCGCATCCCCGTAACAGAGTGATGAACCTGGGGTTCTCATTTAGAGTTAAGCGAAAACTGACTGCTATGCAAATTTGGGAGCTATATCCTTCTAAGATTGATTTTTCTACGCGAATTGTCCTTCACAAACGACCACTTTTTACTTTAAAAAATCAAAAACATTGCTTTCGAAAATTGCAAAAATTAATGCTTACACAAAATGGAAAAAAATGACACCTGGTTATGTGAACTCGAGCTCATAAATAATTTTTTTTTCAATTTCCACTCTCAATCCCCTCCAAATAACATTTAAAGAGATGAGGCGACCTCTTTAGTTTTCGTTCAATCTTTACAACATTTCCTATAACCTTATAATGTTCGAAGAGAACAAAACGTTTTTAGTAATAAACCAAAGTAATTAGAAATAAGCAGTCGCAGTGAAAATTTGCTCACAAGACGCCTTAGAGTCAAGTGGGACAATTTCACGAACGCAAAATTTTTGCATCTCGCGTAGGAAATGCAATTTTTCTATAATAGAATAGTATATAATATAATAATATATAATCGATATTTATTATAAATTATAAAATTAGAAATCGAAAATATAACAGTCAAAATTCATATTCTATTTTTTCATGGTTGCTTGGTTTTAAAACTTTGTAAAATTATATGAAAATACCATAGCAACTACAATTTGCTATTTAGCGAAAATGATTTTACACAAGTAGAAAAAAAAATATTTTCCCAGGGGGTTAAGCCTAGATGAAAATAAATGTTTCTATTGCTAGCATAAATAAACTTTTGTTTTACTATCTCCTTATCTATGTTCATAAAATATAGGTAAAGTCAAATATTTGTATGTTTTGATTGTTTTGTTTTCAGTATCAGGCCTACTAGCGTGTTAAATTTACTTAATTTTTGAAATTCTCGTGTATGGTGGAGTAATGCAAAATGCCGAATACACGTCGAGTAGTCGAGTAATTTATATATTCTTAAAATTAATACAATCAATACTATTTCATATTTTGGTAAATTATATCCGTTATCATATAAGAACTGAATCTAAAAAATTATGGTGCAAATTATGAAACTTTTTGCCATTCACACAATTTTCGAGCGATCTAGTTTCGAACCAATGAGAAAATTTTAAACTTTAAAAAAGTTTATCATTCTCATCAGGGCTAGCCGACTAGATAAACTCTACCAAAAAATGTCAACGCTAATTAATATAAACCAAAAATTAGGTTACAACACTAGCGAAGTATAAAAAAAAAATTTACATAAACATATATTTAATAGATATCCGTTATTGTTTATTTTTAAAAAACAGCGTTTATCTTATATCCCATTTACTATCGAATTTTTGAAGTGAAACTCTATCTCACAGAAATAGTACGCAGAGTTTGAAATGTACTGTGCAATGATTGCAGTTTTGGCTTAATGCAACCACCCATTCGTATCCACCATGTTAAACTTATTAGCAAAATCGACATCAGAAGATTGCTATTAAGGTTTGACTAATGAGCTATCGTATACATACTGTCATTACAAACTGATTAGAGATTATATGTATATACCTGCAATTTTAGCAGGTTTTGAATAGTATTGACGATCTAGGCCAGTTTCTTATGCCTCCTGCTATTTTTGAAACTATCGCAATTTTTACATGGTGCTATGTATAGAATATGAATTGAAAAAACTGCTATAAACATTTATTTCATTGTTTAAAATTGTGTAACAGTAAATTTTTTAATAAGCAACGCAAATAGCATTTTGTTAAGCAAATAAACAATTTACAAGCTGAGGCGCCAAAATTTGTAAATGTTTGCGAATTTAAAAAAAATAATCTTGTTAAGTAGAATGACACGAATATTTTTATATTACACAAATAATTTCAATTTAAAGTTAAGCGGACTAAACAGATTTCAGATTTTTACTTTCTTATTGAACAATCAAATGATTCAACAGTCGAATTCAGTGATAAAATGAAATCTGTATGGTTAACTTTTACTTTAGAAAAGTCACAAATAGAAACCATTTTTGCTCGTGTATTCAACAGGTGCTGAAATCTCACAGCTCTGAGATATCAAGACTTCGGTCTGGGTTAATGATTTTGATATAGTTTTCGGCATAAAACTTTTATGAGGACATGGTTTTTAGTTTTGAGCAGCGATGTATATCAAACATAACTCTTTGTTAAAGAACAAGTATTTTTTTATCTGTTTAGAAACTTATAACAAAACTAACACGAAACATAAATACGATGCCAGAAACTTATAACAGATGATAAATTGACATAATTTAGTGAAAAGATTATACACTCAGCAAACTACTCAAAAACCTCTCCATTTAGCGTTTCGAGAAAATATTACAAAATCACAAGTTCATATTTCTTTCAAAATTCCAAAAACATTGTAAAAATTAAATAAAATCAAACTTTTCCAAAATTCTAAAAATATTGCGAAAATCATTACAAAATCAAAAATTGAAACTTTTTTCAAAATTCCAAAAATTATAATAAAATAAAAAATTTAAAATTTTTCAAAATTCTAAAAATATTCCAAAAATTATAACAATATCAAAAATTAAAACTTTTTACAAAATTCTAAAAATATTGCAAAAATTATTACAAAATCAAAAATACAAGCTTTTTTCAAAATTCCAAAAATATTTAAAAAGCTATAACAACTTCAAAAATTTCCATGTCCAATTTATTTCAATTACAGTTACGTCATAAAAACAGCTATATTTTTTTTACCAAAAAATTGGCTAAAAAAATAAATGAAATCACTTTTTGACACACTTGACATTATTTTTTTGACAAGCTTATAATGCCATAATTCTCTATAATAATAATAAAATTTCACGTCACACAAATTATTAATTTTATTTTTTTCCAAAAAATTGGGTAAAAAAATAAATAAAAATCTTTCTTTTGACACACTACAACATTTTTTTGACAAACTTATAATGCAATAATCTAGTTTTTGATCTCACATACCAATCCCTACCATCAAGATTTCTCCAAATTCAATGTTCCTACTCGTAATCACTTAAAATGAACGTTTTTTAAGCCAAAAATATGAAAATTTGCTGTTTTTGACACACATAATGATTTTTTGACACACTTCCGGTATAGTTATCGAACACAGCGTCCTTTCGAAACTGTCCCTTGAGTATACCTATTTTTAGACAAAAAAATTTTGAAATCCCTCCAGCGGTTTTCCCTGCAGCGTAGGTAATGACGGCGGCCGGACGGACGGCCGGCCGGCCGGCAGATAGACATACAATTTTTTTTTTGCTTTTTTAGAATCAGTAGGTCCTAAAACGTCGAGAAATACCAAAAAAAAGTGGGGGTAAGAATTTCACTTTTGGCTCATGAATGTAATACTTAGGTCTTTCAGACCGAAGTAATTTTCGAGTAATCGAGTAGTAAATTAATCGACAAAGATTTTACACCCTCGATTTTACACCCTAGCCTGGACAAACACATTATCAAGTTGATAGCACTTATGGTTTTTGAGAAAATTTAAATATACCCAAATTATGGACGGTCACCGAAGCCTCACCTCATAATGGTTCCGGCTTTACATTTTTAAAGTATTTTGAAATTTGAAGAAAATTAATAATCACTTTCATACGAAATATCCTTGGGTAAAATCCTTAATGTCAAATCCATAACCAGTTTGTTCAATAATAATTTCGAAGAGTTTTGTTAGCATGCATTGTTTTTGTATTGTGTCTAAAGTCTAAACAGATTAAGATGGTCTACTCCATTGCTGTTCTGTAAAAGACAAAAGTTTTTAATTTAAAAAAATTTAGTTCATACATAAAAAAACTTTAACTTAATATATTTTTTTTATTTCCAGGGATAACAAATTTCTTTCTGATCAAACCTGTATCACATACGATGCAATCAATGCGGCATATTTAGATGCTAGGAAAAGAATTCGTAAGTTTTTGCTTGTATTATCTTATAACAAAAAACTAACAGTCAAATCATATTCATCTCCATTCTTAACAATATCTAGCCACAATACGTAACATGACATTACGAAACAAATAAAAACAATTTACACTACTAACTCATAAAACTCTTTCACCTGACAGTTAAATAATAAAAAAGAATTAAATCTTAACTTATATTACTTACATAAACATAAAGAATTATTAATTATACAATAATATACAAGAGAAGACAAATTAACTCATAAACAATATAAAAGTTAATTTTTCATTTCCTTACAATCTCACGAGACATGAATCATATTGGTGATTAAGAAAAAAGCTCTTAAAGTCTAAGATCTAGATTGTTTGCTATTAAATATTATACAATCATAATTTAAATTTCAATGTATGAAGAAATTGAAAGTATAAATGCAAGTGTTAGATACTTTTAGTAGAGCATGAATTATTTATTGTAATCTTCTTTTATGATGTGTCATGGAGAACCATGGGCGGGGTAAATGGGATGATTATGAATTGAAATTAAGAAACTAAATGATGTTAAATATTTATATAAAATAATTAGATAGAATCGTGACTTGGAAGTATTTTGTTTGTTGATAGTTATTGAATTATCTTTTATGCTTTGTTATTACGTTTTTATTTCATCACTTTCAATTTAAATTAAATCAAGATAGTTTAATTGAATATAGAAAAAAAAACGTTTACCGAAAGCTCTACAAATATGAACTATGCCAATAATGTTGTTACATATATTTTACAATAACACATGTTATTCTAAACATGAACAACTTTGAAGTTAATAAATCCGCGAACATTGTATTTTTTTTAGTTTATAATAATTAATAACATAATTATGATAAATACGCTAGATACGTTACATATTTTTAACGAACCATAACGGCTTCGTTTACCATAATTAAAAAGTTATTTATTTGATTCGTTGCACAATTTTTCTATTTTTTCTAACTTAGCAGATATAATAATGCAAGTATGAACCGTATCTGGATTTTTGTTGCTTTAATTATAATTAATTAAAATAAATTAACAAATACAAAGCCTATAGGATTTTTTTGGTGTCTATTAGTTTAACACTTGAGCTTTAATTTAATTAATATTTATGTTTAATTATTGAATTTGTTTGTTTTAATTTTAGATGTTTCACAACCAAAAGGTGATTGGAAAACTGAAGATATCGCGTCAGTTGGGGAATTGATTTTGGATATTTCAATTCAATTAGCACGAACGTAAGTAACAAATTGGTTTTTGTATATAGTTGCAAGGGTCCTTTTTGATTTTACATTAAAAAACTATTTTTCAAAATGGAAAACAAATATATTTTTATATCTAATATATATTTTAATTCAACTTCTAAAAAACAATTTTAATTTTATTATTATCTCTTATACGTGTTTTAATCTTTCGATCGTCCTCAGAGAGAAAATATTTACAACTAAATGAATTTTCTCTTGAATTAATTCTGGATTGGGGTAAACGAAATCTTGTGACATTTAATGCTCTGAAGACGAAGTCGTGCGTTTTGTCCCATAAAACCTCGCTATATAACTGTAATGCAACATTTTCCAGACAACTAATAATAAACTCGCCTACGCTTAAGTTGTTGGGTACTAACATCAATCACAAACTAAAATGGCATGATCATATTCTTTCCGTGGCAAAATTGGGATCCCAACGACTTGGCTTCTTACGTCGTTGTAAAAGCTTTTTCTTTCCATCTGAAATCGCTACAATCTATAAGGCATATATACGACCGATCCTTGAATTCGACTCCCATTTATGGGCTGCAGCACCAGAAACCTCTTTAGATTTTGTTGACAGAGTTCACAGACGTGCTTTGAAACTGATTGATGATCCAATGATAACATCGGGTATGGATTCTCTGCATCATAGAAGAGTGGTTGGAGCTCTTACACTATTCTACAGATACTACTACGGCAAATGCTCTAATGAAGTTAATGAATTAATACCACCATTGCGTAAATATCCACGAGCCACTAGACAATCGTTACATTCCCATACACATACCTTGGAGGTCCCATATGTGAGAACATCTAGCTATAATAACTCCTTCATTTCACGTTCCGTATACTGGTGGAATCGATTACCACAAAATGTTTTTCCCGCTACATACAATCCCCAAGCTTTTAAATCAGCAGTACACCAACACTATCGCATCAGTCCTATCCCAAGTCCTTAAAAAGTAACCTTTTAACTTTCCTTTCCTATCGTTAACACGTGCATAAAGCATTAGAGGTGTATAACCTAAGTGATTAACCGAACTATAAAAAAAAAAAAAAAAAAAAAATCTAAAAATTCTTTCCTTGACCACGAAACTTCCGTAAGCTAATTAAATTAATGTGGGAATACCCCGAATTTGAACATTTTAACCCCTTGTGCATCAATCACGAGTCTAACTCGTGGAAATTTATTTTTACTTTGTGAAAAAATCATGAGTCTGACTCATAGAAATTTTTTTTACTTTGTGAGACAATCGCGAGTTAGACTCGTGATAACAATATAAATTAAATTCATGGAATCACTTGACTTCATTTCAAAATTGTGATCGAACGGGTGAACCGATTTTAATGATTTTTTTTGTTTAAAGAGTAAATAGTGTCTTATAAAAATATTACTTTAACAAAAAATATTCATATTTTTAGATGACTTTTTTAAATTTTAATTCTTCAAACATGGTGATTTCAAAAAGTACCATTTTCTTCTCTTTTATAAATATATATATATATATATATATATATATATATATATATATATATATATATATATATATATATATATATATATATATATATATATATATATATATATATATATATATATATATATATATATATATATATATATATATATATATATATATATATATATATATATATATATATATATATATATATATATATATATATTTATATATATATATAAATATATATATATATATATATATATATATATATATATATATATATATATATATATATATATATATATATATACAGTAAAACTCGTTTATAAAGTACGGTCAAGGGACCGACGTAGGCGTACGTTATTACGTTATACACCATGGTACGTTATATCCAGAAAAATTAAAAAAGCATAAGCAAATTGGCCTGTTATGCTCATTTTATCATTGTATTTCATATTAAATTATTTACTACATGTTAATTGATATACAGACGATCACAAAAAATAGCAACATACAGTTTAAAAACAATTCATCATCATAAAATAATTATGTTAAAGCTAATCAAACCGATGCTACATAAACATATGTATGTTAATATTTTCGAATGAGAATGTTTGCATATATTAGTAGTAGCCATATTAGTAGTAGCCACTACTCAGATTAAGCTTCGATGGACAATTTTTTTACTGAAAAATAATCAGTAATTTTCTGTTGTTTAAGGCAAAGTTGAATAATATTTTCCACTTTAATTACAATTTGGTCGTCAGTTTGCATTTGATCAAATCCGGGCTGCAAACCTGATCAGCAAGCGCATAGCGTACGGATTTAACCCGGCAGTTGTGTAGTTTATTCAAAACTTTCTCACCGACCGATACATTTCGGTATCCATCGATGGCTTTTCTTCTGCGTCTAAATTAACTAACGCTGATTTACCCCAAGGCTTAGTTTTGTCACCACTTTATTTTTAATTTATATGAAATGAAAATCATCAGTAACCCAATTAATAATTTTGCAGATGATAGTACACTGCACAAGTCGTTCGTTTTCCTATCTTGGGAAAATGCATGAACGAATAAAGCCCGCCCGGAAAGACGGGCCATAAATGTAAATGATAGCCTGACAAAAGTTTCCAATTGGGGTGGCTGAAATATGCTCAATTTTAACTCCAACAAAACATGGCTATTTATTGTTGCCAGATCAACGACCGAGTTTGCCAAAGATATTTTGATTAGTGTGTGTGACAAACAAATAGACGAATGAGAAAAATTTTATTAGTCGTCAAAATTTTTATCGACTTACTCTAGAATGATCGTATAATGGTGATGGCAAAAAGCGCGCCAAGAAAACTCAGTCCTCAATAGATGTAAAAAATATTTTACTCCTTATTAATTACTCCAAATTTGTAGGTCCTACATTCGTCCTTGTATGGAGTATTGTTGTCAAGTTTGGGGGGGTGCTGCATCTGTTTCCATCCTGACTCTTTTGAACTCTGTCCAAAAACGTGCTACACGACTTGTGATTGAAACTTAACTTCAAATCTTAATTCTCTGATTTCGGTGTTTTTTATAAATATCGTCAACTGCAGTGCTCGGATGAAATCGGATCCATCATGCGTCAACCATATTTTTTACCCTGTTTTACCTGTCATTGGTCAATGGTGTTTTACTGGTCACTCATTACCATAGTGATAAAATGAAGAGGGATTTCTTTGTTTATAAATCGTACAAATGGAATGCTTTGCCCGAATCAATAGTCACAAGTGCCTTCGATCCACTAAGGTTTGAAAAAAAGCGTTCTCGACACCTCAGAACGCATATTGTTATGCTAATTAGATCTTACCAGGTATCTATGTGCTTTTGTCACAAAAAAACAAAATGGAGTGCCATCATCGAGATATATTCCATAACCCTTAAGATAACATCTTGGCTAATAATATCTCACTGCTATTGTCAGTGATATGTGATATCTAACGTTAACTCATATATATGTCAGTAGCAGGGACTGGAGTAGGCATTATCGTCACTCCCGTAGACCAAAAATAAAAATTTGTTTGAATTTCTATAAATCATCATACTCAGATTCTATTTAGTATGAGGCGTCTAATAAACTCCCTTTTATCAGTTACTGTCGAAGTATACGATCGTAGTTATCCCAGGTTTTTTTAGACAATAGCTTATGGTAGTTGCTTTAACTTTTTATCACGACTTCGAAATAAAATGAACGACATCTAAAGCCGGGCAATCACATACAACAGAAACAGAAACAGAATTTCATACAAATTTGACAGAAAAAAATTAAGTTTCTGTAAAATTTGTATGAAAATCTGTTTCTGTTTCTGTTGTATGTGGCTTCAAGCCTTATGAGTGTTTTCGCTCTATCTTTAAAGTTCAATACACTAGAGTTTACAAAATCCTAAATTTAAACTTTATAGTGTAGACTGTAGAGCAATATTTTTCAGAGGAACATTTTAAGAGCTCATTATATTGATCCATTTTTAACTTTACTTTACTTTACTTTGTGAAATTTAACACATCTAATTTTTTTACGTTTCAATGAACAAACAAACTGCTTCAATTTCTAACCGATTGCGCACAATCGAAGAAATTTTTCTACAATTCAAACATTACCCTAACTTGAGAAAGACTTCCTTTGATCGACTTCCGCCAAACATTTTAATTTATTGGCCAAAGTGATCACTTGCATTTTAATTTGATTTAGGGCCGTATCGCACCTTTAGCATTTTCATAAAATATGAATGAAAGCATTAAAGAATTCGAACTGATAAATTAGCATAGTAGATTCTTGTATGAGCTAGAATGAAGGCAATTCTTCACGAAGATGAAGTTTCCCGGAACGAGCGTAGCGAGTGGAGGGAATCATCCAAGTGAAGAATTGCCTTCATCCTAAGCGAATACAAGATACTATTTTATCCACGACTGCAAATATTTCAAATAATTAGATTCAAGTTTTCCTGTAAAAGTTTATATCGCCATATTGAAATATTTCTATGAAAATAAAAACAAAATAAAACATGTTTGTTGATTTTATATGTATTGTTCGTGTTTTATCTCGTTTATATTACTATACCAACAAATCAAGTTTTTAGTTTGTTAGGGGAATTTTGAATAAATAAAGCGTAATGAAATAAATAAAAAAGAATTTGATATATATGAAACGAATGAATACAATTACAATGAAAGATATACGCATGGAAAGTATATATTCTTTAGTAGTCGTGGATAAAATATTTTCTCAACACTTACTTGCGAATTAACCCATGAACCACAACAAATTAATGAAAGGAAGCAGAAACATTTCGTAGAAAAATAATAAATATCGTAAAGCATCGAATACTTACGACTTTTAAATTTTTATGTTTATTTTGTATTTTTATTTTCTATTCGTACTTTATAAACTGGGCAAATTACATAGAAAAATAGTTCACGGGACTAAACTTGTGTACGTTATAACCTTATAAGCCGAGGTACCTTATAAGAAGGATAATTTGTTCGTAAAATTTTTATAGATGTAAGAAAAAAATTTGCTGTACTCTATAGACCAAGTGTACTTTATATATGGTGTACGCTAAAAGCGAGTTTTACTGTATATATATATATATATATATATATATATATATATATATATATATATATATATATATATATGTATATATTTATATATAAAATGGCGGAATCAATATGGCAGCTACAGGCTTACGGTCTCACTCTGAAAGTATAGAAATTTGGCTACCAACACAAATTAACCAACACAAATAAATAAATAAAAATAAATAAATAAAAATACATAAACTACCAACATTCTTCGTCCTAGAACACAAATGTTGATATTTTAAATTTGTGCTGGCAGCTAAATTGCTATACTTTCAGAGTGAGGTCGTAAGCCTATATCCACCATATTTATTCCGCCATTTTGAATTTTGAAAAGGGGCACACGACATTGGAAACAAGAGACAATAAGCTACAATTTTTGCCCATAAACCTTCTGAAAAACCTAAACCAATTCTGAAGAGCAAGGGGTCTCCGAGTTGCGAAGAATGTCCCATATATATATATAGTTATTACTT
Source organism: Diogma glabrata (assembly GCA_963693315.1). Classification (NCBI taxonomy): domain Eukaryota; kingdom Metazoa; phylum Arthropoda; class Insecta; order Diptera; family Cylindrotomidae; genus Diogma; species Diogma glabrata. The sequence continues at coordinate 406,455,231 of OY856187.1, read as the reverse complement.
AATTCAAATAAATAAGTAATCATTTGAAACACATAGTTTATTTTAACACATAAAATTATATGTTTTATGTGTTAAAATTTAATACCTTTAAAACAAAAAAAGTTCAATAAAATCCGTGTACTAGTTTTTAGTAAATCTAAATTTACAATAAAATAAATGTTTCAAACATAAAAAAATAAAACAAAAAATTAAGATTTTTTTTTAAATCGCAAGGTTTGAAAAATTAAAACTAATATAAAATAAAATTTTTTTTAATCAGTATAGTACTTTTAAAAAGCCTAACTGAAGTACCTTCCAAACAAAAAAAAAATATTAAAATCGGTTCACCCGTTCGAGCACAATTTAAGTTTTAACTTTCTTGTTTCTTAAAAGAGTTCGAGCCACCCTGTTTCTAAGCTAGTGCGAAAATAAAAAACATGTGTTAGTTTTTTTTACATTAGGCGCGTTCCATTGAAGATCAAACTTACTCAAATTTGCTTTGATCTACTCTACCTCGAACAAGTTGTGTAGTTGAAAAGCAATTTTTCTTCGATTTTATTTAGATCGGTTGTAAACTTTTTTTAGTATTTTTAATAATAAAATGGACCAGTCAGATCTAAATCTCAGCCCAAAATAAAAAGTTTTGATAATAATAAAGTTGTGTGGCTATATTTGAAAAATTTTCAAATTTTCGGCGTTCCATTGGTGATCTACTCAAAAGCTGCTTTGAGCAGCTATTTTGTTCCAAAGGAACGCATGTATTATACTAACGATCATCAAAGTTTCAAGAAAATTAGAGCATTTTTTTTAAATAATTATCTATCGCACAAAATTTTTCGAACAAATAGTTCAACCAAACATAAAATTTTTTTAAACAAATTTTAAAAATATTCTAAAAATTCTTACAAAATCAAAAATTGAAACTTTTTTCAAAATTCCAAAAATTAAAATAAAATCAAAAATTTAAAATTTTTCAAAATTCTAAAAATATTCCAAAAATTCTTACAAAATCAAAAATTAAAACTTTTTTCCAAAAGTCTAAAAATATTGCAAAAATTATTACAGAATCAAAAATACAAACTTTTTTCAAAATTCCAAAAATATTTAAAAAATTATAACAAATTCAAAAATTTCCATGTCCAATTTCATTTTCAATTACATTTACGTCATAAAAACAGCTAAATTTTTTTTCCGAAAAATTGGGTAAAAAAATAAATGAACTCGGGATTTGTTGCATTAAATTTCTAGACAATACTTTATGTGAATTCATAGAATGGCGAACATTTCTATTCTAATTAACATCCTAAGTCACGATTGTATAGTCATTATTGATTGTTTCCAATCAATGTGAAATCAATGGCTGACACTTGGTCAATTTGTAGTCCTATATGTATTAACATTAGACTACATAATGGAATTTAAATTAATTTTGAATTTTTGAGATCAATTAAACTCAAGTAAGTAAAGAAGCAATTGGAATATTTTCAATTCAAAGATATGGCTTGAAGTTTCTCAGAAAAAAACTCCACTTCACATTTTCGGTTGGGATTCGAACCTACCTCGTCAGTGCCCGGATCGAATCCTTGGGCAAAAACAAATGCAACAAATCCCATATAATGTAAAACCATTTTCCATAATATGGAGTCTAATGACAGTGGAAAAATTCAACTTAAGTAAAAATAAATAAGTGATGAAAAAGTTTCAACTTTGAAATTGTCATCGCCTCAACGGCGTAATCGATAGCGTGTAAGGATTCGAGCCGGGCACTGACGAGGTAGGTTCAAAACCCAACCGAAACACTAAAAATGTGAAGTGGAGTTTTTTTCTGAGAAACTTCAAACCATATTTTTGAATTGAAAATATTCCAATTACTTCTTTGCTTCCTTGAGTTTAATGGTCTCAAAAATTCAAAATTAATATAAATGAAATCATTTTTTGACACATTGACATTATTTTTTTGACAAACTTATAATGCCATAATCCTCAATAATAATAATAAAATTTCATGTCAAACAAATAATTAATTTTATTTTTTCCCAGAAAATTGGGTAAAATAATAAATAAAAATCTTTCTTTTGACACACTACAACATTTTTTTTACAAACTTATAATGCAAAAATCTAGTTTTTGATCTCACATACTAATCCCTACCATCAAAATTTCTCCAAATTCAACAATGTTCCTACTCGTAATCACTTAAAATGAAAGTTTTTTAAGCCAAAAATATGCTGTTTTTGACACACTTAATGATTTTTTTGACACACTTCCGATACAGTTATTGAACACAGCGTCCTTTCGGACCTGTCCCTTGAGTATACCTATTTTTAGAAAAAAAAATTTTGAAATCCCTCCAGCGGTTATCCCTGCAGCGTAGGTGATGACGGCGGCCGGCCGGCCGGCAGACAGACATACATTTTTTTTTTTGCTTTTTCAAAATCAGTAGGTCTTAAAACGTCGAGAAATGACAAAAAAGTGGGGGTAAGAATTTCACTTTGAGCTCATGAATATAATATTTAGGTCTTTCAGATCGAAGTAATTGCATAACGAGCACGAGAACAAGTGCAAGGTTATCTTTGTACTAGAAAGTCAGTTTTTTGATCATGTTTCTTCGGGCGAGTATGTCATCGTTTACTGAACAGAGTTCATCCACCAACCAGATAACAGTTTTAGATATCAGTTATTTAGATTCATTGTTTGGTGCTAGTTTTCAGAGTGAGGTGTGATAGATTCCTGAAGATTTACATCCAGGATTTGAACCTGCGGCCTCTGAGTCTTGATCAATCTTTCCATCGTATTATGATTCTAACTCCTTAAACATACAAGACTACACCAACCCATATTTTTCCTATTCACTTTCACTGTGTTGGGTGACGTGAGTTTTTATTCTTAGTCATACTTATATTTAATCGTTGATTTTTCACAATAAAAACATATTGGTATTATTGACAAACACATATTTGCTACACATATTAATAATAAAGCAAGAAAATTAACAATAATCGTTTTAATAGTAAAACGAAAACACCGAATCAATTAACATTATTTGAAGTTGATTAATTATTTATTGTGAGATAAATTAGAATTTGTTAATTTGTAGAGCTTTCGTTTAAAACTAGACATTTTTTTACATCAACAATAGAAATTTGTATATACAAAAAAATGTAATATTTCAACTGTAACTGCGAAAATCGTGCAAAAAAAAAATGTACGAATTAGGAAGTATTAGTTACGGTTTATGGAGACAGATATTGCGGATTTATGTATTCATCAAATAGACAAATAAAATATAGTTTCAAGCTTTCTGCTTATAAATAGACAATGTTTTGTTTAAAAACTAATTGTGTTTGCAAGATCAACAAACTTATAAACAATTTGTGTACGGAATCATAATCAAAACTTCTACACCATTTGCAGTCGTATAAAAAAACTGACAGATTATGGTCTATACTAACCAACAGTTAATGATATTTGAAACAATGGTGACCCCAATAACTTATAGTCCATGTAAAGTTCAATAACAACGGAGAGGTAGACGTGGTTGTGTCATTAAGCAATAGATAGAGAGCGAGAAATAGAGAGCAAGAGAGAGCAAGAAAAGAAATAGATAGATAGATGGAGAGAGAGCTATAATTTTCATAATTGTGTCAAATGTCAGCGGCTTAAAGAATGATCACTTGAAAAAATCTAATATTCAAACCAACAAAGATACTACCAGATATCGCACAAATGCAAAAACCCACCTAAGGCTTCGAAAAAGCTTTAGAGGTAAAAAAAAGGACATTTTACATCATTAAATTAATAGACTCTGTAAGCACATTCGCTAACAACATATTTAATTTAAGATTTCTTCTTAATTAATTGTTAAGACAAACCAAACTGTTGAAGCAATTAAGTACAGTAATAGTTTTGGTAATGTAGTTTTTATTCAATCCAAAATAAAAATCATTAGAGAAAAAACCATCTCTATATGGATAATAATGTCATATAAATTTTAATGATCTCTAAGTTGTCAAGGCTTAGTAGATTTATGAGCATTAATTATTACAACTAAAACGAAAGAGTAAAGATATTCAAAAAATGTGACAGTATGAAAAGTGATTGTAATTATTTGTATTTCATTAATTACAATTTTGTCTGTCCCAATTATGGCAAAAAATGATAGAGGAGTGTCTTAATTAATAATTTATTTTTTTGTTTTAATACTTAAAGAATCTAAATACATAATCATTAAACGTTTAATAACACTGTGGGAATATTTCTATAAAAATATTCACAAACAAAAAACTCATTGAATTGTTAAATATACAAATACAAAAATCGTTTGAATAAATTACGGCTTATGAAGTAATAAAATATTGATGAATTAAATTTAAAATAGTTTATGTTATATTTTATTGTTGTTGGCGTATTAATAGTTGAGTGATTCAATTGATTAAATTTTTTTTTATAAAAATTCATTTTACTTTCAAATAAAATTGCCAATTTGTTATGCATTTTTGTTATTATTTTCTTGTTCTAAGAAATTGAGTGTAGGGATACAGCTGGTGCAATAAGATAGTTGTGTGATGTGAAACAATTGTTGAAAAATATTCTTTATCTATAAAGTTAATTTATTAATTTATTGCACAATTTACTGATCACACCGACAAACGTAACAGTTTGCTTTCAGGCAACATAAATGTTTATTTCACACTTCTCATGTATTTCTTCTAATCAATCATAAATATTTACAACATTAAATTAATGATTCCCTGAAGAAACTTATATCCCATTATTTATAATGACATCAATTTCTTAGTACCACTAATTGAAATATTATTTAAATGAATCAAAAATACATTAAAATTACGTTTTTAATCATAATCAAGATTACAACAAGTGTTATTAAACGAACATGATACAAAATAAATATAATTAATTGAAAACAATTATGATATCTTATGTAATCTAGCCTGTACCATCGTAAATCGGTTGGTAAAAGAAATAATTAATAAAAATTCACATCATTTACGTTCAATTTAATTGCATTAAAAATCACATCCAATTAAAATTCAGATCCGTCCCACATTTAATACTTGTTAATAATCTTCATAAAGTAAAAAAGTCCAAGCCACACGTATATCCGCTAGAAATAGGTAGATTTCGAGATCAGACAGTTTGGTGTGCCAGTAGAATCTGATGTATCAGATTAGTTTAAACAACACAAACTAATTTCAAACAGATATCGAACAAATTTTAAAAGAAAATTAGCTACGTATAAGCAAAACTATATCTATCCTTGCAACAAACAAATATCAAATCTACCACAGAACATGTGTGTGACAATTTATGACACATACCTACGCTATATCACAGGGTTCGCAACTGAATTTTAATGGCGTGCTAAAACAATTTTTTAAGTGAAACTTCTTTATCGGCGTATGAGAGAAATTTTAAAGCAGTATAAAATTTAAAAAAATCGTCACGATTTTCGGTTACGTTGTTTTTTTATAAATTTTAATTTTGTTTGAAAATTTTATTTTTATTAACAGAGCATGCACAATGAAAATACTTTTATTCATGAGATCCAAGTTTGTATGAATATTTATTTTAAGAAAAAAAACATTTATTTTTTAAATACTTTTTCCTCTATGAAAAAGTTAAAAATTTCTTAACGTTTCCTCATGATTAGTAGAGAATTGAGCTACCTACATTTTAAAGTATTGTATTTCTATTAAAAAATAATAATAAAAAGTTGCTCAAATCTCATGAGGAAAAACCTCATACATTGTGCATGCACCGTTATTTATTTAGTATTGTATTAAATGTTATATGAGTTGGATGTGTCAATTGTAGATGGTGGTCATTGTGGTCATGGTGGCCATGGTGGTCATGGTAGTCATGGTGGCAATAGTGGTCATGGTGGTAATGGTGTTCAAGGTGGTCATGGTGGTCATGGTGGTCATGGTGGTCATAGTAGTTATGGTGGTAATGGTGGTCACGGTGGTTATGGTGGTCATGGTGTTCACGGTGGTCATGATGGTCATGTTGGTCATGGTGGTCATGGTGGTCATGGTGGTCATGGTGGTTATAGTGGTCATGGTGGTAATGTGGTCACGGTGGTCATGGTGAATTGGAGTGTATCAGAGATATATACGAAGATATATACTCATCAAACAATTGGTTATCAATAATCGGCGTTTTTTTCCTAAGCCTTATCTACCCAATTTCTGTGAAGTTATAAATAGTAGAAAAATGATATGTCATAAAGAAGTTTCACTTCTTACCTGTGTACTCTGGTACACACACTACTTTTTTTTTAATAATCGATATTTTTGCGTGCCAATATAATTATGAAATAGTACATTTTGCTACAAAAAGGAGAAAATGTTGCATTTTCGTGAGTGGAATTTTTTCACGAGGCGCGTTAGCGTCGAGGGAGACAATTTCACGAACGTAAAATGTGTAAATAAAAATTCCTTCCTGTAAAGTTTCTAGTTTTAGGAGTTCTTGTCAAATAATAATAAAATAATAAACGCCTTATTCTTGTTAAATTGAGTTTTATTTCACTAAATGCGTATTTCGAAAGCTATGCTTTCATCGACAGTAGTAACTAAAAAACAGACAAGAATAAGGCGTTTATTATTTTATTATTATTTAAATATCTTTTTACAGTTTAGAACTTTTAAATTAAAATGAGTTCTTGTCGTATTTTCCTAACTGTAGCATAACGAAGTCACCAGTCTGGCATCGGAGTTAATATGTACTCTTATCATATTAACTGCCAATTTAAAAACTTCAACCGCATGAAGATCAGATTTTAACTGTTTAGAAATATTTTCAAGTATTTTGTAATTCTATTTCTTACGGTATTTGCACTTAACTGCGTACTTTGGCAACGGGTGAGAATTTTATTTTTGCTTTCAAAATCTTCGAAAAGTGTTTCACCACAACTTAAAATAGATGATTTAAAAAATCCGTAAATGCTTTGATATGTTTGGCAATATCTCTTGCTGCTTTAAAACTTGCGGCGGTAATATTATTAGAAGATTTGGTATATTTAGTAATTTTATTTGATTGCGTTTCATGTTCATAAACCTTTTTTGAAATATGTTTTTGTATTAAATTAAATGACCAATAAATGGCACATTTACAGCAGTTTTTTTCCGGAAATGCATCTATTATTTGAGAAGGAGTTTCGGTAGTAATAATATTACTGTAGTATTTGATAGTTATGAAGGTGGTAGAAATAAACCGTCGTTCACAAAAATTTACCTCCTAAGAATACATAAGAATCATCTTTGCAGCCCATCAGAATGCAAAAAATTCAAAAAACCTTTTAAAAATGATTTTCTGTAATTGCAAAAAAGGATGTGGTGCATTATGTATCTGTCAAAAAGTTGGACTTTTTTGTAACGCAACTTGTAGTGGATGCTCCGGCAATATCTGTCATAATAGTACTCCAATTTTAGATCAAGAAAAGAAGGAGATTGACTGTGATTATAGATCTCATGAGGATTCAATGTGCTAAATATTGATGAAGAAACATTTAAGGTTAATGTAGTTAAATAGAAAAAAAAAAGAAGAAAATCGTCGCCTGTAACAACTTTTTTTAATATAATCATAATAGTGGTGGTCTATAAGGGTTGAGATATGCAATTGTGATCTTTATTTCGATCTGTTAAGATTTAATTTGTAGTTTAATAGGTTTCGACAATAAGAGGTAGTTTTTTTCCCTAAAAAATAAAAAGCGCATAGGATAGATTTTGAAATGGAGGGTGCGTTGAGCTTAATTCCAAATTTTCAGGCAAATCGATGCTGATTCAAAGAATTCGGAGGTTCCCTACTATTTTTACCGTCTTTTACTGAACTAACAGTAACATTTAACGTGTTAAAAAATATCTGAAAAAAATTTTTCTTTTTGGACAATTTCAGAATGTTTGCCGTGCCAGACAAATATTCAAACGTGCCAAGTCTGGCACGCGTGCCACGTATTTGCGATCACTGCTATATCATATGTCGTCCAATTACAAAAAAATTAATTTCTTCTATTCAAACCTTTTTATTTTTTTTCATTGACTGTTATGAGGTTTTTGGAAATTGTAGTTATGGATTGTTGCAAACTTTTTCGTTGAAGCCAACAAGTCAAAAACCTCTGACTGCAGAGGTTTATATTTATAAGAAACGGATTAAAATGTTTCCACAGATTCTAAATTTATGAAGATTTTAAAAATATTAGTATCCAAACGGCCGTTATAACGGATTAAAAAAAAACGAATTTTATTTCTAGTATAAAGCCTCTAGTTATTTAACCATGTGTCAGATTTTTCTGATTTACGAACTTGTCCAAGATATTAATAAAACACACATGTTTACGGAAGGTTTTTTGATCTGGCTCCACAAATGCGACCGTGAGAGTGCTGGTTGATTCAAACGCATTTGGTGTTTTACAAGCTTTTTTGTTGGAGCCGCTCACTCAGAAACCTCCAACTGCAGAGGTCTTTTTTTTAAAGAAACTGATTAAAAAGGTTTTAAAGATTCTAAATTTATGAAGTTTTTAAAAATATTAGAATCTAAACGGCCGTTATAACAGATCTAAAAAACAGAGTTTTTTTTCTAGTATAAAGCCTCTAGTTTCTTAACCATGTGTCGGATTTGGCTGATTTACGAACCTGTCCAAGATATTAATAAAACGCACATTTTTAGAAAAGGTTTTTTGATCTGGCTTTACAAATGCGACCGTGAGAGTGCCGGATGTTTGAAAAAAAAATTTTTTTGCAAACTTTTTTGTTGGAGCCGCTCACTCAGAAGCTTCTAACTGCAAAGGTCTATTTTTAAAACAAATTGATAAAAAAGATTTCAAAAATTTTAAATTTGTTAAATTTTTCAAAATATTAGTATCTAAACGGCCGTTATAACGGTTTTAAAAAATCAATTTTTTTTAGAAAAAAGGCTCTAGCTCCTTAACCACGTGTCGGATTTTGCTGATTGATTCACAAACTCGTCCGAGATATTAATAGTACACAAATGTTCAGAAAATTTCTTTGATCTACCTCAACAAATGCGATTTTGAGAGTGCCGGTCGTTTTCGTTATATCTCATATCGTTTATATATGTATATATATATACATATATATATATATATATATATATATATATATATATATATATATATATATATATATATATATATATATATATATATATATATTATATATATATATATATATAAATATATATATATATATATATATATATATATATATATATATATATAATATATTATATATATATATATATATATATATATATATATATATATATATATATATATATATAATATAATATATATATATAATATATATATATATATATATATATATATATATATAATATATATATATATATATATATATATATATATATATATATATATATATACATATATATGTATATATATATATATATATATATATATATATATATATATATATATATATATATATATATATATATATCCCGACAAACAATTTTGCTATTTGTAACCGTAAAAAGACTGAAATGTTAACGGTGACTGTTATCGGGCACAAGTGGTAACGTAACTGATTTTTTACCGTATTTTGGTCAGACAATAGGCGGTAACGGTAACCGAACGAGGACCGTGTCGGTTATATTTCAGTATCCGTACGGTTACAATTTCAGTTACTTTTAAGTTGATTTTAGTAATTTGCTGGGTAAAATTACAATTATATTACAGTTACTGAATGGTATTTGTGTCGGTTACATTTAGGTTGCTATTGGTAATTTGAAGGACACAATTACGATTATATTTCAGGTATTAGGTGATGTTTTTTTCGGTTACATTTTGGTAATTTTTAGTCATTTGACGAGCACAATTATGGTTATATTTCAGATACTGATCGACGATCGTAGTTGTGTCGGTTACATTTCGGTTGTTTGTGGTAAATTGACATATAAATTCTAACAGTAAAAGAATATTATTATTATTTTAACATATTCTTTTATATTATAATTCTCTTAAAAATGATTGAATAAAACCGAAATTTGTTGAGTTTTTTTTATTAATATGTTTATTATTATTTGGAAATAAATATTAATATAAAATAAAACAGTTTTTGAAATTTAGAAACAATAATAATTTAAAACTACGTATTACTATAACGTGTTTTGACAAGGAGTAACGTCTGCCGTGTTCCAATATATAATTAAAACTGCGTTCGTGTTTTTAAACTATAATTATAGTGAGGAATACAATACAATACACTACCATTTTTAATATCGGGACATACTCGTGGCTATTTCGATAAATTTCGTTGTTTGCAAACGAGAATTTAAGCAAAAATGAATATGTGCTGGTGATATTTAAACTGTTTTTATTTTGTTTTGTGTTTGTAGATCGTCTTCGTCATATTTACAGAAAAAACTTTTATTTTCGGCGGTAACATTGGGACTGTAGAGGTACTGTTGGTTACAAAATGTTTGTCGGGTATATATATATATATATATATATATATATATATATATATATATATATATATATATATATATATATATATATATATATATATATAATATATATATATATATATATATATATATATATATATATATATATATATATATATATATATATATATATAAATTTGTTTTTTTGTTTTTTCGTCTCCGCTTATCATATATAATCGTTTGGCACAAAAATTTTTCCGAAATTCCGACATGAAGCCCATTGCAATAGGTAGATTTTTATATGAAATCTACCTAAAACAATCAGAAAAGACATCGTACATCTTATATGTGCCTCACATACTTTAGAAACAAGAAATTATTTTTAAAATGTAGTCAGATATAGTCAGATATCTCCGAAAAGTAATAAGAAAAGTCAGATCTAATGTATAACTTTTACTGTCTTTAGCTAGCCATGTACGATACGACTTACCGCATTTGTTTGCGAACTTGGTCCGTCTTTAAGAAACCAGTAAAAAATACGGATATCCTCTTACGATTGTTTGGTATTTTGAAAATGAAATGACCTATAACGCAAGACATCAAATTTTGTACATCATATACAAATCTAATTTTTGACGTTACAAATTTAATTCAAATACCTTTGCCTCTTTTATTATTCGAAAGAGGAACATGTGCATTAGTTGTTAGTTTGAAGTTTTTGTTTTTCATGTAATTTTAAGTAATAAGAATTTTACAAATAAGGAAGACGTAAATTATCCTAATAAAAAACTCCAATGAGGTAAAAAGTAAATATATAAAACCTGCAACTAGTGTAAACAATCTATATATAGGAACATTAAAAACTAGTAGACTGTCCACAGAAGAGATAAAAATAGAACTGGATAATGCTCTTAGAGGTTTGTCAGAGATATGAAGATTACGTAAAGAATCTATAGAAAGGCCAGATGGATCATTATTTTGTTATATTGGCATAAGCAATGTTTAGTATGGGCAAAGTTAAAAGAAAATAGTACAAAAATTTATGCGAACGAATTATAGGACTAGAAATAAAAATCAATAATAAAAAAAATTGCAGTTTACAAGTATATGCTTCAACAACTAATGCTACAATCAAAGAAGTTGATTTCTTTTATTATGAGCTCGACAACGAACTATACAATTTTAAATGTTTAAATCTTTTAAAGCTAAAGTTACTATATTGGATTTTAATAGTCAAATTGGAATACCATAAACATGGCGAGGAATTAACTATGGGCCAATATTGATATGGGAAAAGAAACAATCAACAAACGAAAATGTTTACAAAATGTGGACATTTGAAACAATTTCAATTTTTATTCTGACCACAGACTAGCTAGAAGTCGTCTGATATTTAATCCCCAAACAAGAGTACTTAATGCATTATCCAAGGACATGTGTTAATGCATGCGTCAATTCAAAAGGACTTTCCGCTTTCAAATCGATTTAGAAATAGGACTGAATACAAAAAAGCATTATGAATTCCAAGAGAATTATGATAATTTAGAAAAAAACGTTTAAACTAAAAGCTAAACGGTTACGGCTGAAAAATAATAGGGAAAAGCAAAACATAATTTCTATAATAGCAAAACAAATGATGGATAAAAGAGATATACGCCGAAGGAAATACAATTTAACGACAGACGAAAAATGAAAAATACGAATTAAAAAATCTGTGGAAATTAATGAAGGAAAAGTCAACTGAGGTAATTCTTTAATGGCTATCATATTAAAACTTTATTAGCAAATACGAAATCGATCAAAAAATCTAAATACATACAATATAACGAGTGGAAAAGAATAGCCTCTTGTACTTACCAATGTTAAAAAGCTTTAGCTTTTAACGATTTTAAGCTTTTGACTCCATGGAAAGTATATGTACATATATATATGGGAGCTCTTAAAATACATGGAGTTGAAGATGAATATATGAGGCTATTTAACAAGATGTATGATTATGGTGACACCAAAAATAAAAACAGATAGCCTAGGAGAGGTGTTTGTACAAGAATGTGGAGTGCACTAAGGTGATCCAGCAGCTGTATTAGAAAAAATGTTTATGAAATTAAGCTGACAAGGTTACGGCTTCAAAATAGATTAACTGATTCTCAATAATTTACGATTTTACGAATGACATTGTTCTGGTTAGTTCCAATGCAAGAAAAATGCAAATAATGGTAAATGATTTAACAAGTCAATGTAAAGAAGTTGGCCTGGTAATAAACACAACCAAATCTAAAGTGATAGCTAACGCAATAATGCTGAGAAATGAAATTTTAGAGTATGTTGAAGACGTATTTAGGGTAAACTGAGTCTTTCAAAGAGAACGAAGTTAAAGAAATTGAGCAAAAATTAATAATCGGTTGGAGGCAATTTGGAATATTAAAATTTTTTTTTAAACTAACCATATCTAAGACCACCACAAAATATATTTTCATGCCGCTGTTCTGCCAGTCTTGATATATGAAGCCCAAAGATGAAAAAACACAAAATTAATGCAAAATAAATTAATAGTATGTCTATTTAAAATTTAATTTGAAAAATATAAACTTGAAATAATAATAATAACCATAATGTACATAATTTTAAATGAAAGCGAAAATGTTGACTTTTTTATAAAGTACAATTAAAGTGTTTATAAAATATAAACTACAATCAAAACAAATTTATTTTAGAGTTCAATATTATCAAAAAAAATGTTTTATTGTGTTCCTCTGATTCAAAAATCTTTGCGCAACTGACTAATATTAACAACTGTTTATTTTATTCTTTTAAGCTAATAACACATTATATTATGGTTGTAAAAAATCACAATAAACCTAGTATTATCGTTATCGGAAGGATGAAAATTTGCCGTCCTAAAATTTCACGAAAAACTAAATGTCGGGTCGAAAATCCTCCATTTCAAAATGGATTTTAAACCACTAACAACGATCTGATCAGAAAAACGATCAGACTAAATTAGTAGCTAAAGTTCAATCGTGTCTAGTTAGCTATTAACTTAAATTATTTTATATTATATTAGAAAACAATCAATATACATTTTTTGTTCAGTTTACACAAATTCATCTATTACTTCGGTTTTGAAAAAACCTAAGTATTGCATTCATGAGCCAAAAGTGAAATTCTTACCCTCACTTTTTTGGCATTTCTCGACGTTTTAGGACCTACTGATTCTAAAAAAGAAAAAAAAACATGTATGTCTGTCTGCCGGCCGGCCGTCACAACCGACGAAATCTAGAAAACGGCTGGAGGGATTTCAAAAATTTTTGTTTCTGAAAACAGGTATACTCAATGGTAAGAGCCGAAAGGACGATGTGTTCGATGGCTATCCCAAAAGTGTTGTCAAAAAAATCGTCAAGTGTGTCAAAACAAGGAAATTTGCATATTTTTTGTTTAAAAAACTTTCAGTTTAAATGATTACGAGTAGGAACATTGAATTTGGATAAACCTTGATGGTTAGGATTGGTATGTGAGACCAAAATCTAAATTATTGCATTATTACAAACTTTGTCAAAAGAATGTTGTCAAGTGTGTCAAAAGAAAGATTTTAATTTTATTTTTTTACACAATTTTTGTGAAGAATAAATAAAATTAATTATTTGTATGACATGAAATTTTATTATTATTATTATTGAGAACTATAGAATTATAAGTTTGTCAAAAAAATGTTGTCAAGTGTGTCAAAAGAAAAATTTTACTTCGATTTATTTATTTTTTACCCAATTTTTGGGAAAAAATAAAATTAATTATTTGTATGACATAAAATTTTGTTATTAATATACAGAATTATGGCATTTAAGTTTGTCAAAAAAATAATGTCAAGTGTGTCAAAAGAATGATTTTCATTTATTTTTTTAGAAAATAATAAAACTAGTTATTTGTATGAAATGAAAATGATATTATCATTATTGAGAATTTTATTGCATTATAAGTTTGTCTAAAAAATATTGTCAAGTATGTAAAAAAAATGATTTCATATATTTTTTTAGCCAATTTTTTGGAAAAAAAGTTTGAAATTGAAAAAAGTTTGAAAAAAGTTTATATTTTTGATTTTGTTATAATTTTTACAATATTTTTGGAATTTTGAAAGAAATATGAATTTGTGATTTTGTAGTATTTTCTCGAAACGCTAAATGGAGAGGTTTTTGAGTAGTTTGCTGAGTGTATCATCTTTTCTCTAAATTATGTTAATTTATGATCTGTTATGATTTTCCGGCGACATATTGACGTTTCGTGTTAGTTTTGTAATAAATTTCTAAACAGAGATAAAAAACTACTTGTACTTTAACAAAGAGTTATGTTTGATATACATCGTTGCCCAAAACTAAAATCAATGTCCTCATAAAAGTTTTATGCCGAAAACTATATCAAAATCCTTAACCAAAACCGAAGTCTTGATATTTCAAAGCTTGAGATGTCAGCCCCACCATATTTTTATAATTTGTAAATCTCATGAAAATATTGTAAAACAATTTAAATTTTAAATAATTTATCTGAACTTAATTCAAATTTTGATTAATGTCAATTTTCTAAAGTAGTGACAGTTCTATTTTTTTTATTTTCTATGAATTATTTATTATTGCATTAATAACAATTTTATTCTTTTACGATAATTGATGCATGGGTGTTGCAGAATCACAAATAAATGATAGTTAACAAGAAAATCGTATTACAAAATAAATTATTTAGTGACATATTTTATTTTATGTAAGATAATTAAGTTTTTAATTTGAATTTTGTATTTTTTTAAGCGGTGATGGATCAACCGTCATATATTTACTAAGCTTGATTTCAAGGATATCTATATTCTATAATTTATAGGCTACCTTTGAGCATATTTTTTCAAATTTTTTTTTGACAAAAATGTGAAAAAAAATTTCAAAATAGGCAAGGGGCTAACCTACGATTTTTGAAATCAGGAGAAATTAATTGTCACAAATCTTGGCGAATGACAAAAAATTCGCACGATCAAAATTTGCACCTATCGTCGAAACCTAAGGCAAGTCGAGACATAAGAAAGACCACAAGATGTTTTCTGTATGATGTGAGAGACAATCAAGTAACTGGTAACATTTAATAGGTTACATATAGAAGAGGTTACAGGCTTAAGAACACTCCACATACTAAAGCTGTTGAAGATGTTATAAGGAACTACGCCCGAAATCGAGTTCTAACCAGAACGCCACCCAAAGTGGCTACCGAAGAGGTCCAACTACCCCGTAGTTGGACCTTTTGGACGTCATATTTATCAGAGCATGCTAAACAACTAAATTACCGCCCAAAGACTGTAGCAGAGTACCAGAATCAGGACATGGAGCCGGAGGATTAGCACCAAAACCGTCACTACAACAACAACAACTAAAGTTTGCACCATGCTGAATTATGAACTCAATCGAACAAGTGGTCTAGGAATGCCATGATTATTAGTGCATTACGTGAGTTTAGCCGAATTGCTCTCAAGTTTTATGTAGAAATCGTGGTATTTTGACTCATTTTGATTACATATTAGACATCCAACAAATACTTTGTAGAAAATTTTTTTGAGAAAAATATCGATAAAACTTGCAACGTAGGCAAAAGACTAACCTACGTTTTTTTGTTATCCAGAGTCGTACCTAAAAATTGTTAATATTGTCTCTTATTTCAGTCTAATATCTTAGTATTTCTAACCGAATTATACACAATAATTGAATCAAAGTGAGAATAAACACACTGAGAATAAACTAAATGCGTGTTTAAGAAATACCCAACTCAACGTTAAAGATAATCTATTTTTGGTTTCAACGTGCGTTGTGCTGGTTCGCTTCGAATTTCGAATGGAAATTTGTGGACTGTATACAGTTTCGTTTATTAATTTCTTCTAATCCATAAGAGCAAATTCAAATAAACGTGTTCTCCTTTTGGACTAAAAAATCTATTTTTTTTACAGTTTTAGTATTATTATATGAGATAAAATTATACAATTTAAAATATTCGTTAAGACAAAATATTATAATGAGAAAATATTTAGTTAGTACTCAACATCCTTTACGGCTTTGAGGGATTGAATCGCTGAATTTTTTTTCTTCTTGATCGTAAAATGGCAGCGGGCATATTTTGGTAATCGAGTTTTTCAATTCTCCCGTTGCGGTTTGAAGGGTGACCACTCGCACTACGTTGTCAGCTCCAGGGTGTAGCTCTGTTATCCTTGCTAACTTCCAAGCCATTTAATGCAGATCGTCTTCTTTAATGAGCACTAACATGTTCAAATTGATGTCGCGAGCTAGATGATTCCATTGTTTACGTTTTTGGAGCTCCTTTAAATATTCCTTATGCCAACGATTCCAGAACGGTTCCTTAGCTAGTTGCAATTGCTGCCATCTTGAAAGGCGATTTAGAGGTACATCAACTAGACTTGGTTCTGCTAATGTTGTGAACGGCCTTCCAATTAAAAAATGACCTGTAGTTAGTGCAGAAAAATCGTTGGGATCATTTAATATGGGTGTAAGAGGTCGTGAATCCAAGAGACCCGTAATTTGAATTAGTATTGTTGTTAACTCCTCGTACGTTGGTTGACATGATCCTTGAATTGTTTTTAAGTGGGTTTTGGTTGCCTTGACACCGGCTTCCCAAAGGGCTCCAAAGCTTGGTGAATTATCTGAATAAATGTGGCTACTATTTCCACGACGATGAATAAAGCGATATAAAGGGGCTAGAAATGCCGAAGTTATCATATCGGAGACAAGTTCTAACTGTGTCGCCTTAGTGACAAAACAAACAAATAACGCAATATATCCCTTTTGTGTTTGTTTTGATCATTTGTTGCCAATTTTCAAAGTTTTTGGACATCCGAGATTTTTGATTGGTGAAACGTGAGATTTACTGCATAATAGATTCGTACCATATGAGTCGTTACTTGATTGTGCACGTACGTAGATTGCAGCTTGATTGCATGTTGAATAATCGATGACGCAGCGATTAATTGAAATATCGTTTATGTTGTTAAAATCGGATTGGAATTCATTCCATTGCTTGAGAAGTTTTGGCGGCAACTGACATCGAAATCCCATTTCATTTCCATATATCTTGCATGATTAATTTGCAAGTAACGATGACTGGCCCTATAATTTTGGAGTCTTGTTAAGGTTTGATTGATGTCGGAATCTCGATTTGGAAGTGAAATAAAATGTAAGCTGCCATGCCATTCGCAAGGCCTTCACAATTTCATTCGTATTAAATTCAATTAATGATTGTTCATGACGAATCTGCAGATGTATTTGATCTAATATCTCAGCTGAATTCGATGCCCATTTATGCAGTGTCATCTCATATTCTTGCAAAATTCATGATATATTGGTTACTAATATTTTAGCATCTGCGATATTATTGTGGCCTGTAATTAAATCATCCACATAAAAGTCTTCGATTATTGCTTTGCTTGCGTTGGGATATTGACCCATATTTTCGATACCAATTTGTTTTAATACTCGCGTAGCAAGAAATGGAGAGCTGGCCATTTCATATGTGACGGAGTTAAGAATGCATTCTTTAATTGGCTGTTCTCGCTATTTTCGCTACATTGTATCATTTGAAGCGGCCGTTGACTTTCTGATATTAAAATCTGCCGATACATCTTGTGAATATCGCTTGTGATCAGATATTTAAACGTTCTTGATCGAAGTATGATTGATAAAAGTTCTCGTTGAACGGTAGCACCAACAATTAAAATCTCGTTCAATGAAATGCCAGATGGTGTCTTGGCGCTCGCATCAAAAATAACACGCGTTTTTGTCGTCAATGATTCAGGTTGGAATACCGCATGGTATGGGATGTAATATCTGATTGTATTTCTATCCTGCGGTAAATTTGCTAATTGCATATGCTTTAGATCGATAAATTTTTTTTATAACACATGCGTACAAAATATTCAATTTTGTACTAGAATAGAATACAAGAAAAAACTACTTTTCGCCACATATGACTAAAAAATATTTAGTGCACGGGCTAGCATGCCGCCTGCATGTGAGATTTGTAGTTAAATCTATCCATATATCTTTCTATATATATAATATTTTTATAGCACTAAAATATCAAAATAATATTTTAAATAACTTACCATATAGTAAAAACAACTTAAACACATTGCATCATTGGAATTGCAAGAAAAAACACTTTATTTAGGTCTTTAAAGTTTATTATTTTGACAGCTTAGTTGGATTCCTATGTGTTGTTTTAGTTGGATTCTTGTGTTTATATTTATGAACTCGAATAATTTACAAATATTACAACAAAGATGGCGCACTTTAATTATTTAAAAAGCTTAAATTTGTTTATAACTTTGTTAAATAAAATGATTAAATGAACAATTAAATAAATATTTATAAATTTTACGCACTTGTTACAAAAAATAGTGTGTATTACTAGTGCGAATGCGTTTTCCAAACAAGAGTTAGTTTGCCGCACGACCGCAGAAAGAATACAATCTACTATTATGACATCGGTGTACTCTTTCTTCAAAATTGTGTTTCTGGAAAAACGATTTTCGAGTGTCTGAAGTCGCTTCACTGCTGTTTCTCTGGATTCTCCTAACTCTATCAAATTATCTTTTCTGAGAGGCAATTCGATGACATATCTATCTACCTTCAGAATTACATTAAGCTGATTTGCAAAACATTTCTGCGGCCACGACTTCGTCCATTGATATTTTCGGTGCTGGTGGACTCATTTCAACGTCAAAAAAACTTGCCAGCTGTTGCGAGTATTGCTAATAGGTTAACCTGAAGTGATACTAGTAGAAAGATAGGTTATTTACCCATATTTAACATATTTACCCAGTAATACAAATCCAAAAACGGTGTTAGTTAGATCTGGTAGATTTGCACCAAGTACGATGATTTCGCCGCGTACTATTTTACCATATTCTTCATATTGGTAATGTTCGAAATTGCTTGGAAATTGCATTTCCCATTGCTTATGAGTGTTTTTGTCAAGACGTTTTATTACAATATGTATAAAAAACATTTCTGATGCACCCGTGAGTGGCTGATCCAGCTGATTAAGTGCATTGACGTTTATCAGTAGTTCGTTGCTTAAATTGCGTAATTCGATTGCTGATTCTTTATTGACATATTTGAGGTTAAACAGAGCTGTGAGTTTCTATTATATGGCGATGATTGTCATATCGTGATGTCACAGTTTCCCATGCTAACTTGAATGTCTCAGATGAAAATGGAATGGTTTTGATTTATTTGATAGCATCCTCACCCAATGATTGCCTGAGATACTGGAATTTCGTAAAATTGTCGATATTTTGATTGTTATGCACCATTGACATGAAAGAGCTTTTGAAATGAAGCCAATCACTATTTGCACCATTAAATTTCGCTAGTGTGACTTCCGGCAATCGAATTCTGTTGTGCAGTAATTGTTTTGACAATGTAATAACGTTTTCGATACCCGATTTGTTTGTTTCAATCTCGTTCGACACTGATTCACTTCACGTATTAATTGATGCGGACTTACTTATATGAGGAGTTTCTATTAATCCGGTTGTTTTGTTATGATCAAGGTTGAAATTCTGTGTATCGCCGGCATCAACAGTGTTTTGAATTGTAACATTGAGCTGTTCATCAATAATTACACTCGCTGTATCAGCTTTCAATCTTGATAGTTCTATTAAAATATAATTGTTCGATTTCTTCAGCCTTTTCAACGATTTCTTTTTCGTTTTTATTGTTAAAGTGGGCATCCAATTCCGATTGAACTTCTTCGAAAGACGCAAAATATTGTTCCGCTAATTCCAGTTTTTTAGCTAATACTAATTGATCTTTGTCGGCAGAACATTTTAAATATAAAATTTACACTTTCTACCGTAATTTCTTGGTGGAATTGCATTTTAATAATCAAAAAACTTTATAATATTTAATTTTATTTCACAATATTTTATTTCATTCACAAGTACTTTCGCTTATAGCATCTTCAGGTGATTAGAATCACCTGACGATGCTATATAAGCAAAAGTACTTGTGAATGAAATAAAATATTGTGAAATAAAATGAAATATTATAGTTTTTTAATTATTTTAAATATACTTGAATACTGGATAGTTGACGCTTTACAAAGCCCTGTTTATTGCACAGCACTCTATACGAGTTTGTCTCTTCCTTCATTTTGAGGTTATGTACGTAATTTCTGATTATTACTTTTATTTGATAAATAAAAATCCGTTTGATGGACCAAATTATGTTGCGCTGGTTCACTTCGAATTTCGAATAGAAATTTGTGGACTGTATACAATTTCGTTTATTAATACCTTCGAATCCGTAAGAGCAAATGAAAATAAACGTGTTCTCCTTTTGGACTAAAAAATCTATTTTTTTTTTGACAGTTTTAGTATTACCATATGAGATAAAATTATACAATTTAAAATATTCGTCAAGACAAAATATTATAATGTGGAAATGTTTAATTGTCAGTTCAGTACTCAACAACGCACAGGGGTGCGTTTCGAAATTAACTATGGTTAACCGCGGTTAACTTTACTCTACCAAATGTCGTTCCATAATTAACCACAAAATAAAAAACTTACTGGATGACAGATGTATTATCGTTCCAAAACTATAAAAATTAGCTGTCATAGTAAATTGTGACGTCACTACTTTAACTTTGTTACTCAAGTCTAGAGTAAAGTTTGTTGAGGTTCTAATGTCAAAACGTATAAATATTTAAAACGACATGTCAACCGATTTATAAAACACAATATAATTTTTTATAATAAAAGAAAATTTTAATTGTTGTGGAAAAAAAACGTTAAAAATTATATTGTTTTGTGAATATATCGTACATTTAATTATTATATACTAAGTATTTAATAATTTTTAGTGAAATGTGTTATTTTTATTATTTTGTATTCGATGTAGTTTTGTAGAAAATTGATTCAGTATGAAGAATCCATAAATTGTATCCCAAAAAAACGTTTATTTGTCTTTGAAATAATGAAGTAAAGTCACATGTAAATTTTGGTCCAAAATATTGAAAACTGTTTACGAACTTCTATAGTGTTTTTACGTAAGATAATTTTATTGCTCTAATTTAAATAGTGATTATTTTCAAATATAGCCTTTTCTGCGTATTTAAAAAAAAATTATAAGGTTCGCTCATATGGTTTAAAAGATATGATAGATAGAATAATATTTGTTCTATAATGTGCCGTGATTGCAAACTTCCTTGGAAGAAAAATAAGGTTGCTCGGTCGTGCTAGGTGCTCCCGCTATAATAAAATGAAAGGTTAGACTACATACTATCAATAAAAAAAAAAAGTTTAAATAATTAATAATCTTTTATAAAATCATAAAATTTGTCCCCGAATTCATGAAATTTTTAATTTTAAAAAATTACAAAAGATGAAAAACGTGATCTACGCAGGTGAAAAAGTCGAAATTTGTACTTGACCATTTTTAATTTTCCGGAAACTTGGCATATAAGTAGTATGGACAAAATAAAAAATACATCTTATTTTAAAATTTTTTTAAAGTGCATAGTTTGAGCATAGGGGCATCATGCACCCCAACATGCATGAAAAATGAAAATTCTGTCAATCCGATGTAACTTTGAAATTAAATTGCTCAAGAACGGCTATACCGATTTCATTGGGTGGGTGGGTGTTTTGGTGAGTGAGTTTTCTGCATAGGATCTTGATGAAACTTTGGCAAATGATACAGGTTCACTTGAAAATAGAAGATCTGGATTCATTTTAAATTTGGACAAAATGGCGGGGGTTCTCCCGAACACCTCTAAGTTTAAATTTTGAATAACTTCTGATTCCGAGCTATGATCTTATTGAAACTTAGTATATAAGGTTTTAGTACTGTTTCCAATATTTCTGCATACCAACTTCCGGTTTGTCACTTCCGGTTAAAAAGTTTTTTTTTCAGGTGTTTATCCCTACTGTAGACTACAATTACCGATCGATTTTCATGAAACGTTGCGAAAAGCTTTTAAATAACATGAGAAAGATTTTATCAGCTTTTGAAGCACATTGGATAAAGGGTTGGGGGGTCCACCATACAACAGGTGGTTTTTTCCACAAAGTTTTTATGTTTGTTGGGAGCATAAAACATTCATTCGTGAATGAATTTTGATGACACTTTGGAAAAAGACGAAAACATGCATGACAAAGAACTGATTAGTTTTTGAGCGATAGTGAACAAAGTGGTGGGGGGTCCCTGGAGCACCTGTTGTTTTGAAAGCTCTATAGCTTCTGTACCTGATAAGCGAATTGGATGAAACTTGGTACATGAGTATGTAGTACGGTTTAAAATAGTTCTGCATCCCAACTTCCAGTTTTTCACTTCCGGTAAAAAAAATTTGTTTGTACTTTTTTGAAGTTTTTTCAGTGTCTTTATGCACACTACAGCCTACAATAATGAAGTGATTATGATAAAACTTATGGAATAGGGTTCCAATTAGTGTGAAAAGATAATTATCATGTTTTAGGACACATTGATCAAAGTGGTGGGGGGTCTACCATACAAATGCTTGCTTTTCACACTTTGTTTTTTAAGTTTGTTGGGAGCATACAGACTTCATTCATTAATTTATTTTATTGACACTTTGAAAAAAGATGGAGGCTTAAGTAACAAAGAACTGATTAGTTTTTGGATAATATTGGAATAAGTTGTGGGGGTCCTCCCGAGCACCTGTTTAATGTGTCACACTTTTTTCAATGTTTGTTGGGAGCACACAGCATTCGTTCGTGAACGAATTTTGATGACACTTTGGAAAAAGATGCAAACATGTATGGCAAAGAACTGATTAGTTTTTGAGCGATAGTGAACAAAGTGGTGGGGGTCCCTGGAGCACCTGTTGTTTTGGAAAGCTCTATAACTTCTGAACCTGATAAGCGAATTGGATGAAACTTGGTACATGAGTATGTAGTACGGTTTACAGTTTACAGTTTACAGTACGGTAGTACGGTTCTGCATCCCAACTTCCGGTTTTTCACTTCCGGTAAAAAATTTGTTTTGTACTTTTTTGAAGTTTTTTCAGTGTCTTTATGCACACTACAGCCTACAATAATGAAGTGATTATGATAAAACTTATGGAATAGGGTTCCAACCAGTATGAAAAGATAATTATCATGTTTTAGGACACATTGATCAAAGTGGTGGGGGGTCTACCATACAACTGCTGACTTTTCACACTTTGTTTTTAAAGTTTGTTGGGAGCATACAGACTTCATTCATTAATCAATTTTGATGACACTTTGGGAAAAGATGGAAACTTAAATGACAAGGAACTGATTAGTTTTTGGACAATATTGGGATAAGTGGTACGGGGTCTCCCGAACACCTGTTTACTGTGTCAGCATTTTTTCAATGTTTGTTGGGAGCACACAGCATTCGTTCGTGAACCAATTTTGATGACACTGGAAAAAATGCAAACATGTATGGCAAAGAACTGATTAGTTTTTGAGCGATAGTGAACAAAGTGGTGGGGGTGTCCCATACACCTGTTTTTTTTTAAAGCTAAATAACATCTGTACCTGATAATCGAATTGGATAAAATTTTGTACATAAGCATTTAGTATGATTTACAAAAATTCTGCATCCCAACTTCCGGTTTTTTACTTCCGGTAAAAAAAATTTTTTTTTAATTGTTGGTTAGTTTTTTCAGTATCTTTATGTACACTACAGCCTACAATAATGAAGTGATTATGATAAAACTTATGGAAAGGTTTCAATTAGTGTAAGAAGAAAATTATCATGTTTTAGGACACATTGATCAAAGTGGCGGGGGATCTACCATACAACTGCTGACTTTTCACACTTGGTTTTTAAAGTTTGTTGGGAGCATACAGATTTTATTCATTAATCAATTTTAATGGCACTTTGAAAAAAGATAAAGACTTTATTGACAAAGAATTGACTAGTTTTTGGACAATATTGGGATAAGTGGTGGGGTCCTCCCGAACACCTGTTTATTGTTTCAATGTTTGTTGGAAGCATTCGTTCGTGAAGTAATTTTGATTACACTTTGCAAAAAGATGCAAATATGTATGGCAAGGAACTGATTAGTTTTTTTAGCGATAGTGAACAAAGTGGTAGGGGGTCCTCCAATCACCTGTTATTTTGGAAGCTCAATAACTTCTGTACCTGATAATCGAGTTGGATGAAATTTGGTACATACACATTTAGTACGGTTTACAACAGTTCTGCATCCTAACTTCCGCTTTGTCATTTCCGATAAAAATTTTTTTACTTTTTCTCGTAAAACAGAATTTATGTTTGTTGGGATACTACTGCCTGCTTCAATATTTTTATTATTAGAACTACGAAGTCCATAATATTGGTTAGCTTTTAATTAAAGTATTTTATGGATATTAGCTCATTATATATCCAGAACACTATGTTTCCGGAGCTGTGGTGAAGTCAGCCTATGCATCAGCGTCGCAATATTTTTTTCTGAAAATAGTTCTATTCTTACTGTAAAATATATCAAATTTACAAAGAGGCTAAAATTCTTGAGATATTTAATTTTAAAGATTTTTAGTACGGCTGAAATTCGAATTTTTCTTCATTTTTTCAAACAACTTCCATTAACAAAAAATTTTAAAATCAATTAATTTTTAACTTTTTTATTTTTTAGATATAGTTCTAACCTTGCTTTAAAATATATCAAATTTACAAAGAGGCCTTAATTCGTGTTCTTGAGATATTTAATTTTAAAGATTTTTAGCCAGTCTAAAATTTTAATTGTCCATTATTTTTTCGAACAATTTTTATCATCAAAAAATTTTAACCACTGAAGTTCGAGAAAATAATGAACAATTAGAATTTTAATTGGACTAAAAAGTTGTGGGAAAAATATAATATGGGTTATATGGGCGATGAGTGGTGGGCGTTAATTGTGGTAATAAGAGGCTCTGTGCCAATTTCAAAAACTTTGGACCAAAAATAAATTTTGGGTTCTATGGGCGGTGGGTAGTGGGCGTGGCCAATTCTGATGAAACTTTATATTTTTTTTAATTGAGCTAACCAAAGGCTCAGAGCAAAATTTCAACATTCTACGAGCACTCCTTATATTTTTTGCCAAACATTGTATGAACAAATCCCACTGTGCAACGTGCCGCTCGTTCTATTTAGGGTTTCTCATTTCCCGTAAAAATTCAAATCATGGGAAGCCGTCACAAAAAATGTTAAATTCCCGGGAGCCCGGGAAATCCCGGGAAACGCTAAAAAGCTCGAACTGTTGGGTGGTAGAAAAATGTTAAAATGTAAAATTAAAACAGCACCAAAAATGCGCTATTGATTTTTAAATTTCCATTATTTTTAATTAGAAAAACTTTAAAAATTAAATAAAAAGGAATTCATAAAAACAAAACAAAAATAAATTCATAACACTAATTTTTAAATAATTTTTCAAAAAGGTTGTCAATGGCGCCATCACTCAATTTTGTCCGAGTTTTCGTGACGAAACGATCTGCCACAGAAAAAGCTCTTTCCGATTCAATTGATGTCGGTGGGATAGTCATTAGTGCATTGTATAATCTAAATTATTTGTGCGCTGCGTAGTTGCTTCAAAAATTACCAATTCTTTTGTGATGTTTTTAATGTCATATGCTATATGTCATATGTCATACGTTTTGTGATACAAACAAATGAACATGAACCAAAATCAAAATTACTTATCACAAAAAATCTACCTATTTTAAGTTTTATTGATTTTAATCTGTTGTGTTTATATGTGTCAAAAAAAACCATGACACCATAGGTGTCAAAAAAATATTTTCCTAATTTTGAACGAAATTAATTACTACAGAGGGAATTAAGAATAAAAAACTACTCGATTTTCGAGTGAGAAAATTTTTAATATCTTTGGAAAAAGTAAAAAAATGTTAATAAAAATTAGCGGGATACCCGGGTAAACGGGATGAAAATTCACCGCCGGGATTCCGGGAAAACGGGATCCCATTTGAGAAACCCTAGTTCTTCGTATACAGTCCAATAACTTTACTTTTTAAATTTGTTTTTAATTTACGATTTATGAGTCACGCACGACTAGCGATACTCTCACTAAACCTTGTTGTTGAACTCCTAAACTCAGTTGAAAGGAAGATGCCATCTGTAGCAGTATTGTTCTTTTTTAATTCAAGTTTAAAAACACAACGCACATGATGTTTAAAAAATTGACACTCGTATAAAATTAGTATTTTTATCTATGCCCGGTCCTATATTGAAATTAGCACTCTATGGAGCAGTTTATAAAGTCAAACTTTATTTCGAACTTTTACATCAAAATAAATTTTTTATTCGCCTACATATTAAAGTGTCACTTTTTAACCACATATTTTGTTGTCATAGTTACGTCCAAAAAAGTAAAAAACATTTGTATTTGTTAAAATTCTATAAAAAATAGAAATGTTTATCAAAGCAACCTTTAAATTCAAAATCTCACAATCCAATTAAAATTATTGTTATTATTTTGTTGGCATAGTTATACAATTATTTTGAACAAAATAACAAATATTTTGTCAACGGTTACTTGTTCGACATATTTTTATTTCAAAATTCATGCAAAATTATAACTTGATCTAGAATAAACAATTTTTATTTTAAATATTTTGCGGCGAATAAAAATAGTATATGACGCACGTACGTAAGCTATTTGGACTTAATGTAGGTGCAAATCTCGACTAGCGCCTCGATTTGCAAACTTCACATTCATCCAAAATCTTTAGCTTTACGTCCTAGCATCATAATGTACTATTATGCGAATAATCTGAGAGCTGTAATATCCTTTATTTCAGATCACGATTTCTTCTTTAGAAATAACAAATAGAGCACAATGACTATTTTACGGGGATAATCGTATGTCTACAATTCTTTTCCTCAACTCTATAAAAAAATAAAACAACAAAAATTGATAGTTTATGAATTCAGAGTTCAAAAAATTTCTGTTGGTTTTCCTATAATTCGATAATCACTAACCAGTACATATTTGTACGTATACTAACAAATATTTTAATTAAATACTCGAACATTAGAACTATTAAATAATTATCATCTCGGGTACAAAGAAACAAAAGTAGCGTAAATACAAGAATCGCCAGAACAACCACTAAGAAGAATTTCGAAAACAGAAATAATTTTTTGTACAGTTAAAAATCAACAATAACACGAACAAGGCTTTTTTGTTCGATCTGTAAGGAAACCTTAACTTGGACTGGACAGTAAGCTATATATGAGAGCTTAACTTAAATATTCATACGTTTAAAAAAAATTAATATAAATTTCCAAAACGCCTGTACGTCAACCTCGATTTTACTTTCAATTCAAATATATTTTTAAGTCGTGAAAGTAAGTGTTACAATGTATATTCATTAATCACGGAAACAAAAACAAACATAATAAAAAAGTAAATAGTTTTATAACAGTTGAAGATACATTAGGATTTAGTTATTTAATTCTCCTTGAAGTTTATTAATTGTTGTATAAAATATAATTTTATCAAATCATGTTTTTAGTATTAATTAATTTTACACAATAAATTACTGAAAGAATCTCGAGCTATATTTTACATCATAAAAAATGGATGTTGTAGAGCCACTCTTTAATGTACTTAATCCCAGGTATAAAAAAACAGTAGTGACGAAAAATGATTCGACATACATGAGAATGACTTATCAAACACATGTCTGATTTTCATTTTTAAGGCTTCAACCCTCAAAATGATGAACATGGACTAAGCTTAATCTTCTAACCATTCAACCAAAACATGCTTTTGTCTTAATAAAAAAAGTTCACCAGCGTGATTCAATGATCAGATCAACCGTTTGCTCGAGCCTCGTTTAATAATTGCACCAACAATTACTGCAATTTGGAGCTAAATAGTAGCAAACATTTGAAGGAAGAACAAAAAAAAATTTTTGAATTCGTCCTATATATGTCATGACACATGACTGACTGGGGACAATTCTTAGTGAAATGTCTGTTGCTCTTAAATTAAACGTGAACCAAATTTTTTCTAACTTAAACAAATATGTGATAAGGTCACTTTGTACTAGTTAAATGTTCCGAGAAATGTTTCTACAAGTCAAGAAACTTTGGGTTGTGTTATAGATATTACAAAATTGTTTCACAACATAAATAAATTTAAAGACGTTGGTCTCACAACCAAATTCTACCATTTACCAGGATACAAATAGCAATATAAAGGTTATTTTTTGTGTAAATTATATCTTAACATTCATTTATAATCTACAATGCCTGAAGCGTATTGTATTTATTTGATTTAAAATAAATACAATAGATTCGATTTGATTGATATTATTTGACAAAAGAATTGGAGTCTTTGTTTGCAGTCACTTTAATCTAAACATAAACTATCCATTTTACTTTCAAACTGATAGCAGCAAACTTCAAAATGAAAACATTATACTTCAATATGAGAATAGTAAACTTCAAATTCTATTTTGCTAGAAAAATTATTCGACTTTTAAGTTTACCTTTCTCAGGTTGAAAATTAAATGTATAATGCTATAGATTAAATTTGTTATATAAATATCACAGAATCGTGTGAGCTAATCGATTATCGTAGTAATCGAAGAAACCTGACTTATACCTTATATATACATAAGTTAAGAGTTTTGTGAAGCATTTATTGTATATAACATTGAATTGTTCTTTATTTTCAGATACGGTTTATCTTACGAAGACATTGAACATGGTCTTCCATCAATTGATACCTCAAAAACATTAATCCGGGAGGTATGTCCACCATTTTTATCAGGCGTTGATTGCCGTCCCGGTAAATATCGTCGTGTCGATGGTTTATGTAATAATCTTCAAAATCCAACATGGGGAGCAGCGATGACACCGTTCCAGCGTTTAATAGGACCATTATATTCAGATAGCATAAACTCACCAAGAATTTCAGTAACAGGACGTCCATTACCATTATCTCGTGTTGTTTCGCGTACATTACATCCAGACGATGGTTTCCATGATCATGCAGGCACGGTTATGGTTATTGCATGGGGTCAATTTATGGATCACGATTTCACATTAACCGGAACACCGTTGGATCCAATTAATCGTAATGATCCAGAAGAATGTTGCAAACGTCCACCGCATCTTAAACATCCATATTGTAATGAAATTCGTATCCCAGACGATGATTATTTCTATCGTTTGTTCAATGTTAAGTGTATTGATTTTGTTCGAGGATTCCCATCGCCAAGACCAGGTTGTCGTTTAGGGTCACGTCAACAATTTAACACACTGACAAGTGTGATTGATGGAAACACTATTTATGGTGTAAACGAAAAATTCTCAAGAAAATTACGAACTGGTTACAGTGGATTTTTAAGAATGAATCCAGTTTTCCAAGAATTTGGACTAAAAGATTTATTACCACTCAAACTTGATGTTCCAGATGAAGGTTGTACTCGTCCAAACAAAAGCATGTACTGCTTTGAAGCGGGTAAGATTTTTAAATTATCAGAATCACTTAACAAATTATAAATATTTTTTTTGTGTTAAATAGGCGAAATTCGTGTCAACGAACAGTTAATTTTAACTTGCATGCACACATTATCAGCACGTGAACATAATCGTATTGCAACAGCTCTTGGCCAAATTAATCCTCATTGGGATGATGAAACTCTTTTCCAGGAAGCACGTAGAATTAATATTGCCATTATTCAACATATTACATTTAATGAATTTGCTCCAATCCTTTTGGGCAAAGAAGTTATGGAAAAATTCGGAATTGTATTACAAAAAGAAGGATATTGGGATGGTTATGATCCACATACAAATCCTGCTATTATTGATGCTTTTTCTGCTGCAGCATTTAGGTTCGGGCATTCATTGCTACCAACAGCTGTTGAGAGATGGTCAAAAGCACATAAGTTTATTGCATCAAAACGTTTATCAGATTTAATTCGTCGTCCATATGATTTATATCGTGCTGGTGTAATAGATGAATATTTTATGGGACTGATGAATCAAGTTGCACAAGCTATGGATGATTCAATCACACAAGAAGTAACAAATCATTTGTTTAAAAAAGAAGGGGCACGGTAACATACTAAATTATTTAAATATTCTCACAAAATAACTCTTTTTTTATTTCAGCTTCGGTATGGATTTAGTATCCTTCAATATGCAAAGAGGTCGTGAATTCGGTGTTCCCGGTTATATGGAATTCAGAAAATTCTGCGGTCTTCCAACATCTCATGCATGGGAGGAAATGTTTGGATCTATGCCAAACGAAACAATTGCAAGATATCAAAGTATTTTTGAGTAAGTAAACTACATTTTACTACATTTTACAAAAAAATGATAAATATTTATAATTGATTTCTAGAACTCCAGAAGATATTGATTTATGGTCTGGTGGTGTATCAGAACGTTCATTACCTGGATCAATGTTAGGACCCACATTTGCATGTATTATCGCAACACAATTAAGTTATGTTAGACGTGGTGACCGATTCTGGTATGAATTACCAAATCAACCATCATCATTTACACCTGAACAGTTACAGGAATTAAGAAAAGCGAAATTATCTCGATTAATTTGTGATAACACTGATATCATTGATACAGCACAAATTTATCCAATGGTGTTAGCGGATCATGAATTGTAATTTGAATACTTTTACTTGAATTAATTTTAGACTAAATTTTATTTGTATAATTCCAGAAATCCACGTGTACCATGTAAGAGTGGAATCATTCCATCAATTGATTTAACGAAATGGGCAGATACTAACCACGAAAATTCTCCCAATAATTACGTAAGTTGAGCGATAAAAACAAACAGAACTTAGACTTTGGGTTCAGAAATCAATTATTACAAAAAATTAATCTTGCGTTACCAGTTAGTGAAGAACTCCTATTTGATCTTACCCTAAACGAAACAGATTCAAATTCTAGGTGGTCCTCCACGTTCTTGGTTTATAAGCTTCTGAGAACTATTTGTCCATATTTCATTATACTTTGAAATCTCAAGCCTCTTATTCTTTTATAACGTAGATATACGATTAGTACATTGTATCAATTTATAGACTACGTAATTTTTATAAACAACAACCTCTTCATTTTACCGTCAGTGTTTGTCTACCAAAATCCATCTCCTTTTCTGTCTACATTCTCTCTTTTATCTCTCCATTTTGAATAGGGTTGACCAAAGTAAAAACAACTTTCTCCAATTCCGATGTTGTTGATGATATCTGGTTACATTCGTCCATCCTCACTTCTCTGATCTCCTGATCAGTATCATCGAAATCTAAGTTCTCCAACGCACACCACGGTTTAATTCTATCACTAGCATGAACACCTTCATATCCTCGCCATTATCATGAATCTGGCATCTGCCTTCCATCCGCAGTCATTGGTTTGCGTTTTAATATATCGATTGTTTTAATTAAATTTTCATCCAATTGTTGCATTCCGATCAACCAATCGCTTTCGAATTGCGAAATTTGAAAAACATCGATGCTCGCTGGTTCAGGTTCTTCTCCTGGCAATACACTATTCCTACTCAAGCATCCCCGTGCCGCATAAATTACCAGCCCGATGTTCAACACAAAAATCAAAATCTGCTAATTTCAACCACCATCTGCCAATTCTAGGAATCAAATCTTTTTTCGATGCGCATGTTTTTAGGGAAGCACAACGGTTAACAATTTAAATTGTTTTCCAATTAAATACATACGAAACCTTACCAATGTCTCAACAACCGCTAGAGCTTCTAGCTCATACGAATTCATTTGATTTGCTTTTATTTTTAAGCATCAGTACAAACTTGATGCTCTTTATTCGGATCGAAAATAGTCCAAACATCGCGATTGCCCAATTTATTCTTTAATTCGATAAAAGCATTATTTTGATCGTCCGTCCATTTGAATTCAACATTGCCTTCTGTTAGTTTGGCTAGCGGTATAACGATAGAACCAAAGTCTGCAATAAATTTGTGAAAATAACTTGCTAACCCAATGAACTGTCTGATTTCGTGTTTATCCTTAGGAATAGGATTATTAACAATCGCGTTAGTTTTTAAAATGCCCGGTTTAATAGATCCCTTCGAGATATCATGACACAAAAATTCGACAGTTTCTTTTAAAAATTCACATTTTCCCAATTTCAACGTCAAACAATGTCGCTGAAGAACGTTAAATAATTTTTCAAACTTTAATAAACAGTCTTCAATAGTTTGACTTGGTAAAATTATATCGTCTATGTATACCAAAATCTCATCATTAATTTCTTTTACAATTCCGTTCATTAATTGTTGGCATACCGCTAGAGCATTCGCCAAGCCGAATAGCATCCGCAAAAATTCATAATGCCCATCTGGCGTAACGAAAGCTGTTAACGGTTTAGATTATTTAGCTATTGGAACTTGATAATACCCAGAAGTTAAATCTAAGATAGTATAATAGTTACAGTCCCCTAACCTTAGCAACTGGTCTTCGATGATCGGTAGCGAAAACCGATTTTTAATTGGTTTCTCGTTTAGCCGTCTATAATCTACGCACATCCTCTCCTCACCAGATTTCTCTTTCACTAAAACAATGGGACTTGAATCCGGTGAATCTGAATGTTGAATTACTCATTTTTTTCTCATGCTCAATGACTGTCATAGTTATTAATTTGACCTCACTAGTATCAAAAGACCCAACTTAATTAACCTTTTCAAAAATCATAACTCCATTCACACGAGTTAGTTTTACATTGGGCTGGTCAATGAAATTATGTCCTAATAACATTTCGGTTGTCAACATTTCATCAGCAATAATAAGTATTTCCATTTCTAAAACTATTTTCATCAACTTTGATCGATGATTTAACTTTTCCTTTCGCAATAAATAATTCCCCCTCCGAAACCATTTATTTCAACACTACATGGATACGTTTTCAATTTTAAATATTCAACGATTGATTTTCTAATCATTGGACCTTCACTTTCACAATCAATTAATGCCGACATATCAACCTCAGATATTTGGACACGTTTAATATAAGAATTCGGTTCGTTTACTTTAATATTTCCGCTAAATGTTTTATTTATTGGTTTATCGGTGGTTTACACGATCACATTTTGAACATTTTTTATGACGTCGATTTGGTTTTGAACAATTTAAAGAAATATGACCATATTCATGGCAATTAAAACATTGAACCCTTTTAAAAGTTCCGAATGTCACACCTTTACTATTTTGATTCTAAAATTGGTGATGGTGGCAGAATTCGTTGGCGCGTTAAACTTTTGGTTTGAAACATACTACACTGATCGTTCTCGCAAATCACATATCGTTTCAATTTTCTGAATTTTTAACGATATCGCTAGGAAATGGTCATTTATCCCCATAATAATATGCCTAATTAATACTTCATCCGATAGTTCATTATTTCTTAGCGCTATCATTTCCTAAAAATATATAATATATCCTTGATCTCGTTTACGGAATTTGCGTCTCAGTTTTTCATATAACTCAATCTCATTAAAATACATTTTAAAATTTATTTGAATACCCGTTGATAATTCTTCCGACGTACATAACGTTTCTTGAACTGCACTATACCAAAGCCTTGCCGACGACTTAAGCTTTTTCTTAACTGTTAACATAATAACTCGTTCATCGATATCATAAATTTTAATTAATGAATTAATTTTTGAAACCCACTGTTCGCTTTTTAAAGATAATGGATTTCCAGGATCAAATTCGATTTTGATTTTAAATTTGATTTTAAATAAATTTCTCGTTCTTTTTTAAACAATTGCTTTTCTCTTTCCAACAGCTCTCGCTCGCGTTTCAAAAATTCTATCTCCATTAAAAGCTCTTCAACTCCATCTAAATACATGTTTCGTTCACTCCCATTTTTCGAGGCATCTAAACCATCATGTAAAATTCTTACCTGATTATCTTGATCAGGTTTATTAACATTTCCTTTTTCTTTTTCCGCTAGATACATTTTCGTTTACATTTAAATTATCTCCAGGAAGTTTATCAGTTACTGGTTCATATGGACCATTGTCCTTTGTAACCAAATCTGGATCAACCTCATTCAAACCAACCTTTTTATAAGATCATTTTTGCCACCTTGTAGTGACAATCCTCGTTTTTCGCATTCTTCTTACAATTGTTTTTTTGTAAATGTATCCATATTTTCTTCAATTTCGAAATCAATTGTTTTTAATACTCAAACTTTTGATGTAGCCAATGCCTCAACAGAATATTATGTTTCTCGCTGATATGATGTAACCAATTCCTGATTTCCACAATATATATTTGCTAAACAAAACTGCGAAAGTAATTCTCCACAACCACGGTACCATTTCAAAAATTAAACAAAATTAAAAGTTTATTAAAAACATTAATATACTGAATTTCAATTACAAAAATCAATCTTTCCGGGTCTGTGTTTGTCTATCAAAATCCATCTCCTTTTCTTTCTACATACTCATTTCTTTTATCTCTCCATTTTGAATAGGGTTGACCAAATTAAATCCAATTCCGGTGTTGTTGATGATATCTAAACCCGCCATTCCAAACCCTTCATTACAATTAAAATAACAAAACAAAGTATTAGTCTGTGCTTCTGTATCTCCAGAGAAATCTACTGCACCACCGGGTCTGTAATTTTGTCAGTAGAAGGTCATTAACGGCTCGCTTCTAAAACATTTCAAATGCCGAATTTTAAAATTTAAACTGATTATATCTTCTTCTTATATATTAATACGCTAACGAAAAGTTTTGTGGAGCCTAAGGCTTTTTTATTCGAATTTTGATTGATTTCAAATTTTCAGTGCTAACTGATATTACTGTAACTTAGGTTTTAAAGATTTTTGGGGATTTTTCGGATCATAAATAAAAAAGTTATTATATACGAAAAACCTTTTATATACATATGCATTATAAGTTTACATACATACAAAAACGAAATTAAATTTAAAACTTAAAAATTTATTTTATTTTTTCATATATTCTTTGGTAGATGGAATTTCATTTTAGTCTTCTTATGTCTTCGTACATGGAAGGTTAGATCGAGTCGTCGGAATACAAGAGATTATATGTGTTATAATGTTGATTTTATGAATGGTGAAATTTAGTTTTTTATATTTTCTTTTTTATATATTCTTTGGTAGTGGATAGTAATAAACGTATCGTATGCGTAGTATATTAGTAAAAATATTCTAATCAAATTTCAGTGTATTTACAAGTTGTATTTTATTTTTTAGTTTTCTTATGTACACTGACGTGAATGCATGTGAATAATTTTGTTCTGTTCAAATGCCAATGTATGTGAAGTTTTTCTTATGCGTGAGATTTGTTCGTTCTTTTAAATCAATGCATGAATTTTGTGAAAGACCTGAGAATGTTACTGCTGATGTGTTTGTTAAATTTGCCAGATGATGCAATGCTGGTTGTATTTTATATTTTAGTTTTCTTATGTACACTGACGTGAATGCATGTGAATAATTTTGTTCTGTTCTTCATTTTAATTTTTAGAAATGCCAATGTATGTGAAGTTTTTCTTATGCGTGAGATTTGTTTCTTTCTTTTAAATCAATGCATAAATTTTGTGAAAGACCTGAGAATGTTACTGCTGATGTGTTTGTTAAATTTGCCAGATGATGCAATGCTGGTTGTATTTTATATTTTAGTTTTCTTATGTACACTGACGTGAATGCATGTGAATAATTTTGTTCTGTTCTTCATTTTAATTTTTAGAAATGCCAATGTATGTGAAGTTTTTCTTATGCGTGAGATTTGTTCGTTCTTTTAAATCAATGCATGAATTTTGTGAAAGACCTGAGAATGTTACTGCTGATGTGTTTGTTAAATTTGTCAGATGAAGATAGAATTGATGGAAATGAAATGATTCATAAATTTGTATGTACTGAAGTCTCTGATCCCATTCTTTTTCCTAAATTACATGAATATGTGAAACGTCATATGATGCTTGGACCATGTGGTGCTCTAAATCCTGTTAGTATGAGAGATGGTAAATGTAGTAAGAATTTTCTAAAACCTTTTTCTGAAAATACTAAAGTATCTGTGAATGGTTATCCTTTGTATCGTCGACGTGATAATGGTATGAGTGTTGATGTACGTGGTGCATCTCTTGATAATAGATACTAGGAGGGCTCGGCATGCTTCGCTACGCTTATAAATAAAGTTTTTGCGTAGACATTTTGTTGACGTAGAAGCAATGATTTCAAAAAGTGGTAATGAGAAATGCTAGCATATAATTTTTAATTTTTCTTTTTAAATATATGAATCAAAAATAATCAGAACTCTAGCTGATCAGTTCGGATATATGAAAAATTAGCGATCAAATAATTTAGAAATCAAATAAGCCTACTTGAAAACTTATTTGATCGCTAATTTTTCATATATCCGAACTGATCAGCTAGAGTTCTGATTATTTTTCATTCATATATTTAAAAAGAAAAATTAAAAATTATATGCTTGCATTTCTCATTACCACTTTTTGAAATCATTGCTTCTACGTCAACAAAATGTCTATGCAAAAACTTTATTTATAAGCGTAGCGAAGCACGCCGGGTCTTCCTAGTTTTAATTAATAATTTAATTTTCTTAAGGGTTTTCACCTAAATATTTATAATTATTTTTATTTAATTTTTGATGAACATATAACAGTATCACTCAGTTTGCTTTGAACGAGTTCGGTAAAAAATTTTTTATAAAAGTGAAAAATAAACGTTTAATATGACACACAATTTATACATTTATATCAAAATTATGAAATCCAACACATCGTGATTGAACAAATATTTCTCATTTACAACAAATGTGTTCTTGGGTTTGCAAGTATGTATATATAATGCATGTTTCTAAAACTCATTGAAGATAGTCGGCAACATAAAACTCAAAACTACGGAATGAAATGTCACTAATAAGCATTGCTTATGTATAATTAAACACATATTATTAAACCTAAATTTTGAATCTGTTTGCTTTGTTAGAACTGTCACCATATGTTTTAAAAATTACAAATTTGTGATTCTTTCCCTCAGTACCGAAAGAACCAGAACGTTTGCTTCTGTCAGGCATACTACTAATGACCACTAATATGACTTACAAATTTAGACGTTTACAATCTTTAGACCGGTTATTCAATTAAGCTCAAATGTCAGCTTGTTTTGGTCTTTTCGTTTACTTTATATGTCATTCATCAAGATTTGTGACAACATTTTTATCTGAATTTCAAAAAGCATAGGTTAACTTAATTGCTCTGTACTTGCTGGCTGCCAAATGATGCAACTATTACAATTTTTCACTAAATTCCAAACACCATTATTAGTAAATACATAATCTCAATTCAAACTATCATAATTAATTAACCCAAGACACAAACCGTGCGCGCTACATTATTGACTTCAACTTAATAAAATATTTTTATTTTTCAGCAATATTTGAATGAATTATCTGATTCATTGGTAAGCTTTAAAAAATAAACAACAACAAATTTTTACACATACAGACAAACATCATTTTAATTTATTTAATTAAATTATACACAAAAACAACAACTGATACAATAAAAACAAAACATAGTTAATAATAATTAAATTAAGTAAAATATAAAGTAATTTTTTTCATCACTTGTCACAATTCACAATCACACAATTTTTAATTGTTTTATTTTTTGGTTAAGTTTAAATTTTAATTATTCATAACTTATAATAAATATTATGAGTAGAAGCATCATTTTTGAGAACATTTATGATGATAATCAGAATTATAATTTAATCATAACTAATTTATTTTTTTTATAATTTTTATATAATATAAATACATATTTGTAATTCGTATAACGTAAGAAACAAAGAGTTACAGTTATAAGATGGAAATAATTCTGAATATCAACATAAGAAACATAGTTTTAATTTGTATAAAGTATAATATTTTATTTAAATAAATTTATTAGTTAATTAATTTTTTTTAATTTATGATTCACATTTATAATTAATAGTGTAAAATGCTAGATTTAATTACTTTTATGCACAAAATTTTTCTTTTTTTTTTATTTGAATAAGTTAATTCCAAAAAAGATTTTAATTGGTACGTGGATGGTTTGGGAGTTGGTCTGTAGATTTGTGAGAAAAAAATACAACAATTTATTTTCGTGTTAGAAGCGAGCAAGCCAACAGGATCGAAAATGAACATGGCGATACTGAGCATTTCTCTTTTGGTAGGACGTCTCTTTTGTTTTAATATTTCGGGATCGACACGATAAAACTTCAATTCAAATTTAAATTCATCAACTACTTTATTCCAATACATTCCCAATATTTGTTCCGCAGATGTATCACTGTGCATATTCATGCTAACAAACAAGAGTAGGACTTTCGTTTCTACTTTGGTTTAAAGTGATTTCGACATTGGCGGAATTTGACACAAAATTACATAGTTCGAACCCACCACGTTTGTGTATGTCTTTAACGGCCGTAGATATCTGAATAGCTACTTGTGCATTTTGAAAGCTATCGACATAGTTTTTCAACATAATGTTTATCAAGGATGGCTCTAACAGCCTTTGGTGATTCTTCAAAATGTTCCATTGCATTTTTATTTTTTACAAATTGTGCTGTACAAGGCGAACATGTTGCACCAAACACCATAGCTAGCTACCATAACATCACCGTTTCTCCACAAAAATCTTTGTGAATCTTCATCATCTTCACGAATGATAACTTAGTGAAACATTTCCCGAATGTCACCACAAACGGCTATGGCTCCTTGTCTAAATTTGAAGAGAATCGATGGTAACGACTGATACTGATCTGGGCCTGTCAACAATGAGAGTAACATTATTAACGACTGCGACCACGTACGAGGTGATAACTTGCTGGCTTCTTCGGACGTTAACTTTCTGGCGTAACCTTTTCTTAAATACTCGTTAATATTATTTTTGTACTTTGATGCGTATTCTGGGTCTTTGGCCCAATTTCTTCTCTATACCCTCTAATCGTCGAATGGCCATTGGTTTACTTTTGGGAAAATTTTCAGTATTCTTCTTCCATAATAAGCCGGTTTCAAATCTATCATTTACCCGAACGGTTGTTGAATTTAATATAAGTCGAACGCGCATTTCGTGTTTAGATTCTGCCAAGGTTCCTGATTTCATTACTCCAAAATTTTCCGTTGTAAAGTATTATCTTACTAGTTCTTGCACATTACTTAAATCATTGTGGGATCGAGCATGAAGAACTATTGCTGATTTGTGTCCTACAAAGTTTCGCTTCGATTGAACTGGACCATATACAACCCATCCTAACTTGGTTTTGGCTACTACTGGTCCGTCTACCTGGCTTTCAAATACACGTTTAGGTAGACCCAGATTACAATTGTCTACTCCAATCAACAAGTGAGGTTTGCAATTGTTTAAAACTATAATATTTTGTATGCAATTCTTTCAAATCTAAACTTTGTATTGGTAGACACACATCTTTAACTGTTCGAACATTTTTCAAATCAAATTTTTTGCAATTTTTATTTACTCTTGAAATTTTAAGGCTAACTATTTTAGAGGATTTCGTAGCCGTTCGATTATCAAATCATTGTAGCGTAAGAGACATACTTTCACCATCTATTTCAAGCTCCATTGCTATATCATTCGTCCATCATACTGATCGACGATCCTTAATCTAACAACGCAAACGTACTCACTTCTTTTTGGGAACCGAAAAGTTTTGCTGGCAAAATTCTAAACAGTACTTTAGATGGTTCACTATTAGGTGAATTTGTTAGATGGGTAGAAACTCGTTTTGGCATCACTGGCTGTGAAGTTTGAACTAGTGGCTTATGAATTTCGGCTCTTGAGTTTGATGTACTAGCATCACTTTTGATATCACTTGAGTTGTCATGCAACAACACGTTATGGATTCGCCGACAACTTTCTACATTACATAATTTACGAATTCGACAAATCTTACTATTATGTCCCAATTTAAGACAAGAAAAACAAAGTCTTTTTGAATGATCGGTGCTATTTCCCTTACTTTCGCTACCTGACTTTTTATTAGACACTCGGGGCGTCCAAAACTAAACTGTAATTGGCATATGACCTGATCTACAGTACTAGGGTGATTCAATAATGATTCAACAGTTTCCCTAGCTTCACCTTTTAATGATTTTTGTAACCTAAATATATTTTCCAAATTACTATAATTAAATGCGGCTGATGACTCCTGAAATATTGTTATGAACATAGGCCAATCCTCTGGTTGACCATTAAACGCCAGCAGATCATGAAGTTTTCGATGAACATCAGGTATTTGATTATAATTGTTTACAAGTTTTGACACAACTAGCATATTCAATTCATTCGAATCACTATTTGATAATTTTGGATTCCCATACTAATGGCAGATTGGCGGTGAAATTCTATTTACATTTTCATAATTATTCACTGAAAATAATGGCAACTGGCATGATGACGACATTGGGATATGTATTAGTTGATTTTTCTTAACATTTGTCATCGACGATGATGACATTTCACTTATCGACGACGTAGGTACATTTATTTGTTGAATTCCACTAACATTTGTCATTGGCGATGATGACATTTGACTTATTGAAGACGTTGGCACATTTATTTGCTGAATTTGGCTTGGCATTGGCATAGATGAGGTTGTCGGAACTCCTAAAGTTTCAGATTGCATTGTCTCAAGACGGCTATTTTCGATTTGTATCAATCTGACATTCAATTTTTCACGTTCCAATCTTTCGGCTTACAATTCAACTTTATTCATATCCAACTTTTCGTTTATAAGTCGTAACTGAGTACACAAATGTTCCGTTTTATTACCATCAATAATGGTATCATCCTCACTCTCTGACATATTGCACAATGATTCTTCTTCTTGGCTGACAAATTTTTTATTCTACAACGTAATTTCTCAAATAGCTTGGCAATTTTCCTTTATTAGCTCTTCCACTTCGTTTTGACATAAATTAAATAAAGAATAAAAATAAATTCATTTTACAATTTCAAATTACATTTATATTTTTTTTAACTTATTTATTTAGTGCCTTAAAATTAAAATATTTAAACCAATATTTCTAATGTGCAATTCATCTTTTTTTATATGTAGCGGAAGTAAAAGGAAACAACCCAATCAACCAAACAATATATCTTTTCTCTACAAACAAAATTTAAAATATTATGCTCAGTATTCTGCTCGAGCGAAGCTAAATTTTAACAAGGTCTCCACAAAAATACAGATAAAACTGAAGCTAAAAAATGTATGTAGACATTTGTGTAGAGATAAGTTATGACAGTTGTCTGACATTTTAGCCATTAACCCATTTTCATTTTTTTTTCCTTTTAATTTGATCTACACGCTCAACCTCAAGAGCATCATTATTTATTTCGTTATTGGCACTCTCGAAAACGTTTTCAAAATACGAATCATCTAAATATTTGGCTTCAAAATACATTTTGAAAACTAAAAAGGATAATTTTTTTTACAAACGCACATTTACTTTAAACACACAATTACTTTAAAAACACAATTACAAAATTAGCAAAATTTTTGATTTTATTTTTTAAGAGTTAAATTTCACGTCAAATTTATATGGAATTTTTAGCTTTGCTCGAGCAGGATACTGAGCTTAATAAAATTAAAAAGATTTAAACCCTCACAACAAAGTGAATTCACAACATCCCCCATACTCACCATAATAAGCATAACAAGTGCCTAATAAAACAAATCTCTTCTATTAATTTATTAAAAATTATTAACTTAGAAACATACCTGTCCAGGACACACTTTTGTACATTAGAATCCTATTTTCAAAAACAGTTACTAAATCAACATTTGAAAAAAGAAAAAAAAAGTAGTGTAGTTATCTGAATGGGTGACAGCGGAACCAAAAAGGAAGTTAAAGTGATTTGTTTTTAATTGATTTCATCATCATTCCTGTTTTTTTCATACATGTTTTACTTGCAAGTTTATTTGCTATATAATTTTAAATTAACTCAGCTGTCCGAGTTGGCGTTCCCAAAAGTTATGAAATTTTGAAGCTTTTTTATGCTGGCATAAGCAAGTTGAAAATATTACTAGCATTTTATAAAAGAACACACAATTTAAAAAAAAAAGAAATATATCATAAACACAAAAGCAAGATTATAAAAACAAACTATTTATTCAAAAATAACAAGTCGGTAGTGCAGCGACATTCTGTTAGTTGAGAAGGTTTGAGTCATTACTATTTCTCCAAATCTTAAATATGACTCCGAAATGATTATGAATGACAGTTATAAATTTGGAATAATATAATATGATTTTGTTTTTAATTTAATTTAATTTCTTTTTAATGAAAATATAATAAAATTTTATTTATATATAAAAAATGAACACAATTTAATGTAAATTTCTACAAATAATAAAATTTTTACTTTTACAATTTTATATGTAAATAAAATTTATATTTATTTAATTAGTTTTGTTTTATAGCTTGTAGATTTTTTTATATGATTTTTAAGCGTTATGTCTCATTGGTTCGTCATGCAGCTACCGGTTTGAAATAGTTTTTATCTATTGAT
Organism: Diogma glabrata; assembly: GCA_963693315.1. Lineage (NCBI taxonomy): Eukaryota > Metazoa > Arthropoda > Insecta > Diptera > Cylindrotomidae > Diogma > Diogma glabrata. The sequence goes on along the minus strand of OY856187.1, from coordinate 406,412,191 downwards.
CTTCCCCTTTTCTTTCAGTAATAATTGCACAAATATTTGTATAAACACAATTGGAAATTTGGTTTGTTATTCGAAATTAAAAAACAATGAAAATATTAATATCTAATAAATTTTCTTTTCAATGTAATTCCACTTATTTTAGCCTCCATTTCAAAATCAGTTTGTTCATCGACGAAAACGTTCATCCAATAACCAACCAATAATCAATAAAACAACAATCGCAACAAATATCAAACATGATCAAACTCCCAGTGAAGTTCGTATACATGATTACTATGACACAAAAACGTTATCATTATCAGATATAAAAGGAAATAAAAAAAATAAAAAAAATAGAAAGAAAACACAAATTAATCATCCTGATTATACAAATAATTATGAACAAATCGGTAGCGAAGTTGAAGATTTATCAAATGATGATTTCTTTTTCGAACAATTAACACCGAAAAAATTCCGTGATCATAAGGAATTACGGGACGATGTCGAAGTTTTTGATCAAGTTCTTATAAATCCATTTCATATGACAGAAAGTAAGGTTGATACAATTGATACTGTTGATAGAGATATTGAAATAATTCATAAAAATGTTGATGATTTAATTGGAAGAGATAACGATGAGTCGCATAAAGATGATTATTATGATGAACACGAAAAAATCGATGATAGTTATGAAGATGAAAGTAAACCGATTGGAAAATTAATAGAGACTGATGATGTTCTGAGTTATATAGAAAGACAAGTGAAAATGAAACATGATCCTATGGAATAGGTCCAACTATAAATACCTTAAATATAAAATATCGTTGACTAGTTTTAAATTTATAAAAATTAAACTTAATCTTAGCCTACCATTGCCATGGTATTCAAACACTTTTAACATTTATTTATAATTTTTTATGTAAATAAATTTTTTATAACAAATATTTGTTTTTGTTTGACATCTAGTGACATCTAAGCCCAGTTACGAAAACTTCAGTTGGATAAAAAAATGTATTTTACGGTTTTGAATAAAATATTAATTTAATACTGTATTTTGTGTATTGTCATAAAATTTTATTTTCTAATTAAACTTAAATTAAGAAATGGAAGTATAGATCTTACATCTTCACAATCTGGTATATTTTTACCATAAAATCGAACGCAAGAGTCTGCACATACTTGTCCTCTAAAGTAAGTTCCAAACATTTTTTTACATAACGCACAGTTTCGTATGCAAACACCTAGGATGTTGTCAGAATCTAAAATTAAATTGAAGAAGTTCCTATTAACTATTGCTCTCATTTATTAGATTTTGTATTAAACTTACCATCATTTAATGAAGTAGAAATCCGAGTAGATATTTTTCCAGTGGATTGTCGTATTATGATACATATAAGTAGTAACATTTCCATGATATTTGTTGTTTTTGTTGAAGACATGTTTTAAAGGAATTTGGGTGATGGTAAAATTGAAGATATGAACCATAAAATATGTGTTCTGCAAAGAAAAATGTTTGTACTCTATTCATTCAATCAAGGCACAAAACAGCTAAATGGCGCAAATTAATTCAATGTTAGGCGTGTTTAGTGTAAATTATAATAAATATTACATTAGGGATAAAGATTATTAGTTAATTGTTTCTATGACGAATTTACTAGCGCCGATTTTAACATTTGACGATTAAAGTTATCAAGAAAATCTACGCAGACGTGACGTGGGCGATTTGCTAACTCAGGTATAATCAATCTGATATCTTTGTCATCATTAAAGCAACGACATCTCTGTACAGAGTTGATACATTTTTTTGTTTCCTTTTTTATATAAAACAACGTACAAAGTTTTTTTGCTGTTTCACAAGTGGTACAATGTCTAATGAAAATAACCACTTTTATCATAAAAATCGAACGATTTACATCACCACGATATAATTACCTTATAGTATTACAAAACTATCTTCCGGATTCTACCACACTACTTTAAAACCATTAATCAAAATATGTTTGCCAAATTTAAAATTTATTTTGCAATCCGGAAGAATTGATAAAGGAAAAAAAAACGTGTTTTGAATTCAGTCATTAAATTTATAACGGAGTCATCAGAAAATGTTCATTCTAAAAGAATAAATTTAAATCCGCGTATTAATTACGTTTGTATGAAGTATAAGTTATTTTTTATCGAAAATAAAAATGAATATACTTTCAGTCAACCATTGCCATGATCAAGGTGAATTCAAAAGTTTTATTTAAAATTGGGGATTTCTTTCGTACTAACGATTATTTAAATTATTTTATTTATGACATGATAAAGAATTGTTGTATATATAGCTAACATATGAGTAATAGCAAGCCTCTTTTTTATGGATATTGAATTAATGGGAAATGTGCCTAAATGTGATGTCTAACAATTTGAATTTCTATTTTTAGCACTTGATTTTAATATTACGGATGAAGCTAAAGAGTTGCAACCACCTTGACCGAGTGAACTCCACGACACCAATCCAAAAATACCATAACGCAATAAAATCAAGAATTTATTAACTAAGGTCATCTTCTAAATTTCCATTCCCGGATTCCACTTTTACAGTTACTTTATCTTAATTCAAAACGTGATCAATTCGAATCCGATTTAAATGAATGAATTAAATTGAAACAAGTTAGTTATGCAAATTATCTGTTTAAAAAATATTATTTTCGGTATCATTCAAATGAAAGTAAAAATATTTGTTGTTATTTTAATTTCCGTAATTTAATAATAGCAAATAAATTTATAAATAAAAAATTTTAACGTGTTTTATGACAATTTTTTAGTGTTAAATTTTTAATAATAAATTTATATATAGAATACAATAAAAAAAAACAACCAATCCGACAACATTTCTTACGCAAATAAACTTCTTCTTGCTGATTTTATTAAAGATCTTTTGATAACAATTCAACACGATATAACAAAGAAATTGAATAACAAAGATGAAATACATTTCAACAGTTATACGCAATGATTTCATCTGTTTCCTTATTTTACTTCATCAAAAAGCAAAAACAGAAACAAGTTCAGTTTAAATAGGACCAAAAAGAAGTGGGAGTACTATTATTCTATTATTAGATTAAGAAACTGAACTGGTGATATTTCTTCTTCTATTATAATCAATCCGAAACTAGCTCCACCTCCTGAATTTTAAAACTAATCAATTTCATTGATCATTTCTTAAATAACAATTTTACTATAAATATTTAGAAACATTTATTAAATATTGTTTAATATTTACCTTAATTAATTAACGTCAACAAGGTAATTCAAATACAAAATTTAAAATAAACCAAAACACACGCGTAAACTTTTTTTCACTTTATAAAAGCTTAAATTTGTAGATAATGCAGATTACAGAATTAAACAAAATGTAAACATTTAAGAAAAAAATAAAAGAAAACGTTTTATTGATAAATGTTTTTTTTAAAGATTATTGTTTACCTTGTTTTAACACAGAATAGCAACAACTAAATTTTTTAAAGAAAAAATTAGCTTTATATATTTATAACTGATAAAAACCAATAGTTGTGATTTGTGCTTTTTTGAATTGGTAAATAGATAAATATAATAAACACAAAGATTCGAAATTATTATGTTTGAGAAACTCTTTCAACCGCGTTAAATTAATTTTTAAAATATGTTTTTAGTTTGATATCAGACATTTGAATTAATCCGTTTTACATAAAAATTAAAATAACCGACATTTATGTTTCAGTACTTGTATCATTATTATAATAAATTATTAATTAACGTCTCTGAATATCCGAAGATACCATGCCAACTAGGGATTGGAATTAAGTTTGAATAAATCAAAATTCACTAAGAAATTTATGGACGATAACTTTAAAATTTTGAGGATTAAAGCTATCAGGAAACACCCATGAAGTTAAGGCAAGGCGTTCTAGAGATGAGAGACTTTGTTGAAAAAATCACGCTGAAAAGCAACAGTTCTTAACCTTTTTATATGAACCGTAAAAGGATGGGCTACAACATTTGCTCTGGTGTTATGCGATAGGTTTGCTAGTTCAGGTAAAATTGATTTAATCTCTTCAGCAGTTCGTTCATCCATAATGTATCTGTAGAAAATTGTCAAATCAGCAACATTTCGTCTATGCTGAAAAAAATCAAGCTCATTAGTAAGAGTTAAGTTGCCAATCAGTTTAACAGCGTTGAACAGAATCAAGGCACTTCAAATTACTATAATAAGCTCCACCCCATATGTGAGAACAGTACTCCATGCAGGGAGTTGTTCGCTATTAAAAAACTTACGACATCGTCCCAAAAAGCCCAATTTTTGAACAGCGTTCTTAGCTAGGTTAAAAATATGAGAATTCCATTTCAGATTATTTTCAACTTCCCCTCCTAGAAGTCTAACAAATTCTTTCTCTACTAGATCTTTACAGTAGAACTTTAACGGAAACGGATTAGGTGTGGATAATCTAGAAAAATGACAAGCCTGTGTTTTGCTCGTATTGAATTCAACACTATTATATTTAAGAATATAACTGTAATTTTTCTGGGCAAGAATTGGGCCTTGGCCTGTTTGCCATCGCACTATGAATAAATAAATAAATAAATAATATGGTCCTTCAGTAACCACTTACCACGGTAAATCAATATTCCGATCCATGAACTCAACTGACAATCAAACGATCATTATACAAAACAACTATATATTTTTTTTTTATTTCATATCAAAAAAACGTTTTACATAAAAATAGTGGTTTTTGTCTTCAAAGAGCAAAAACAAATTTTGATGGAAACTCCTGTTACTCCTCAAAAATTAAATGTCTTATCCAACCAAATTCTTCGGCTAAAATCACATTTTTATGTGTTTCATTAAAATCATATTTCAAACTTGCTGGTTGACATTTTATTTCAAATTTATATTTACTGAATAACTTTAACCGACACGGTTTATAAAAACTGACCAGGTAACTTCCGATTGTGTTTGCTTTGTACGATAAATCCTTTAAAATTTTCCCTTCTTGATTCAACAATTTGATTGAAAATGAAGTACTAGGTTTAGGGATTTGGATCCACAATCCTTTAAGTAATGATGCTTTTTTGACAATAAAGAATGTTTCACATTCTGAAGATGATAATGAATTACATTTGATAGGGCCTATGGTGCTTCGCGGCTTCATTTCAAACCTGGTTTCATTCTTCTTACTCAAAATCGATTTTAAAATTAAATCAGATTCTGAGACGTCAAAAAGATTTGGTTGCTCTTCGATACAATTACGAAATTCCGATTCTGACATACTGGGAAATCGGATGTGTTTTATAAGATCTTTTGTCATCTTTTCTTTTTCTGCTCCGTTGATATTTTCTTCAGTACAGTGGTTCTCTATCCATTTAAAAACAGCAGTAAATAGTTGTTTCTCAGTACATCCTGCAAAATCTTGCACCAAAATTAATTGCATCGTCAGTTTACTAATAGATAAAAATTCCTTCAATTCTATTATCGATTTTAGCTGAAACATGGTCCGGCATTTACTGATATACAATAAAAACGTATAATTGTTCTTGACACAGAAGTCAAGCAGCTGTATTCTTAACGAGCCATAATTAGAAGAAATAAAATCCCAAATTTGTTTCTCTAATTCATAGATTTTATATCGATACGCTAACTTCAATAATTCCAATGCGTTTTGCTTATTGATTTCACATACATCTGTGTAAATAAATGATAGAAATTCAAAGAAAACGGTAAGTTTCACACCCGGAATTTCAATTGATATCTGATCATGCATTCCATTTATTTGCTCACGAAATACAGAGCTGCGTTTGAACAATTCCAATCGATGAGCCGGAATTGATACATTATCCACAACAAGCTTTATATCAGATAAAAATTCATTGTTGAACAAATTTTCGGTAGCTTTGCGACTTGTTGGGCTTTTTTCATAATATTTATTCATGGTATACGATTTTCTGTTCCTATGCAAATAATACTTAGTTTATTTTTTTAAAATATATATACATAAAAAATTTGTACATTAAAAAATTTTGCACTTACAATTATTGTTTAATTTTAGAAATATATTTACTTGATCTTCCTCAATGCGTATTATAATTTCTTACAACGCTATTTAATTTTTGATTAGGGGAATAACGTTTTATTATTGCGATTGAAATGATGAAATTGAATAACGAATGAATTTACACCGAAATAGTGAAACAGTTTCAATTTAATGCCTAGTTTACACGAGGCGAGTAGACGTGCGAGTTACTGTAGTACAGTTACTGGCATCATGTGAACATATAAGGCGAGCTACTTGCATATGCGAATTGCGAGTAGGACAGTAACTGGCAGGCGAGTTACTACAACATATTTTGTTTTTACTTGCCACTCGCCTTCCCCCTCCACTTTGAAAAATTATGGTCGTATTGTATTCGGTTGATTTCGACTTTTTTTATGTTTCGTACTATATTTTATGTGATTTTGTGAGCTTATAGACATTTTATGATTTTATAGACATTTTGTTTTTTCAGGTCTTTATTTAATATTGTTATTTAAGTTAAAAGAATTTTAATACGTTAAAAAATTAATTAAAATAAAAAATGTCATTTAGTACAGTAAAATTTTTTCTCAGATTATTTCTAGATTATAGCTTTTTACAAAATATTTTTAAATTTATTATGAATAATCTATTTATCTAATTTATTTATTAATCTATAATTTATTAATAAATGCTAGATTAATAAATGAATTACCTAATTTATTTATTAATCTATTTATTTAATTTCTAAATTAATAAAATATTTGAGTTTTTAAATAATAAATGTTTTAAACAGAGCCAAATATTAACCCCATTTCCTTTATTCATCTGTCAAATATTTTTAAAAACAAAAACAAAAAAAAATCAACTCACATGTAACTGGCAAGTAGATGTCATCGTGTGAACAGTACAGGCAAGTACAGCTACTGACCAATATTTTTGAGGCGAGTGAACAGGGTAGTTACTGTCTACTGGCACACCAGTAGCTCGCATCGTGTAAACCACGCTTAAAGCTGTGCATTCACATAAAACAGAAACAAAAACCGAATTTCATACAAATTTGACAGCAACAGAAACAGAAACCTAATTTAGAAACAGAAACAAAAACTGAAAATTCGTCTGTTTTGTCTGGACCAGAAACAATTAAAATTTAATTGTTTCTGGTCCAGAAACTGTCACGTGACCATATTATTTTAAATTTATGTAACGGAATTGTACATTATTTTAAGAAATAAATATTTAGTCAAAAATAATTTACGTTGAATTTAGCTCGATTTTTTTTTATGGATATTATTATGTGCGATAACGAAAAAAATAAATTTCTTCTTCACTATACATTACAAAATTGTGTTATTTTTTTATTTATATGAATGAAAAATAAAATACACAGTTTATTGAATTACAATATTTTTTTTATATTAATATAATTTTTTCAATTTTAATTGGGTTAAATATATATGGATTGGGTTAAATATTTATATTTTAATTTTGGCATATATAATATAATATTATTCACCATAATAATATTATTCACATAATATTATTCAATTTATTATTCACCACCGTCAACCAAATTAGAAACAGAAACAGAAACTGAAAATTTTCAGTTTCTGTTTTATGTGAATGCACGGCTTAATTGCGTTCGTTGTGCGTCCGTAAGACAACTTATCGAATGTCATAAATCAGACAATCGAACCAGCGAAAACTTAAGAACTTAGCAAACGTCAAAATTTTTATTTTTGAAATATTTATTTACATATTTGATAAATTATTTAAAGCAACAAAAGAATTATTATTTATTTGCATATTTTATTTAGTTTTGTTATAAATTGTTATACATACAATTATACATTTGAAAAAAATACTGATATAAAAATTACATATAAATAAAATAGCGTTTGACAAAGTTTTTGAGTTCCTGTAAATAAACAAAATAAAAAATTATTAAACCAAAATGAAATGAGAACTATGTGGTTTAGTTTGAATTAAATTATGTTACATTTTTTTTTTAACGGTGGTCATGCTCCACGTTGCCAGGCTAATCAGCTTTGAATATTCACCACGGTCATCCGCAACAGCGACATAATTACCATGGCATCCGATTTTGTAAGGTCGTTTATTACGTCAGTCTCCCATTGTAGTCGTGGTCTACCTCGCGGTCGCCCACTCTCTGGGGTACTAACGTACATTTTTCTAATCATTTTAGACTGTGAATCGGCTCGTAGAACATGCCCAAACCAAGCAATAATACTAGAACGGATACAACCTATTATATCCGGACCCTCAAGAAGGTCTCTGATCTCAAAGTTATATCGGGTTCTATACTCTCCATCGTCTGTCTTAAGTGGACCAAAAATGTAGCGTAGGATCTTACGCTCAAATACAGATAAATGCGATTCGCCATTTTGAGTAAGGGTCCACGTTTGTGACCCATACATCACAACTGGTCTAATCAATGTCTTGTATAACTTGAACTTGGTGTTAGCTGATACATACGGTGATCCAAGGGTGGGTTTAATTGAGCAGAAAGTTCGATAACCTGCAACGATTCGAGCTTTTATATCTGTAAGTATGCTGTTGTATGAGTCAAGCATTGATCCCAAATATTTAAAAGGTTCAACCCCCTCAATTCGTTCATCGCCGCACATCAAATCTTTCTTCTCAGCTTGAAAGTCTCTACTCATAACAGCTTCACTTCGGCCGAGGATGACAACATCATCAGCGTATGCGATAATCTGTACTGAGTTTATTGACAAGATATTGTTGTTAGTCGCTAGTTTCTTTTGACGGCAGACATATTCCAAGGCTAAATTAAAAAGTATAGGAGAAATAGCATCACCTTGTCTCAAACCGGAGTCGACTTTAAAAAACTTTGATATTTCGTTTTCTACTCGTACACAGCATTGAGAGTTCTGTACTATCATTTTGCATAGTGATACCAGCTAACCAGCTGGATTCCCATTAACACCAGAGCAGACCATAGAGTTTCTCGTTCGATAGAGTTGTAGGCCTGCCTGAAATCAATGAAGAGTTGGTGCACAGGTATGTTGAACTCTCGACACTTTTCCAAAATCATCCTTATCGAGAAAAGTGCATCGGTGGTACCTCAGCCTCGCCGGAAACCACACTAATATTCTCCAAACAGTTGTTCAGCAAAAGAATTGATTTTTGGATAGCAAAATGTAGGAAAAGATCTTATCCCTGGTTAAACATTCCAATTCAAACCAATTGAATCCTATTAAATCCAATATAATTTCAATAGGATTAAATCGGATTGAATCGTTTTAATAGAAAGACTTCGATCTACCAATTAAAATTCAATCGGAATGAATGGGATTTAACAGGAAAAGAGGTTCTGTAGAATTCGATAGGAAATTTCCAATTGAATTTCAATCGGAAATTAAGAGATTCAATAGGAAAAAGGAACTTAGAAAAAAATTAAACAATCTTAAAAATTTAACAGGATTTAATTGGAAAAGATTTAATAGGAATGAATAGGATTAATCGGAATTCTGCAATGGAAATTTCCAATTAATTCCTATTTATATACATTTCCTATAGATGCCGGTTGAAAAATAAAATAGTGATATTTAACAGGAATGAATAGGATTGTATTGGAAATAGATTTTTTGAATAGGAATTAATTGAAAATTCCCAATGCAGAATTCCGATTAATCCAATTAATTTTTTTCAATTGGTTTCAATTGGAAAGTCTAACCAGGGTAGCGAGCCCACATTCCCAAATAGTTTTAAGGTCATGGTGTAAAGAATCTATCAAATTTGATCTACAGTTATTAAGCGCTAACGGTGAATATATAATTTAGGGTTTTCATGAGACACACGAAACGTAGGGTGGTCCAAAAAATATTTTTTTGAAATTCATAATGCAGACCCTTCAGTTTTTTTTCTTTTATATGCAAAAGCTGACATGTAAAATTGTAGACATTTTGGAATAAATTTAAAGGTCACTCATAGAGGTCAAACTTTAAAAAAAAAAAATTTTTAATTTTGTATATCTAAATTTATAATAAAAACCAAAAATAAGATAAGGAATAAATTTTACTTATCATTTAAGAAATATAAAAATATCAGCAAATAATTTCAAATTGTTGCAAAATCTTGATATAAGTAAAAATATAATATAAATATAAAATATAAGAATACAAGAGCTAAATTCAGTGTCAGAATAACTCGCTTATTTGTCTATAGTTATTTCTAGGTATGTAGGAACTATCTTCAGATAAAAACTTTCTCAAACATGATCCAACATTTTGCTTCATTTCTTTCCATCCCATTGTACAACAATATGCGATTTTTCCTGAGCCCTAAATTGTTCACGTATATTACTGTCAATATTTTTTCTTGCCTGCTTGCTTGTGCTATTGCAGTGACCAGGAGTGTGAACTTCTGTCAGATAAATTTATACGGTCTAAACCTGATGAAACCTCAGGGGATGAAAGAATATGAGGAACTCCTTTGAACTAGATTGCTTGCTTTCAATCTGCGTTTTGTAGTGTAAAGGTATTTCAATATCATAATCGTTGTCTGATCCATGAATTTCCTCTTCTACCATTAAATTCTCATCTTCACTTTCATCTAATATCTGATTTTTCATTTTCTTCCTATATTATTCGCACTTCTTTGTTTCTATTTCCTTGTGCGAGCGTTGATGAGAACGATCTTCTCTCTTTGACAGTATTTTGTCAACTCCTGCCATCTGCATCTGTCTTTTACCTCTTTGATCATCTAAGAAAATTCATGACTCATGAGCAACCTCTAAATATCGATGTATTGTTTCAATATTTGTGTCAGTTTATTAAAATGCCAAAAGAAAAAAATTAGAGAAACTGCAATTCCAAATCAAAAAACTTTTTTTCTTCATAAAATTGTTGGACCACATATATTATTGTGAAGCGTGCTATCATCAGCAAAACTATGGATAGAACTAATTGTTGAATCCAGCAAATCGTTAATATAAATAAGAAAGAGAGTTCGTGCAAAGCTGAACTCTGATGAACTCCTGCATTAGTTGAAAAGACATCCGATAAAACATCATCAACATTGTGCCAAACTTTATCAAATGCTTTGGATATATCAAGATTCAAGAGCAACACCGAAAGTCTCACTATGATTTTAAAACGACTTGTTCAACACATGAGTGACAAAGGAAAGTAAATCTTCCGTCGCTCTTCCTTTTCGAAAACCGTATTGTCTTTCATTAAGTAGTTTGGAAGACTCTAAGAAGCTCATTATATTAAAATTAATATATTTCTCAAACATTTTTGAAACAACCGATAAAATTGAAATAGGTCTGTAATTTGTTGGATAAGTCTTACTACCCTTTGTTGGAACTGGTTGTACGCTTGCTATTTTCCATATTTCGTGAAAAAACTCCTTTCTTTTATGATAAATAAAAGATTTTAGTGAGGATTGGTGCTAACACCCTAGCAAAGGTTTTCAGAATAATTAGGGGAATACGATCTAGCCTAGATGCTTTGTTAGTATTAATTTGTAAAAGCAGTTTCCAAACGATGGTTTTACGAAAAATTATGGGCTTCATGTTGTGCGAAACTCTAGGAATTGGCTTAGGTAAGAAACGGGTTCTTTTAGTTTTAGAGAAATAATTTCACAGGTTTGCTTTTTCTTTTGGGTCTATGACCGGCACATCTCTATCAATTAGGGGAGGTAGAGAAGACTTACACAAATTGCCTTGGACAACTTTAACCGCTTTATAGAAATGGTTGGTGAACCAGTTGGATATTCAGCAAATTCAGCCGTACTACTATGGAACGCTGCCCAGCTAAGACTGGGAGTGTTGCCGTTCACTAATTAAATTTCGTCCGCCAGAACCCAAAGATATCTTCTTGGCTAATGATATCTCCTGCCATTACCAGTGGTATGTGATATCTCACGCTAATTCATATGTCAAGGGCAGGGACTGGAGTACGCGGGGTAGTCAGACCCGTAGGTACATTGATCATAATTTCGATCAAAATTGACCCCTCCTGCAATTTTAATTCAAAATTGAAAAGAATTTCACAAAAAGTTTATTTTCGATAATATTGCATATATTAAACAATCCAAGGGGTGTATATGGGGAGGGGAGAGGAATAAAAGAAATACACAAAATCGCCTCGGAGTGAAGAAGGTTAAATGGTTCAATAATACCCGATGCTACATATAGGTCAGGAATGAAATGCCCTTACAACAACAACAACCACAAAAATGTTCTGCTGTGTTGAACCTTTAACAAACTCAAAAAACAAACAATCATAAAACAAAAAACCCTTATTTTTTTATAGATAATGTAATGTTAAGTAATCTCACAAAAAAATCAACTCATAAGAAATTAAATGTTTGTAAATTATACATTTAAATAAAATACAGTATTTATTAAATAACATGAAGTCTGAAAATTTAAATTGTAATAAAAACTTCTGTCGATATAATTTCAAAATTTTAGTTTAAATGCTCTCTTCTAGATGTCGTCTGAACATATTTAGCAAATTCATTCAGCTATTTTGCTGATATCTTGTCAATTGTTTTTAGAAAACAAGGAAACGTTAAGACAGTTGTTTGATCTTTGTAAAATTATTATTTAACTAAATAAAAACAAAACATATCATTTAAACAATATTAAAATGTGGTCTAATTTTGAATGTATTTCATTTGAAGAACGACCAGCGAATAGTGCTTATTTTATTAATAGTTTATTTAAGATTTCATGTGATGCGAAGGTGAGCTCTTAGTTTGTGTGTTCCCTTTCTTAAGCAATAAATGGTTCTTTTTATAATTTTTAGGTCGAATCTCAACCAAATGTTAATGCTCAAATTCAAAACAATCTTATGGTTTTGGCAATCGATAAAACTTTAGCACTTTTAGAAAATGAATCTCAAACTGATTGTAATTTTTCAAGTTTTAGTTCTAACATTGATTGTAATATAATTTCTGAAACTGGAGATGTTATTATTTGTTGTTTAAGTGATGGCAATATACATGGAATATATATAAAAGGAATTCCTATTTTCAATTTGTACGTATTTTATTTTAAGATATGTGTCTTTATTATTAATTACTGTTTTTTTATTAGGACCATTGAAAGTGAAGACATTGGAGAAAACAAAACGTTTGCTGGAATACAATTTTATAATAGTTCATATTATATTTTGTGTGTCACTGGAGCTTTATACAAGTATTTAAATAAATGATTTCATATTTCTACTTCTATATTTAAATTTTGTTTTTTTAGGATTTCAAATATTGATGAACAAAAAATAAAAGAATTAGTAGCAGAAATATCATATTCTCGAAATCTTGATGAAACAATTTGGAATGCCACTTTAGAAAGGATTGAAAAGAAAAAGTATATCAATAATTTGAATATATTTTCGTTGATTACTGATGTAAAATTTAACGATACGATTAATGTTAATTATATAACGGCAAACAAGTCAACAATTTTAATAGGGCACGAAAACAGTTTTGAAAAAATTAAATTAAATGATTTCATGGGAACTATTACGAAAGTAATAAATATTAAATCTAGAATGTAAGTTACCTCTCAAGCTCTCGGTCAAAAATTAATATTTTTTTATTTATAGAATTTGTTTGGGAAGCAATGGACGATTGTTTGAAATTTGTCCATATACAAATATGATTTCTGTTATTTTTAGCAGCAAAGATATATTTATTCACGATTTAGTGGTATTGGATAGCGATGCAAATGATGAAACCGAGCTTTTGATATCCGTCAGATCAACGGTTGTTATTGATGATAGTTATTGCATGAAAATTATACAATTTCCAGGTAACTTTTTAAAGACATTAAGTGTTAATTATAATAATTTCTTCAGATACGTACTTATACATTGTTTATTGGGTGTCACAGTTTCAAATGACCTACTCTGGAACGATCATGCAATGGCGATGGCAAAAAGCGCGTCTAAAAGACTCGGCCTCCTAAATAGATGGAAAAAAAATTTTCACTCCATACCAATTGCTCCATGTTTATAAGTCCTATATTCGTCCCTGTATGGAGTACTGTTGTTATGTTTGGGGTGCTGCTTCTGTTTCCATCTTGGCCCTCTTGAACTCTGTTCAAAAGCGGGCTATACGAATTGTGGGTGATCGAACTTTGACATCAAAACTTGATTCCCTACAACATCGTCGCACTGTTGCTGACCTCGTTGTTTTTTACAAATATCGTCATCAACAGTGCTCAGATGAAATCAGCAGCATCATGCCTCAAACTTGTTCTTAGACCCCGTTCCACTCGACAATCGGCTACCGCAAACTGTCGAGATCCCACGCTGTCATACTGGCAGATCGCAGAAAGACTTCTTTGTCCAAACTGCATACAAATGGAATAGTTTGCCGGAATCCTTAGTCTCAGGTGACTTCAACCCGCAGAGGTTTAAAAAAAGTGTTCATCATGACCTTAGAACGCCAGTTGTTGTGAGACGTAGGTCTTAAAAGGTATTTATGTGTTGTTGTGACACATATTGTAAACTCTATAACACAACACATTTTATTCAAAAAAAAAAATTACATAAAGTATTTATAGAATATTTTTAAATTTCTTGCTGAAAAATTAAAGACATCATTCTAGATATCCAGATTCGGATCGTGCTGTACCATCGAAAAATCATACCGTCGAAATCGCTACATCGAAAAAATACAATAAAATCATAAATCATTCTATCGAAAAACAACAACGGAAGTTCAAACTGTTGAAAAGTTATTGTACTGATTTTTTTCGATGTACTGAAAAAATCATATCGAAACATCATATAACCGAAATTCATAAAATAGAATAAAGAGAATAATATACATATATCGATATATCAATCTAGGTAGTGATTTTTCAATGGCATGCAGCATTCAATGATATGTAATTCGGTGGTATGATCTTTCGGTTTACTGATTTTCCGTTCTACAGCATAATTCGATGATTGAATTTTTTGATGCTATGATGGGAGCTTATCCTAATTTGGAAAACATTTGATTGGCTACCGAATGACGTACGAGCTAATGTAAGATATGTTAAACAAAGAATTATTTTTAAAGCTTTAATATTTATATTTAAAATCAAGAATTATATTGCCTAGTTATTTAACCAGAAATTTAAGCTATATAAGTGAAAGTTCTATCTACAATTTAAGAAATTCAAACAATTTTCGTCTCCAAAATTCAATAAAACAGCGACGCAAAACTCTTTAATGTACAAAGGATTACAAATATATAATAGTCCAGTAACTTTGTCGCCTGAGTGTATGGGGTAGTATGCGTCAAATCCGGTAGTTCTGATTTTTTGCAGACTTGTTTATGATGTTGGCCTTATGAATAATCCAAGTTTGTGACCTCGAGCGCCGAACGCAACTTCGTCAAAAATCGCAAAAACCGCGAAAAAATCGTTATTTTTTCAAATGTTGGCGATTATAACCCTAAAGGGCTAGTTTTTTCTTAAACCTTTCTTAGGCCGTTTTTAAAGTAAACTAAATTTTCTACAATATGATACCAAAACTGTCTCTGTAGACCCACTAGTTTCCGAGATTAAGCCTTTCAAAGTTTATCACTTTTTTCAAACTTCGCAATTGCTTGCAATATACCTTTGTAGAGTTTTGTACATCCCTGTCCTAATAATTGTATTAATAGATATATGTGTGAGATGGCCAATGAGAAAAGAAGATAATGTAACTGTACCTGATCATTTTTGTAGTTGCAGTAGCAGATATCCCAGAAGGTGACGATCTCTCCGATGTCGAAATGGAGGATGACTTGTGGGCACACGGCGTCGACGATTCATCACCATCCCCTGATGGGGATATGCCATCCCAATACGTCGATCCAGATACGGACGCACCTCAAGCGGAACCTTCCAAGAGGACTAAATTAATTAAATTTTTGGATGTAGTCCCATAACTTTGTCGCCTAAGAGTATGGGGCCTAATCCGGTAGTTCTCATAGTAGGCGTGAAATCCGGTAGTTCTGATTTTTTGCAGACTTGTTTATGATCTTGGCCTAATGAATAATCCAAGTTTGTGACCTCGAGCGCCGAACGCAACTTTGTCAAAAATCGAAAAAACCGCGAAAAAATCTTTTTTTTCTTTTCAATTCACATTTTGGCGATTATAACCCTAAAGGACTAGTTTTTTCTCTAAATTTTTTAAATGTTTTTAAAATAGACTAAATTTGCTACAATATGATGCCAAAACTGTCTCTGTAGACCCAATAGTTTCCGAGACTAAGCCTTTCAAAGTTCATCATTTTTTTCGAACTTCGTAATTTTTTGCTATTTATTCCTTTGTAGAGTTTTGTACATCCCTGTCCTAATAATTGTATTAATAAATACATGTGTGTGTGGTGGCCAATGAGAAATAGTAGATTGTATTACTAGTGCGAATGTGGTTTCCAAACAAGAGTTAGTTTGCAGCATGACCGTAGGGAGTGCTGCAATAACTCGCGTTTGGAAAACGCATTCGCACTTGTTATACACACCATTTTTTGTAACAAATGCATAAAATTTATAAATATTGATTTAATTGTTAATTTAATCATTTATTTCCTTTTGCTGAACAACTGTTTGGAGAATATCAGTGTGGTTTCCGGCGGGGCCGAGGTACTACCGATGCACTTTTCTCGATAAGGATGATTTTGGAAAAGTGTTGAGAGTTCAACATACCTGTGCACACTGTTCACACTTCTCATTTTCTTTTTTAACATCCCATCATAAAAGTACAGGGCTTCGATAGTATATTCAGGGTCAAAGTTCATTTAGAACGACAGAATTGCAAAAAAATTGCGAAGTTCGAAGAAAATGATAAACTTTGAAAGGCTTAATCTCGGAAACTAGTGGGTCTGCAGAGACAATTCTAGTATCATATTGTAGCAAATTTAGTCTACTTTAAAAACGGCCTTAGAAAGGTTAAAGGAAAAACTAGTCCTTTAGGGTTATAATCGCCAAAATTTGAAAAAATAGCAATTTTTTTCGCGGTTTTTGCGATTTTTGACGAAGTTGCGTTCGGCGCTCGAGGTCACAAACTTGGATTATTCATAAGGCCAACATCATAAACAAGTCTGCAAAAAATCAGAACTACCGGATTTGACGCATACGGTAATGTATAAACTTACTGGACTATAATGAGGAATCTAATTTTGCTAAATTTGTCAAACTAGTTAAAATTTATGTAACAGAAAAATATTAAATTTTGAGTAATCCTTTTGTAAATAACACATACAATAATATTTATTTTTGCAAATAGTAGATATTTAAGGGGGGGGGGGGGTATGGTTTTAAAATAATTTTCTTTACATTTTTTTTCTGGATGAACAATATGTCGAGAATATTGTGTACAAATTTTAAGTCAATCCGAGTAAAACTAACGGAGTTACAGCATGCCAACAGGGGCGGGTATGGTTTTTAAATTATTTTTTAAATTTTTTTTCTGAATGAACAATATGTCGAGAATATTGTGTACAAATTTTAAGTCAATCCAAGTTAAACTAACGGAGTTACAACGTTTCAACAGGGTGGTGGGTTATGATTTTAAAATTATTTTATTTGCATTTTTTTTTAATTTTTTTTTCTGAATGAACAATACGCGAGAATATTGTGTACAAATTTTAAGTCAATCCGAGTAAAACTAACGGAGTTACAGCGTTTCAACAGGGTTGCCGTTTGGCCCCATTTTCCCGAAAACGTCATTTTTGAAGTTCGTGAACATTAGAACTCAAAATCTACTGAACCGATCCTTTTGAAAATTTGAACATTACTTCTTCACATAAATCAACAGGTAATCAGGAAGTTTTTTTTTTTATTTTTTTCTATATTTTAATAACAAATTAAACGCGATTTTTTGAGCTAAAATCGCGTTTTTCACTTCCAAGTGCTGCAAAAAAATAGAAAAAAAAACTCGTCCTGATTACCTCGAGAAATTCATCACCTTCAAAACGCATATCAATTTTTTTGTTTCACATGATCCGGTAACGTTCACTCACGTTCATGTTCACCGCAAAACCACTTTTTTTTCAAGGCGCCTCTGGAGATTCAACGTCACCGGCTTATTTATCAATATTTTTAATTGAAATTTTTTCTGAAATACTTCAAAAGTTGTACAATAATATGTAATTAAATTTAATAAAATTATATTACTCATGTCGCTGCAAAAAATTACAAAAATATGCTTTTTTTCGTCTTTAAAACCATACCCCCCCTTAATGTAGTCATTTAGTTGAGTTTTTTTTTAACAAAAAATTGTAAAATTAAAGGTTTCTAAGAAACTAATAAAAAACTAATAACTAGAAGAAAGAAGCTGTTCGCTATTGAAAAATTTTCATCGACCCAAAAACCTAATTTTTATACAAGCAAATATGAGAATTCTACTTCAAATCATTTTTAATTTCAACTCCTAAAAGCCCTAATCCTAAATTGTTTTTAAATCAACATTTAAAGAATCTATCAAATTGGTTCTAATGTCATTATGCCCAGACTGTGAATATAGACTTAGTATTTAATGGTACTTGGCGCGTGCTATCACCAGCAAAACTATGGATTGAATGAATTGTTGAATACAACTAGTCTTTAATATAAATAAGAAAAATAGTTGGGGGAAAAGCGGCACCCTTACAAAATATTGCATTAATTGAGAAAACATACGATGAGACACCGTCAACATTTACCTGAAATTGTCGATCGGTTTGAAAGCTTTGTACCCAAGAAACAAATTGTCTAAGACATAACATCTCAATTTGCTTATAAAATTGTTATGCCAATCTTTGCCAGCAACGCCAAAAGTCTCACTATGGTTATCGAGCGACTTGTTCCAGACATGCGGCACAAAGGTAGAAAACCGATGCCCCCATAGGCCATAATATTAAAATAAACATAATTTTCAAAAATTTTAGCAACAATGGACAAAACTGATTTAAGTCTGTAATTTTAATGACAGTTTGGTAATAACTTTCTTTGAAACAGGCTGCACCCTAGACCCATAGCCATATTTAAGGAAAACTTCCTTTTTTTATGACAAAAGATTTTAGTGAGGTGTGGTGCTAACTCTTTAGCAAATGTCTTAAGAATAATTGGAGATATATGATCAGGCCCGAATGCTTCATTTGTGCAGACTTGTAGACAGCATTTTCCGGATGACGTTATGTAAAATATTCTTGGAATTGGTTTAGGTTTAATATTGGGTTCTTCTGGTGTAAAATTTTTAGAGAAATAAATAGCCAACATATTAGGTTTTTCTTTTGGATCAATGATAGATATAACATAATGTCAATCTCATGTTACTTTACGCAAATAACTTATTAAATAAGTTATTTGCGTAAAGTAACAAGAGATTGACATTATGTTATTTGAAAACATACGCCAAGTGCCAACGGCAAACAGTGTAAATTATAATGATATATATTTCTGTATCAATAAGAAGAAGTAGAAAAGACTTATAAAAATTACTCTGGCCTTACCCTAGCTTAAAGTCTTACTAGCAGTAAGGCTTTAGTAAATAAATTACACGAGTCAGCAACTAAACATGAGATAAACATCGAAGAATATCCTTCTAGCTGGATTATTGGAAACTTCATTTTAGTGTTCGTGCGAATTTTAAAAAAATTGTTTTTACTAAATAAAAGGAGATTTCCGATGCTCAATATCACGGTATTTCCTTTGATGCATCTGTAGCCGATTTTTTTGGGATCAAAAATAACAAATTTCCGACTTCGGTTAATATTGTTTAATGCTTTAAAACGTTCAATTTGTTCTCACACAGAATTAAAAAGCAGCTTTGAAATACCTCATAAAGGCAAAATGTGGCTTGTATCTCAACCAAAAGGCTCTTTAAATATGTACTACATAACTGGTGTCACTTCTGATTCAGAAATAGTTCAAAATATCGAAATAAAAGTAATAACCGAAGTTCAACCTTTACAACGATACGAAAAATTAATAAAAATTGGTAACTTAGATCAAGCAGAAGCTTTTGCAATTGAATTTAAACTTAGTCTGCAACCGCTATTAAAAGAAAAGGCTCGAAAAGTTTTGCAAAACATTGGAATGTCAAAGGTAGATATATATTAAACAGAAATGAATTTTTAAATTATTTCAATTGAAATATTTTTTAACAGATCGATGAAAAACTTGAAAATAAATTTGAAAATCTTATGATATTACTTAATCAAATTGATGATAAAAAATATTTGTTAAGCTTACAAAATGCGGAAATACCTGAAAGAAATATGCTTGGATCATTATTAGAATTTTTATTAAAAAATATAAATCATGAAGAGTATAAAAATGATGTCGATGATATAAATGAACGTGTAATAAGATTAGAAACTTTAAGAATTATTGATCCATACGAATGTGATATGGATTGGAAAAAATTTGTTTTTCATTCAAATATGATACAACTTTGTAAAGATTTGTTAAAATCGGTAAGTATTAATTAAGAATTGTGTTTTTATTGTTTAAATTTTGTTTTTTATCAAGGATATTTGTAATGCATCAGTTGTATGGTCGAGACATTCTTCTCAAGTTGTTCCGAACATTGATAAAAATACAGTTAGAACAATACTAAATGCAATTCCTGCTTCTACACAACCATTCCATTTAATATTATGGCTGCGACTGTATGTTCCATCTCTTTTATATAGTAAACCGATTTTTATGTCAGATTTAGTTGATTGGAGCTTAGAACAAACGAGAAACCTAGAAATATCAGAATTATGGCCGCAAATTGGATTTGAATTTATTAATAACGTTCACGGAATATTTAATGATTTCAATAAAAAAGATTCGTAAGTTTTAAATGGTCCTCATAAATTCCTCGTTGAAATGTGAATATCTATTATTTTATAGAGAAATATTTCATCAATATGAAAGCAATATGGAAAAAATTACAATTTTACAAGAAGCACTTTGTGATCTTACAAATTTAACAGAATTATATAATTTAAATATATCTATAGAAGAATACATTACGAATACTGCTGAAGAATCCGCTTTTATTTTAATCAAAAAAGTTCGGTTAGATTATTTACAAAAATTTGTTGATAACTTTTTGTATCCGAAATTTATTGCAAAAGGAGATTCGCCATTAAACGTTCTCGTAAAGTAAACATGAGTTGCAAACTGTATTTAATATAAAAACTTATATTAACATTTTGTATACTTTAGATATATCGAATATTTGACAAGAAATTCAAAACATTTACCATCATGGCAGTCACGTGCAGTTGTTGTAATAGAATTAATTCCAAACGAAGAAAAAAAATTGCAGTGTGTTCTTTTGGTTGTAGAGGTAAATTTTATTTCATTCCATTAAATAGATTTCTAGATATTTATTTAATTTTTTGTTTTTTATAGTCAGCACCAGTACCATTTTCAGATTATATAAAACCCTTGATAAAATATGGCGCATCAAATCATCCAATAGCAAGGGCAATTTTAGTTCAATATGAACGGGAATCCCTAAAATTGATTAAAGTAAAATATGGATGGTCGCCAGATGCTACCGAAAGTCATACATTGCTTATTTTCCGAATGGTTAAATTAAATTTACCAGAACTTATTGAAGATATGAAAGTTGTTGTGAATATGGTGCCAGATATAATGTTTGAGGCAAACTACTACTGTAGTTATGAATTAGCTCGGCATGGTAATGTAGAAAAAGCGATCAATTATATTGATAGTATTGATTCAAAGGATCACAATGATTTTTGTCAATATTTAATCAATTCCATATCGGTAAGTTCTTTTTTTATTGGAAAGATAATTTTTTTTTATTTCATTATCGAATTTTGATAATTTCTTAAGTTTCAAAAAAATATTTATATTTAATCTATTCAAAAAAAAAGTTTTTCGCTAATTATCAAGAGGCAATTCATCTGGAACTAATAAATAAAAAAATCTTGGTTTTTGTCGAAAAAACGTATCCGAAAACCGTCTTTCAATTTTGATTGCAATTTCCATACTTTATTGATACATTTTAAAACTAAAACTGTCTAACTAATTGATCAAAACAGTTATTGCTAAATTGCTAATATTGCTACAATTCTTGGGCAACTGTTGATACGAGGTTTAAGAAGGCTTAATGATTTTTTTTAATATAATGTGCCGTGGAGTAGGAACCACAATGTGTGTCACAACAAAACAAAAAACCTTTAAAGACCTATGTTCTACAATAACATGCGTCCTTATGGTGTTGATGGACGCAAATCTTTGCTTTCTATAATCTCTTTTGTGTAAAGTAGGGATAACAAAACAATCTTATCAGTCACAAATAAAATATAACAAACGCCAAAGATTCATGATAGGATAGAGAAAATAAAATAAGAGCTAAAATGCAATTTGTTTCAAAAATTTGCAGGAAAAAAACTAAATAGGGTTGCCAATGATCCCGCTAGTGGCATATTCCTTGATTAAGTGACATATTATCTACCTTAATGACCTCAATGACACAAAATATTATGTGAGGGCTCATTTTTTTAGCAAGCAATATCGTGCCATCATCAAGGAATACTCCATAAGATTGAAGGTGCTACAAATCATCCACCAGCCCCCTAAGATATCACTTTGACTTGTGATATCTCATTGTTATTGCCAGTAACTCGTAATGTCAAAAGCATGGACTGGAGAACGTGAACTTGGCACACCCGTAGATCAAAAATTAAAAACACAGTTTATAAATCACCAAAAACATCCCTCCATCCTTTCTTTTATAGAACTTATTCGCCAATGGTAATATGATAACATGTATTCAATCTTTTTGGGAAAAATAAAAAGGAAGAATTTTAATATCACTTTAAATAGAGGACCCAAAGTGGCCCACGAGAGGTTATGTAATATTTTACAATTTTAATTTATTTGATCACTCTACATTCCTTAAGTATTTTATTCACACGCTAAAGAGTTTTTATTTACTATTTTGTTCCTACTCCTAGAACTGAAATTTTATTTTTTTACAACTATCTTAGACACATCGATATGTTTTTCGTTCAAAGCTTAATGTTTAATCATTATCAATTTTTCAGTCCATTCAGTGCTGAAATAAGCAAGGACGAAAAGCATGAAAAACTGCACATTTTCAGTATTATAAGACAGACTGTGAACAGGATTTTTTTCTGAGCTATCTATCACTCTAACTTTTACTAGATAGGCGAACAGATAGGTGGGCAGACATCATAGTCTCACCAAACGGATTCCCTTTAAAAATAACAGAACTAAAATTTGATTTTGTTACTGATTTTTCTATTACAGGATGATTTAGATGAAAACTCTATCAAACCCGACGAAATAGAATATTTATTAGAATTCATGAAATTGTTATCATACAGAATCACCGAAACTTCGTATGGATTAAATAAATTAGACGAAATACAAAAGATTTTAAATTTAAGAAAATTATTCAATCTTCAAGATGCAACCATTAGCTCAATTAAACTCGAAGAAAATAAAATAGCTTTTTTGAAACTAGGATTAGAAAATGTAATGGAAGCGATAAAAGACAATCAAATTAATTATTTTGAATATATTTGGAAAAAATTGATGTCGATGTCGCATTTATTAGCTATAGATCCAGTAATTGCATTTTACGAAGCAGCCAAACATTTAGATAATATTTATGTTTCATGTAATTTAGCTTACATTATCCTGACTGCTTGTGATCTTGATAAAAATAATGTAAAATTTATTTTTGAATTTGCAATATTTCTGCTTGCACGGCAAATTAGTTTTATGGATAATGGAGGTAATATTCTAAATATAATCTCTGATGCTGAAATCTATCTAATATTTGAAATATTGTTTCAGATCAAACAAATGCAACTGATCCTCTTACATTTCCGATATTGCATCGTTTACTCGAAGCTGCATTACGAATAAAAGAAAATTTTATAAATTATGTTGGCATAAAAGAGCTTTTACAATGGACTAGAATCGGAAGTAGTTTATATCCTATAGATATTGTTGAGATAAACATTAATGAATTACAACAAGCGGGAAATGATGTATATTTAACAAAATTACATGTTTATATATTAATTTATCGTGAATTTGTTTTTAATTTTTAGACATTTAAATATATGATTAATTTGGTTCATCCAAAACCAAAAAAACAAAGAGAATCAATATCTTTGTTTGAACATGTTAATAATATAAAAGATAAAACGATCTTGAATTTTGATCCTGAAACTGTTTTAAATTGTGTAGGAAAATCAATAAAAGTGGTAACTTATATATTAAATAGTACAGATGAACCATACACTAACTTACAACAGTTCTGGAATTCTAATCCTCTTAGTGAGCAAGAGTAAGTAATTTATATTACATGCTTATAAAATTTTTATTTTTAATCTTATAAATATTTATCTTCTAGCATAAGTGATGATTTTTTTATTTATGTAGAACAATTGATGAAAATGAAACAGCATTCAAGTGTGTTTTTGATTTTACAACAAATACTGAAATATTCACGAAATTCACCAAAAAACATACTTCCTAATACATTTTTAAATATAATTTATAAAAGAATGATAAAATATGCTCTTTCGCTGAAGGAGTTGGATAATTTTGGTGAGTATTTTCATTTCATATTATTTATTATAATTATAAAAATGCGCAGAAAAAAATGTACCGAAGAAAACTGTGTTTGACTAGAAAGATTAAAAAAAGAATATTAACCACATCAAGGAGTTTATGGAAAGATGAATACATAATAATTTCCACAACAACAATAACAGAAAATCCTCGATCGATAAAAGCAATTTGGCAAAAGATATTCTTTTTTTGAAATTCGAACGCAAAAGATTTCACTACTTTTAGGTTGCTGGTTGGTCTGTAATTCTATTAAACTTTTTTTATTCAAAAGGTACTGAATAAGGCTTAAGATAAGAAAGACCCATTTCGAGCACAAATAAAATTGAAAATTTCCTTGTCTCCAAACTTCTTAACAAATTTCAAAAATAAAAAAAAACATCTTAATTTTTTTATTATACTTTCTTATTATACTTATAAAGATTCATGAAAATCGGAAATGGTCATTTATTAATATATTTATTAATATCAGCTTTATTTGTATGATTTTCCATAATAATATTAGGCGTATTATTGTATTGTTTTCTAACCTATAGCGCAATGAACTTAACCTATTGTCTAATGAAAATTTTCCTAAAAAAAAATTAACGTTATTCAATTGGTATGATTCCAATTGGTCAAAATGTTTTGATTGTTTTAAAATTATTTTCAAATTATAATCACAGTAGCTTTCATACCTTTTGTCCAAAAATCAAATTTAAGTTAAATTCTCTTATTTATTTTAGTTGAATTTGGTTGATTGTTGGGAATGGGTTTTTTTTCTATCATCAGGGTTTGTTTTTAAATCAGAAATTTGATTTATCAATTAAAACAGTAAAGATTTATTGTTTTAATTGAAGAAAACGTTGTTATTTTATATAATACATAATTTTTTTTCAGAGAATAAAGTGGTGTAATCAATTCGTATTTAATGAATTTTATTCTCTCGCAGATTTAAAATTTTCGCTCTCGCTCAAATTTTAAATTTTTGCTTGAGAATAAACTATTTCATTACACACTGATTGATTAATAGTATTTTAATCTATCAGTGTGTAATGAAATAGTTGATTCTCAAGCAAAAATTTAAAATTTGAGCGAAAAAAATAAATTAAAAAAAAAATAAATTGGTAGTTCTACAAACATAGGAATTTTGGACGGCTCTGCTTATTTCGTATATTAATATGAAAAAAAAAAAATTTTTTCACATGAAATTTGTAAACCTTAACAAGGTCTAGCTGGTCACCCAAAATAAACCCGTTTCGAAATATATGTCTTAGAAAAAAAATTATTCAAAACGTCAAATTAGCAGTCCCCTGGCGTGTCCCACCTTGAAATTCAAAGCTGGTAAACTAAATAATCAATGATTCTAAGTGTGGAGACAAATTTACTCTGTAGTAATAATTTTGAATAATGATGCTTTAATAATGTGTAAATAATCATAACATTACTCTATATTTCATATAAAATATATCCTATTAAAGTTTGTCCCACCAATTTGTTATTATTCTCCTGCTCAATCAAAACACATTGAAAATATTGGAAATTCATATTTCTATCAAGTTATCGCTCGTCACAGGAATTAATTAAAGTTCAATAAATATAATATTGCAAGTGTTTTACTTAGTCCGAGGTTTTAGCATTTAAAACAACAGTCATCATTAGTAGCAAGATCGTGTGTTGTCCAGTCAAATTATCAGTCTCCTAAGTATTTTCGTAAAAAGTATTTTAATTACAGGTAATTTTGTAATTTTATACGTCGTGAATATGTATTGCCTTGGTATAGAAGCCGTTTATTTTTTTTTTGACGTAATTTTGTCATTTTTAAGCGAAATACTGATAAATTATCAGTCCCCTGTTCTCAGTCCCCTGGAAGATTTAAAAGCGGGCAGACTTAGATAAATGTTTATTTCGTATTTTGAGATAATATTGAGATAATTTTAAGTTAATTTAGGATTAAGAAGGATATTTTTTAATTTTGACTCGTGTATTTTTTTTTTTTTGACTGGCCACATTCAGAAAGAACGTCATCAACTTTAACTAAAACTAGTTGCCAAAACTTATACGCAAAAAAGATGTCGTGCCGTAATTAGCTCCATTTTCTTCCTTCGTGTGTAGAACTACCCAAATATTTATTGTTTTAATTGATAAATCAAATTTCTAATTAAAAAAAACCCTGATGATAAAATAGACCCATCCTATACAATCAACCAAAGTCAACTAAACGAAATAAGAGAATTTAACTTAAAATTTGATTTTTGAACAAAACGTATCAAAGCCATTGTGATTATAATTTAAAAAATATGGAGGGGCTGAAATCTCAAGCTCTGAAATATGAAGACTTCGGTTTTGGTGAAGGATTTTGATATAGTTTTCGGCATAAAACTTTTATGAAGACATTGTTTTCAGTTTTGGGCAGCGATTTATATCATCGATGTATAACATAATGTATAACAAAGAGTTATGTATAACATAACTCTTTGTTAAAGTACATGTATTTTTTTATCTCTGTTTAGAAATTTATTACAAAACTAACACGAAACATCTATACGTTGCCGGAAAATCATAACAGATCATAAATTAACAGAATTTAGAGAAAAGATGATACACTCAGCAAACTACTCAAAAACCTCTCCATTTAACGTTTCGAGAAAATATTACAAAATCACAAATTCATACTTCCAAAAATTTTGTAAAAATTAAATAAAATCAAACTTTTTTCAAAATTCTAAAAATATTGCAAAAATTATAACAAAATCAAAAATTGAAACTTTCGAAACCTTCGAAATTCCAAAAATTAGAATAAAATCAAATATTTAAAAATTTTCAAAACTCTAAAAATATTCCAAAAATTCTTACAAAATTCTAAAAATATATATATATATATATATATATATATATATATATATATATATATATATATATATATATATATATATATATATATATATATATATATATATATATATATATATATATATATATATATATATATATATATATATATATATATATATATATATATATATATATATATATATATATATATATATATATATATATATATATATATATATATATATATATATAAAATTCACAAATTCAAAAATTCTATTATTTTTCAAAGTTCTAAAAATATTGCAAAAATTAAAACTTTTTTCAAAATTCCAAAAATATTTCAAAAACTATAACAAATTCAAAAATTTCCATGTCACATTTACGTCATACAACAGCTAAATTTTTTTTTCCAAACATTTGGCTAAAAAATAAATGAAATCATTTTTTTGACATACTTGACAATATTTTTTTGACAAACTTATAATGCAATAAAATTCTCAATAATAATATCATTTTCATTTCATACAAATAACTAATTTTATTATTTTCTAAAAAAATAAATGAAAATTATTCTTTTGACGCACTTGACATTATTTTTGTGAAAAACTTATAATGCCATAATTCTGTATATTAATAATAAAATTTCATGTCATACCAATAATTTATTTTATTTTTTCCAAAAAATTTGGTAAAAAATAAATAAATCGAAGTGAAATCTTTCTTTTGCCACCACACACTTGACAACATTTTTTTGACAAACTTTTTTTTTTTAGGTCAGCAGCCGGCTGGTTTGAAGCAACTCTCCATTCATCTCGATTCTCTGCTTTTCTCTTTAGAAGGATGTTGCATTTACATCTTTTTGAATTTTTTTGATGTATTCTAGGGGCGGCCTGCCTCTTTTAGATCCACAAATGATATATAAGTAGCTTTTCCTTTTCTGTTCCTTTTTTCTACTACTTGTCTTAGACTTAATATTGCCTCTCTCGTTCCCATCCCCCTCCTGAATCCGAATTGGTCATCTGCCAAAGCATTTTCAATCTTTCTTTCTATCCTTTTCAGCACTATCCGTGTAAGTATTTTAGAGGCATGAGATACCAAGTTCTAAACTGATCACAGCTTTGTGCTCTGGCTTTTTTTGGAATCGGAATTATAAGACACTTGGTGAAATCGTCAGGAATGTCTCCCTCATCATACATTTTACAAGTTATTTTGATAAAGTATGAAATTTGTTTCCTCTCCACAATTTTTGAGTAGTCCAGCTTGTATATCATCAATACCAGGTGCTTTTTTATTCTTTAATTCTGTTAGAGCTATTTCAAATTCTTTTTTTAAAATTTGGTCTCCTATATTCTCTTGATCGATTTCATCTTCTTTTTATAGCACTTCAAAACTGTTTTCGTCCCCATAGATTTTTTCGAGATATTCTTTCCATCGTTTTGCTATTTGTTTTTCTTCATACATTAGTTCACCTCTGTCATCTTTTATTGCATATGTTTTATTTTTATTTTCTCCAAAGAATTGTTTCACCATCCCATACTGAATAAATTGTTAACTTTGAGTTCAATATCGATCTCCTCGCAGATGTAGAAAACCTGGTATTTTGACTTATTTCGCTTAAATTGACATCTAGAGATTACCGCCAGCATATTTTTTCAATTTTTTTTTTGACAAAAATTTTGCAAAAAAAGCATGGGTTAACCCCTTACCTGTTTTTTTAGCGAAAAAAAAAGTTGTCGCAAATCTTGGGGAATGGCATATAAACTGAAAGGTGGGTCCAAAACAATCCCCTACCTCAAGTTATAGCATAATTGGTAAGCGGGTTTAGCCACAGCACCAGCTTTGGTTTCAAATGTAAAATTTTTGGTTTTCAATTTATGGCCTGTTTAAGGTAGCAAACCTGGTATTTTGACTTATTTCGCTTAAATTGACATCTAGAGATTACCGCCAGCATATTTTTTCAATTTTTTTTTTGACAAAAATTTTGCAAAAAAAGCATGGGTTAACCCCTTACCTGTTTTTAGCGAAAAAAAAAGTTGTCGCAAATCTTGGGGAATGGCATATAAACTGAAAGGTGGGTCCAAAACAATCCCCTACCTCAAGTTATAGCATAATTGGTAAGCGGGTTTAGCCACAGCACCAGCTTTGGTTTCAAATGTAAAATTTTTGGTTTTCAATTTATGGCCTGTTTAAGGTAGCAAACCTGGTATTTTGACTTATTTCGCTTAAATTGACATCTAGAGATTACCGCCAGCATATTTTTTCAATTTTTTTTTTGACAAAAATTTTGCAAAAAAAGCATGGGTTAACCCCTTACCTGTTTTTAGCGAAAAAAAAGTTGTCGCAAATCTTGGGGAATGGCATATAAACTGAAAGGTGGGTCCAAAACCATCCCCTACCTCAAGTTATAGCATAATTGGTAAGCGGGTTTAGCCACAGCACCAGCTTTGGTTTCAAATTAAGACGCAGGAGGGATCGATTTTGATCGATTATGATCAATGTTGATCTACGGGTCTGACTACCCTGCGTACTCCAGTCCCTGCCATTGACATATGAGTCAGCGTGAGATATCACATACCACTGGCAATGGCAGGAGATATCATTAGCCAAGATGATATCTTAGGGTGCTGGCGGACGAACTTTAATTAGTCAACGGCAGCACTTCCAGTCTTAGCTGGGCAGCGTTCCGTAGGGGTACCGCTCATTAGCTCTTCCGAGGAATCGAACCAACACGTAGTTATGTGTGGGCTTTGTGCCTCGATTAAGGTGGTGGGCGGTGCGTCTGGGGTGCGCTGCATCAGCTGGATTATTGGCATTTAGTTTTGTTTTGTTTTCTGCAAATTTCTCACAATTTGTTTTTCACTTATTATTTTGTTATTATTTCTTCATCTTATCATGAAATATTGGCATATGTCATATTTTGTAGTATGATAGGATTTTTTACTTAGTTATGCATTTTAAAATAAAACACAAAAAAATAAAATAAACATTTTGATATATATATGGCAGTACAACCGAAAAAAAATAAGTCTGCAAGTGGTAAAGCAAATTTGCGCAATCCACCCGCCCATAAAGCGGCATGTCCACGGAATTTGCAGGGACAAAACATATATGAATCAATAAAAAATTTTAAAATACATGTTCAAAACATCTGCGGATTGAACGCTAACCATGACCACGTGCAACATCATCTTGAGCACGACAAACCGAACATTCTATTCCTTACAGAAACACAAGTTTCTGAAAATTTTCTCTTTATAGAATCGCTTAATTCCAAATATAGGCTCGAATCAGCTTTCAAACTCCATCAGGGCGTATGCGCATTCATTCATGAGAGTGTTGCGTACACGCGCTTTCCAAATTTTGAGCTACACGGTGACGGCTTCAATACAATGGTTTTAAAGATTTGTCTTTCAGAAATGACTTTTTTTACAATAGCTTTATACCGGTCCCCCAACAAACGTAACCCAAACTTTTTTAATATACTGACAAAAATTATGGACGAGATTAGAGCAAAGTCCCCTAATTGTGAAGTTATCGTTACCGGTGACTTCAACGTCCACAACAAATCATGGTTGGAATTCTCCAAATCGACCGACGATGTTGACAATAGTGGAAAACTGGCAGAAATTTTTGCCGCGTCTCAGGGCCTATTCCAAATTGTTAAAAGCCCGACTTTCACTCCCCGTAATGGCGGTGACAATAGTTTTCTACTAGATCTCTATCTTACCACAATGCCAGATATTACGAGTGTCGATGTTGCGAAAGGTAGTATTGGAAATTCTGATCATTATTTAATCTCATCAGTTATCAAAACTGATTTACTTAAAACTACAGCTCCCAAACCCCGTAAAATATTTCACTACTCAAAAATGGATAAGAGTGGTCTTCAAAATTTTTTCCATGGTTTCCCTTTCGACCGTCATTGTTTTTACACTGACAATGTAAATGTTTCTGCTCAAAACTTTACAGAAACCATCCAATTTGCTATCAATAAATTTGTCCCTTTCTCCATAGTAAAACCCAAACAAAAATACTTGTATTCGAAAGCTGCCAAAACGGCACTTAGAAACAAACGTAGATCATTTAATATTTGGATTCATAACAAAACTCCCACTAATCGATCCCAATATCTAAAGGCCAACAAAATATCTAATCAGATTATCTCAAACGAAAAGTCCGAAATTGACAGAGCGAAAGCCTCAAAACTTACGTCTATGTCTGTTTCTGACAAGAGTTTCTACAGTGCCATTAATTCTTTAAATTCTGGTACAAAATTTTCTATTCCCCCTATTATTGATGGTGATTTAATCGTCAATGATCCCGCAAGAAAAGCTAACTTGTTCGCTGAACGCTTTGCTCTGAACTCCACTGTTTTGGAAACTCCTAAAGAAATACCCCAAATCCAGTCTTCAGGAGTTAATATGAATGAACTTCACTTCAAACCCAAAATAGTCGCTAAACTTTTAAAGGGGTTAAACATCAACAAAGCATCAGGAATGGACAATATTCCACCCATTATTTTAAAAACCTTTTCCAAAGAACTTGCACCAACTTTAACTAAAATATTCTACCAATCCTACAAATCTGGTATATTTCCCTCGTGCTGGAAGTTGGCAAATGTCCAGCCCGTCCCCAAAAAGGGACCAAAATCCGATATCTCAAATTATAGGCCAATAGCTTTACTATCGGTCCTATCCAAAGTCTATGAGCATTATATTAATACACATATTTCAAAATTTCTGGAAGAAAATCATTTAATATCCGACAGCCAATACGGCTTTCGAAACAAAAGATCAACTACCGATCTATTAAACTATGTAGCGCATTGTTGGAACAGCATACTTGATAAAGGTGGTGAAACATACGTTATCGCTTTAGACATCTCCAAGGCATTCGATCGAGTCTGGCATGCCAACTTAATCAACAAGCTCGTTGCGTACGGTTTTCATCCCAATGTTGTGAAGCTGATTCAAAATTTTCTATCCGGCCGATACATTTCGGTAACCTTAGACGGATATTCTTCTGAGTCTAAACTAATTAACGCTGGTGTACTCCAAGGCTCAGTATTGTCCCCAACCCTATTTTTGATTTATATCAACGAATTGTTGAAAATCACCAGCAACCCAATAAATAGTTTTGCAGATGATAGTACTCTGCACAAGTCGTTCGAGCCCCTTCCTTCAAAAGGTAAAATGCACGAACGAATTAATCCTGCCCGGAGAGACGCTGCCATAAACGTGAACAAAGACCTGAATAAAGTCGCCGACTGGGGTGACCAAAACCTTGTCAATTTCAACTCCACCAAAACACAGCTGTTGATTGTTTCCAGATTAAAGACCGAGTTCCCCAAAGATATTTTATTTAGTATGTGTGATGAACCAATAGGTGAATGTAAAAACATTCGTTTATTGGGTGTCACAGTTTCAAATGACCTACTCTGGAACGATCATGTAATGGCGATGGCAAAAAGCGCGTCTAAAAAACTCGGCCTCCTAAATAGATGCAAAAAATTTTTCACTCCATACCAATTGCTCCATGTTTATAAGTCCTATATTCGTCCCTGTATGGAGTACTGCTGTCAAGTTTGGGGTGCTGCCTCTGTTTCCATCCTGGTCCTCTTGGACTCTGTTCAAAAGCGAGCTATACGAATTGTAGGTGATCGAACTTTGACATCAAAACTTGATTCCCTACAACATCGTCGCACTGTTGCTGACCTCGTTGTTTTTTACAAATATCGTCATCAGCAGTGCTCAGATGAAATCAGCGGCATCATGCCTCAAACTTATTCTTACCCCCGTTCCACTCGGCAATCGGCTGCCGCAACCAGTGAAACGGTAAAGATCCCGCGCTGTCATACTGGCAGATCGCAGAGAGACTTCTTTGTCCGAACTGCGTACAAATGGAATAGTTTGCCGGAACACTTAGTCTCAGGTGGCTTCAACCCACAGATGTTTAAAAAAAGCGTTAATCTACACCTCAGAACGCCGGTTGTTGTGGGACCCAGGTCTAGACCTAGGTCTTAAAAGGTATTTATGTGTTGTTGTGACACATATTCTAAACCCTATTACACAACACATTTTATTAAAAAAAAAAAAAAAAAATGTAAAATTTTTGGTTTTCAATTTATGGCCTGTTTAAGGTAGCAAACCTGGTATTTTGACTTATTTCGCTTAAATTGACATCTAGAGATTACCGCCATCATATTTTTTCAATTTTTTTTTCACAAAAATTTTGCAAAAAAAGCATGGGTTAACCCCTTACCTGTTTTTTTAGCGAAAAAAAAAGTTGTCGCAAATCTTGGGGAATGGCATATAAACTGAAAGGTGGGTCCAAAACAATCCCCAACCTCAAGTTATAGCATAATTGGTAAGCGGGTTTAGCCACAGCACCAGCTTTGGTTTCAAATGTAAAATTTTTGGTTTTCAATTTATGGCCTGTTTAAGGTAGCAAACCTGGTATTTTGACTTATTTCGCTTAAATTGACATCTAGAGATTACCGCCAGCATATTTTTTCAATTTTTTTTTCACAAAAATTTTGCAAAAAAAGCATGGGTTAACCCCTTACCTGTTTTTTTAGCGAAAAAAAAAGTTGTCGCAAATCTTGGGGAATGGCATATAAACTGAAAGGTGGGTCCAAAACAATCCCCTACCTCAAGTTATAGCATAATTGGTAAGCGGGTTTAGCCACAGCACCAGCTTTGGTTTCAAATGTAAAATTTCTGGTTTTCAATTTATGGCCTGTTTAAGGTAGCAAACCTGGTATTTTGACTTATTTCGCTTAAATTGACATCTAGAGATTACCGCCAGCATATTTTTTCAATTTTTTTTTTGACAAAAATTTTGCAAAAAAGCATGGGTTAACCCCTTACCTGTTTTTTTAGCGAAAAAAAAAGTTGTCGCAAATCTTGGGGAATGGCATATAAACTGAAAGGTGGGTCCAAAACAATCCCCTACCTCAAGTTATAGCATAATTGGTAAGCGGGTTTAGCCACAGCACCAGCTTTAGTTTCAAATGTAAAATTTTTGGTTTTCAATTTATGGCCTGTTTAAGGTAGCAAACCTGGTATTTTGACTTATTTCGCTTAAATTGACATCTAGAGATTACCGCCAGCATATTTTTTCAATTTTTTTTTTGACAAAAATTTTGCAAAAAAAGCATGGGTTAACCCCTTACCTGTTTTTTTAGCGAAAAAAAAGTTGTCGCAAATCTTGGGGAATGGCATATAAACTGAAAGGTGGGTCCAAAACAATCCCCTACCTCAAGTTATAGCATAATTGGTTAGCGGGCTTAGCCACAGCACCAGCTTTGGTTTCAAATGTAAAATTTTTGGTTTTCAATTTATGGCCTGTTTAAGGTAGCAAACCTGGTATTTTGACTTATTTCGCTTAAATTGACATCTAGAGATTACCGCCAGCATATTTTTTCAATTTTTTTTTTGACAAAAATTTTGCAAAAAAAGCATGGGTTCCCTTACCTGTTTTTTTAGCGAAAAAAAAAGTTGTCGCAAATCTTGGGGAATGGCATATAAACTGAAAGGTGGGTCCAAAACAATCCCCAACCTCAAGTTATAGCATAATTGGTAAGCGGGTTTAGCCACAGCACCAGCTTTGGTTTCAAATGTAAAATTTTTGGTTTTCAATTTATGGCCTGTTTAAGGTAGCAAACCTGGTATTTTGACTTATTTCGCTTAAATTGACATCTAGAGATTACCGCCAGCATATTTTTTCAATTTTTTTTTCACAAAAATTTTGCAAAAAAAGCATGGGTTAACCCCTTACCTGTTTTTTTAGCGAAAAAAAAAGTTGTCGCAAATCTTGGGGAATGGCATATAAACTGAAAGGTGGGTCCAAAACAATCCCCTACCTCAAGTTATAGCATAATTGGTAAGCGGGTTTAGCCACAGCACCAGCTTTGGTTTCAAATGTAAAATTTTTGGTTTTCAATTTATGGCCTGTTTAAGGTAGCAAACCTGGTATTTTGACTTATTTCGCTTAAATTGACATCTAGAGATTACCGCCAGCATATTTTTTCAATTTTTTTTTTGACAAAAATTTTGCAAAAAAAGCATGGGTTCCCTTACCTGTTTTTTTAGCGAAAAAAAAAGTTGTCGCAAATCTTGGGGAATGGCATATAAACTGAAAGGTGGGTCCAAAACCATCCCCTACCTCAAGTTATAGCATAATTGGTAAGCGGGTTTAGCCACAGCACCAGCTTTGGTTTCAAATGTAAAATTTTTGGTTTTCAATTTATGGCCTGTTTAAGGTAGCAAACCTGGTATTTTGACTTATTTCGCTTATATTGACATCTAGAGATTACCGCCAGCATATTTTTTCAATTTTTTTTTGACAAAAATTTTGCAAAAAAAGCATGGGTTCCCTTACCTGTTTGTTTAGCGAAAAAAAAAGTTGTCGCAAATCTTGGGGAATGGCATATAAACTGAAAGGTGGGTCCAAAACCATCCCCTACCTCAAGTTATAGCATAATTGGTAAGCGGGTTTAGCCACAGCACCAGCTTTGGTTTCAAATGTAAAATTTTTGGTTTTCAATTTATGGCCTGTTTAAGGTAGCAAACCTGGTATTTTGACTTATTTCGCTTAAATTGACATCTAGAGATTACCGCCAGCATATTTTTTCAATTTTTTTTTTGACAAAAATTTTGCAAAAAAAGCATGGGTTAACCCCTTACCTGTTTTTAGCGAAAAAAAAGTTGTCGCAAATCTTGGGGAATGGCATATAAACTGAAAGGTGGGTCCAAAACAATCCCCTACCTCAAGTTATAGCATAATTGGTAAGCGGGTTTAGCCACAGCACCAGCTTTGGTTTCAAATGAAAAATTTTTGGTTTTCAATTTATGGCCTGTTTAAGGTAGCAAACCTGGTATTTTGACTTATTTCGCTTAAATTGACATCTAGAGATTACCGCCAGCATATTTTTTCAATTTTTTTTTCACAAAAATTTTGCAAAAAAAGCATGGGTTAACCCCTTACCTGTTTTTTTAGCGAAAAAAAAAGTTGTCGCAAATCTTGGGGAATGGCATATAAACTGAAAGGTGGGTCCAAAACAATCCCCTACCTCAAGTTATAGCATAATTGGTAAGCGGGTTTAGCCACAGCACCAGCTTTGGTTTCAAATGTAAAATTTTTGGTTTTCAATTTATGGCCTGTTTAAGGTAGCAAACCTGGTATTTTGACTTATTTCGCTTAAATTGACATCTAGAGATTACCGCCAGCATATTTTTTCAATTTTTTTTTTGACAAAAATTTTGCAAAAAAAGCATGGGTTAACCCCTTACCTGTTTTTAGCGAAAAAAAAAGTTGTCGCAAATCTTGGGGAATGGCATATAAACTGAAAGGTGGGTCCAAAACAATCCCCTACCTCAAGTTATAGCATAATTGGTAAGCGGGTTTAGCCACAGCACCAGCTTTGGTTTCAAATGAAAAATTTTTGGTTTTCAATTTATGGCCTGTTTAAGGTAGCAAACCTGGTATTTTGACTTATTTCGCTTAAATTGACATCTAGAGATTACCGCCAGCATATTTTTTCAATTTTTTTTTCACAAAAATTTTGCAAAAAAAGCATGGGTTAACCCCTTACCTGTTTTTTTAGCGAAAAAAAAAGTTGTCGCAAATCTTGGGGAATGGCATATAAACTGAAAGGTGGGTCCAAAACAATCCCCTACCTCAAGTTATAGCATAATTGGTAAGCGGGTTTAGCCACAGCACCAGCTTTGGTTTCAAATGTAAAATTTTTGGTTTTCAATTTATGGCCTGTTTAAGGTAGCAAACCTGGTATTTTGACTTATTTCGCTCAAATTGACATCTAGAGATTACCGCCAGCACATTTTTTCAATTTTTTTTTTGACAAAAATTTTGCAAAATAAGCATGTACTAACCCCTTACCGCTATTGCTTCCTCGAAGAAACGAGCCTTCATATAACTATGTGTTGGCTTTAATCATTAAGAAAGACACTACGTCACAGGATCAAGGAATATGTCACGGGCTAGATTATTGGCCACTACACTTGTTTTTTTTCACCAAGTTTTTGTAAAAATTTGCTATTTACTTTTTAATTTAATTTAATTTTCTCTACTCTATTATAAAATATTGGCCTATGTCATATTTTGGCAGTGATAGGATTTATTGTTTAGTTATCCATTCTTTAATAAAAAATATAAAAAAAAAAACAAAAAAGAAACATTTACGTCCATCAACACCTTTGAACGTATGTTGTTGTGGGATCTAGGTCTTTAAAGGTTTTTATGTGTTGTTATGACACATATTGTAATTCCTACTACACAACACATTTTATTAAAAAAAAAAATATAGTAGTTATTCAAACCGAAAAACAAAATAATTCAGTTTCTCTTCAACTAGTTTTTTTTATGGTAATTCAAAAGTTTCAAAACCTCCAATTTTCATAACCCGATTGATGGACGCCATATGAAAAAAATAATGAACTTTGCTTATGCAAAAAAATGGATTAGTGTTTTTGATAAAATTTTTTTTAAATGGAGTTTTAATTTCAAAATGGTGCTATAGGTTGATTTGTTCTGTGCTAAAAAAACA
The DNA here is from genome assembly GCA_963693315.1 of Diogma glabrata. Classification (NCBI taxonomy): domain Eukaryota; kingdom Metazoa; phylum Arthropoda; class Insecta; order Diptera; family Cylindrotomidae; genus Diogma; species Diogma glabrata. Next base: position 406,374,207 of record OY856187.1, on the reverse strand, counting down.
AGCAGGCTTACAATATTCGGGGTTTTGGTTGATTATAAAAAGTCAATGTTCCTGTTTCGGCGCCAATTATCGGAAATAGGATCGGCAGTAGGATTCACCGCATATAGTAGTGTGACCACGGCAAGTTCATCAAAACTGTTCATGCATTCATGCCTCAAATTCATCAATATTTTTTTTCCGTTTTACACTTCAATCGGTTTGTGCAAACAGTTAAATTTTTGAGATCACTCACTGTCATAGTGACAGAATGCAGAGAGAATTCCGTACATCGTACAAATGGATGCTTTACCCGAATCAACATTCTCGGGAGCATTCAATCCACAAAGGTTTAAAAACAGCGTTCATCAACACAGAACGCATGTTGTTGTGCGACCTAGTTCTTAAAGCATAGCTATGCGTTGTTGTGACACATATTGTAATTCCTATAACACTTTTTATTTAAAAAAATAGTATTCCAATAGTAATATTCCTTCCGTAACGTTGCAGTCACATTTGATCTGACTCTTATAGGCAAATTTAGGAAATACAACCGACCATTCCTCACCAACAATATTCAAAACATATTTAATTACAAATAAAATAAATCATTTTCAACAGATCTCCTGCGACCATTAATAATCGTCTTTGCTGATGGTGATCCAACACTCCTAATCTCAACACTATCAAATGAAATGAAAACTGATATGCAAAAATTAAACTTCTGGAAATTATCTGAATTATATCATGAACTTAAAGGAAATGAAAATGATGCAAATACATCAAAACAAAATCGTATCAAACATTATTACTATACAGAATTATGTAATCAAAGTCCAGCATTAACATATGATATTAGCTTACATTTTGTTTCCGTTTCAAGTTTCATGAGTAATTTACGCAACGAAATAGTTTCTGTAAGTTTGTTAAAAAACTTAAGTATCGATCTAAATTGGAGTTACGATGAAATTCTAGTTATGCAAGTAATCAAAATTTTAAACTCACAACAAATTCAGTTTGATGTAAAAACCGATATTTTTGGAAAGGAACAAATTAAAGTTAAAACTTCACCTACAGATATTTTCAATTTAGTTCAACCGTATATTTTTGAAATTGAAAATAAAGAAGTTTTAGTAACATCGTTGTTAGGTTATTTGAAAAAAGTAAGTGAATTATCTTAATTATTTTAATAATTATTTTTTTAAATTTTCCTATAAATATTATAGATCAACTCTTATTTCTATGAATTGTATGTGTGTGTTATTCAAATTTTTACCTCCATAAATAAATTGCCAGTAGCGATGAAATTATGGAGTCAAATTCTTTTATTTTTACAACATGAAATGGTTACAAAGCGTCAAAATCCACCGGGACAGTTAGAGACTGATTTATGGTTAAAATCAAAATCAGAAATTGGTATTTTACCAAAAATATCAAAATACAGATTTCCATTTCTACAATTAGTAGAAGAACCCTTGAAAACCATTTTAGGTAAAAATCATACACAAATCTAATATTGAGTATCTCTGTTCAATTTGTTGTATTTTTAGATGAGGAAGTTTCTGTTGGAAATTGTGTGAAGTGGTTTCCTTTAATTAAACTCCATGCAATGTTGCATAATAAAACATCAGACAAAGAAATAGAACAACTTCAAGAATATTTTTGTATGTCTGCTGTGAAAAAATCGTTTGGAGATTATAAATCACTTTGTACTGAAATTGATTCTGATGTTTGGAATTTAAAACCAATAAATAATGTATTTTTAGAATCGGTAAGTTATTTATTTTCATTGCGTAACCAACTTTAAACTAAAAATGAAATTGCAGATATTACAACTAGTCAAACATATGAAATGTTCAACGAAAATTATATTCATATTATATTTTATAACAAATCATACTCCCAATGGAGCTGATCAAGTTGAAGCAGCTTATGAATGTTATAAATTCGCCATCGAAAATGAAGAAGAATTAATGCAAAATGAAAAATCACGTGAAACTGTTATAAAGATAAAACGAAAATATCCATTTTTTAAAATCCAACATTTACTACATTTACATAATCTAGCTGAAGAAAAATTATTTCAATTACTGGAAAATCCCAAAGAGTTAATTGTTGCGTTATATAATCATGATGTGATACTTCAACAGAATAAACCAGATATCAACAAAATTGTAGAAGAGATAGCGGAATATTATCACATTGATCTTAAAAGTATTCAACAAACACTGTTACATAAATGGTTAGCTTTTTCGTATGAATCGAATGAAGCGAATTTAGATGAAACATTTTATGATGATTTAAATTCAAGTTCGATTGAAAATAGTGAGATAAATGATGAATTTGTTAATCGAGCTTATTTTATTTTAAAATCATGGGAAACCAAACAAGCAATTCAATTTTTGGTTGCAAATATTTACAATAATAGGTGAGTTTTATTTCTTTTTTGTGGAGGTCTATTGCGGGGATTGGGAATTTATTTTAAAACAAGATTTCTGATTAGAAGTCTTGGGTCTCTTTCTGTTTATATATCATCTGCCGAAATTTGTGATAACTAATTTTTATGGATAGGCTAACCTCTTACAAACATAGGCTAACCTCTTACCTATTGTGAAATACTTTTTCGATATTGTCACAAAAAATTTGGACAAAATATGATCGACGGAGATCTGGAGATTTATGTAATCACAATAAGCCGATTACCATATAAAACTGCCCTTAATCCGAAAAAAACTCAAATTTTCAATACAAAAGTAAAATTGCGGTCATTCTTAGACTCGTTATTCCATTAAGCTCAAACTTTAGCACGCTCCATGTTTTGGTCTCCTCTTTCAGTTTATATGTTATTTTGAAATCCATGTCATCAAAATTAGTCAAATGATTACTATACATAACTGGTCAAGATTAAATTGCATAACTGGTTTTGAATTCATGACCAATTGTGACACATATTATAATTCCTATAACACAACACTTTATAATTTAAAAAAACCAACAATCGCAAAATGCTGACAATCGCAAAATACTGGTATTCTCAAATTGGTTATTCGATTAAGTTCAAACTTCAGCACGGTACATTTATGGTCTCACCTTTCAGTTTATTTGTTATTTATCCGGGTTTGTCATATGATTAAGATTAAATTCAGTGGTGATATGTTGTACTGCGACCAAATGATCTATTGTACCCCACCTTACTACTCCCTGGTGAATAACCAGTTAGAGCACCTCCTCCAATCCAGCCTCCCTTAGGAATTTCAGGATATGGGGAGGATTAAGTTTATGCAGGTCATGCCCCTCAATATTATACTCCCCCAGATGCAACCGTCTCGTGTAGATCAAGGCTCCACAATCTTTGAGAAGATGGGCTTGGGTCTCTTCTTCCAATAGACCGAATCTACATTCGTCCCTCGGCTCCACCCCAATGTTCTTAAGGTGTTTTCTTAGTTTACAGTGACCTGTAAGAACCCCTGTCGGTATTCTCAGGTTGTTCCTATTCATCTTAGAGTACATTAGTAATCTCCTTTGACTGCCTTAAGCCCGCGGTGTTGTTTCAGGTTTTGGACCATTCCATCATAATTACTTCCCTCATCCTTTCGGGGATGGCTTTTGTCCCCAATCCACAAAAGGGTTCTGGACCGACAAAAGATGTTAAAACAACTCACTTTGTTAATTTGTCGGCTTCTTCATTACCAGCGATCCCCGCATGACCCGGTATCCAGTAAACTGTAACTTGGGTATTATTCCCCAGCTTGTTTAGCTTGCTCACACAGTCTCCAACAATTTTGGATGTGATGGTGTATGAGCTTAACGCATTAACTGCTGCTTGGCAATATGATTGGTTTCATACTGAGTTTTCTTTTCTTAGTGAATGGGACTACCGTAGTTTTACTCAGATTGAGTTTTAATCCCACAGATGTGCAACAGGTGTCTACCAGATTCAGCTTTTTTTAATATATAAATCATTTATTCGCCCCTGCATGGAGTACTATTCTCACATCTGGGGTGGTGCATACCCAACCTCTTTAAAATGTCTAGACACTCCAACGGAAAGCAATTAAATTGATCGGCAATTCAAATCTTACAAACGAGCTTGATTCGTTACAGCATAGAAGAAATGTCGCTGATTTGACGATATTTTACAAATACATTATGAATGGGTACTCTTCAGAGGAGATCAAATCAATACTACCCAAACCCGCTATTTTTTCTCGTTCAACCAGAGCATCAGCCATGGCCCACCCATTCACCGTTCAAATAACAAAATGTACAACTGTCGTCTTTCAACGTGATTTTTTCAACCGTGTTTCTTATCTTTGGAATTCCTTGCCCTTATGGGTTTTCCCTGATTATTTTAATCCCCAACTTTTTAAAGTCCATGTCCACCAATTTCTTAAAGAAACATAATCCTCGGATATTCAGAGACGTTAATTTACAATTTATTTAAATTAACACTAAACATGTCTAACTTAGTATAAAAAAAAGAGTCTTCTTGACTGCTCCATGCGAGGTGTTATCAAAAGCTCCTTCAATGTCCTAAAAGGCACAGACAGAAACTTCTTTGTTGTCCACTACCTCCTTTAATTCTTTCGTCAACCTGAACAGCGCGGTTTCCGTTGATCTGCCTGTTATATACGCATGTTGACTATCTTGCAAAGGCGATCTCACCAAGATATTGGTCCGTATGTGGTTATCGATCACTTTTTCCATCGTTTTTAACATGAAAAATGTTAAACTGATGGGTCTATGAGACTTCGGCTGGGTGACATCTTTCTTACCTACCTTTGGAATGAATATCACTTTTGCTGTTCTCCATGGTTCTGGAATATGCCCAAGTGCCAACTGCTCCTGAAGATGCGCAGGAGTTACGGTAATAGACACTACTGCCCACTCTGCAGGAGATCTGGAACTATTCCGTCCACTCCTGGTGGTTTGTTTGGCTGGAAAGTGCCTATGACCCACTTGATACGGTCTTCCGTAAACTGTGAGGCTGCCACCCTCCACTTCTCTGGGCTTGGTCTTTTACTTTTCTCCTTACTCGCGTCTTCTGCACTCGCACGTATACCTCCCGGAAAGTGTGTTTCAAGAAGAAGACCAGCTCTCTGTTGCTCATCCTCCGTATGCGTTCCATCCGGCCTTCTCAACGAAGTTTTAATCTCAACACTGTCCTTGGCCAAATCTTTGTGCAGCCGAGCCGCTGCAGGCGTTGCCGAGATATTGTCACAGAAGGTTCTGAAGCTGCCCCTCTTTGCCCTCCTAATTTCTTTATTGTTGCTGGTAATCATCCTGGTATACTCTTCCCAGTTTTCGGATTGTCTTGCCGTCCCCTGCAAAGTATGCTGATGCTACCACTAACTGGCGGCGAATGCCTCCTAGTGTGATGGTAGCTGATATGTCCACCAAGTCCCTGGTAAGAAAATCTGAAAGACAAATATAATTAATGTTTTTCCTAATCGTAATGCATGCTCTAGGTGAGTTTGCATTAGTATCCCATAATACCCTTGCCTCGCTGTTTGCAAGACCCCTCGCCCTGTTTTTGTGGGTCCAGGGTTCCTCTATCAGCGTGAGCCCTAGCTGTTTCTTTGTGAATGTTCTGGTCACAACAGCTGACGCTGCTATGGCGTGGTGGAGATTCACTTGGGCCACGCGCAATCTTCCTGCCACCTCCATTAGAGTTTGTCGGAGAGGACCTGCCGCTTCCATCCATCAACAACCTCTCCTCCTCCTCGGTTTCCACGTCTTCGATACCACTGCAATCATCTGCAGAAGCATCCTCCTCCTCTTCCAAAACCATATTTGCCACCACACTGGGTGTTGTTAAGGTTGCGGCTTCCTTTCTGGGGTGTGGTGATATCTGAGGTACTTCCCCCGAGATGCCAACAGCCTCCTTTTCCCCCTTACCTTCTGCTGTTGCCCTTCTAGGTTCTTGGAGAATAACTTTGCCAAACCGGTAGTTGAGGGTATTCCCCACTCCCGATAAGGCTGTCTTTGCCCTGTCCTCAATTAGTACCGTCAGGAGTTGGCCTGTGCCCTCATCTCGACTTCCTGACAGCTTTCACTCCTTTACAAATAAGACGGCATTTTGCCTCTCTAGCATAGCGAGAGATCTCCTTGATCTGCCCAGCACTCCTTGGGAGAAAGACGGTAATCTTGTGAGGAATTGGAATTTCATCCCCCATTTTCGTCACAAGTTTATGTTTACCGACTTCCACTTTCGGTAAAACAGACACGAGCCATTTTGCCGTCTGCTCATCGTCGCACTCCAACACCACATAACCAGGTTTGAAGTGGATAACCCCAAACCCAATCCTGTGATCAGCACATCCTATCGTTAGTTGGTTCACTAGCCCTGCTTCGATTAACCCCAGCTCCTCCGCACTAAGCATCGTCTGGGGATAATTCTCATCCAGTATAGCCACCTTACATACCTTAATAACACCAGCAAAGCTGGTGCTTGGATTGAGATGGTGCCGCTCTCTGTCCGCTTCACGTTTTCTGCTCCGACGGTTGGGGCCTTCCCTTTCCGTTCCAGAGCTCTTTTCTTTGAGTCTTCCGGAGAGATCTCCTCCGCGAGGAACCTTAGGGACCTTAGGGACCTGGTACCAGCTCCACTGAGCCCTCACCTCAGTGGGTCGTCCAGTCCTCCAGGCTGACCTAAAGGTGGTAGAGGTGGACCTCTATGCAGCCTACTCTTACCAACTCTAATTGGCACAGTGTCACTTTCTGCTGGTACGGAAGCTCTACTGCTCCCGGCTCCAGCAGTACCACATGCCGCCGGTACACTCCCATCTCAGCAGGGCGAGAGACTCGCTCCTGCGCCTGCCGCTTATACCCTCTCCTCTCGTCAACGCGGTGACATCCCGCCGTTTTTTTTACTATTAGATTTCATCTTGTTCCCACGAGAATCACGAGAAAGTATGTCGACAAAGTCAGAGCTCTGTTAACTTGGCAAGGCAAAATAAACCTGGAAATTGCCCGGTATCCAGGTGGCTCCGTTCTTGACTGAGCGATGTGAATGGGCCCCCAGCCTAGACGATCATCGGCACGGCACAAATCGCATTACACCTTGATCCAGCCCATTTGCTAATTATTTAGCGTGACCCGCTCCACACCTGGATCATTAATACACGTGCAAGGAAAGAGCACGTAGACCCGGATGCGATAGCATTATGGAGCCAAGGTTTGTCATAAGTCATTTCTCTAAATTTTAAAAAGCATAGTTTCCTTGCCTATTTTGCAAAATTTCGACGATAGCTTTCACTTCAATAAATTTGGAAAATATGCTTGATGGAAGCTCTGGATATCCTTGTAATCAAAATTAGTCAAAATAAAACAACATAAAACTGGCCATAAATAGACGATTAGAGAGCAGATTATGAAAACATTGAAAAAGGTTCTCTGGTACTCACCAGGGAGTAAACAGGTAGGGTACAATATATCTGTGATCGCAATACAACTTTCCACTACCAGTTCAGTACTAATCTAAGGTTTGAGTTTTGGTAGTCTTCGTTATCTTTATTGCATGGCTGGTATCATCCTAAATGAACAGTGTGAACTTCAAAGTTAAACGAGTAGTCTTATCAAACCTGCTTAAAGTATCCTGTATGCTTTATTCTATGTGAAGTAAACAAATACATTTGGTGAAACATTTATTTTTATCAGTTGTTAGAGTGCCTTTTGATCGATATTACCACGTTACTTATTTCTTTTCTTTGTTTTCAGACACAACACAAATATTCGCAAACAGTTACATCTGCTAGAATGCCTTTTCAAATTAAAGAACGAAGACTCCGCAGAGTATTTCAATGTAATTGAACCACAAGAATATATTATCGTTAAATGTGTCTATTTACTTAAACAAATCGGAATAAATTATACAATAAAAAAGTTTGAAGAAATTGATAAATTAAAATGTCTTAAACAAATATGGGTACAACATGCAAATAATCCAAAAGCATTAATAATTATGAACCATATCTGTATAGGATTTAATGTTTGTATACCAAAGCTATGGAATGGAGTTTTAAAACAAATGGTTGCATTGAATATGGTAATGCGTAATAACTTTAAAATTATATTTGATTAGTTAAATGTAGTTATTTTTTATTTGTAGATAAACGAACTTTCATCGCTGATAAATGTATTGTCAACAAAAACTCAATTATTGCATATAGATGGACTACCAATCGCTTGGAATTATGTGGTAAAGTCATCATTTAGGGATGCAAAAAAACATTGTTCTGAGGATTCAAATTTATTCTTTGGAAAAACGTTTGTATTATTACAATCTTGTCCCGTTGTATCACAACTGCGTTTAATTGATATTGCTGAAGATTTTATACGAATGAATAAACCAAATATGGCATCTATATTAATATCATTCGCGAATAAGAATGATAAAGAAACAATTGTACAGGTAAATTTTAACAGATGTAATGTGACTTTTATCCAATAAATTGTTTTATTTACAGATGGTTCTTGCAAACAAATCAGAGAATTTAAAACAGAATATTATTGATTTGGAAGAACTTGGTATTATACCGATAATCACAAAATTTGTTATTCATGAGCTAAGATTATAATTTATAAAACCATAGATTGATTAAACATAAAACTTTTAACTATTAAATCGTTTTTTTGTGTGATAAAGTCAACGAAATATTTCCTAATTCAAATAAAATAACTATGTGTAAACACGGTTTTAGGGAAATATTTCAGTCGTACCAACATACAAACAAATTGTGGACACGTCAATTTCATAAAGTTGTTTAATTATTTTACTGTAATAAAAATATTTTAAAAATTGAAATAAATTAATTTAGAATGTCTAAAACAAGTGAAATTGATGAATTGTTTGATGTTAAAAACTATTTCTATATTGGAAGCTATCAACAATGCATAACTGAAGCAGCAAAAGTTAAAGTAAGAAAAATTGATAAGTAAACCTATAAATTTTTGTTTTCTTATATTTATTTATAATTTTAGAAACCTTCAAAAGAAAAAGATTTATATACATATCGTGCATATATAGCACAAAAGAAGTATCGTGTTGTTTTGGATGAAATCAAACCATCAACGGAACTCGGTCCTCTCTACTATGTGGCCGAATATTTTCAAATTCCCGAAAAACGTAATGCAATTATTGATATATTTGAAGAAAAATTCAACCGGGATTTAAGCAATTGTGATGAAGTGTGGATAATTGCTGGTGCAACAGTATATTACAATGCAGGATTAATTGATAATGCTTTAAAGTAAGATTTAATTGATTGTTTGAGGGTTAAAAATTATGTTATTATTATTTTTAGGATATTAAATGGGGTTGATAATTTGGAATGTTTAGCATTTCAGCTTCAATGCTTTTTAAAAATTAATCGTCTTGATCTTGCGAAAAAAACATTAACAACAATGCAAGAAAAAGATGATGACTCAACGTTAACTCAATTGTGTCTAGCTTGGTTGAATATAGAAATAGGTGGAGAAAAATTACAGGATGCTTACTACATATTTCAAGAATTTTGTGATAAGTTTTCCTCGACCGTGTTGCTTTTAAATGGACAAGCTGTCTGTTTCATCGGACAAGAGAAATATGAAGAAGCGGAAACAGCTTTACGGGAATGTTTGGAGAAAGATTTTAATAATTACGATACTCTTGTTAATTCGATTATCTTATCCGAACGTACTGATAATAATCATGAAATTATAAACCGTTATTTATCACAGTTAAAGGATTCACATCGTGATAGTCCGCTTATGACTGAATATAATAAAAAGAAAAATGATTTTGAAAATTTAAAATTGCAATATCGTCCATCAAATGCAACACCAGCAAGTCAGATAGTTGTATGATTGGGGATTTAATTTATTTTATTATTAAAAGGAAATTAAAACATAAGTAATTAATATATAATAAAAATGAATGCTATTTAATTTCGACTAAATGAGCATTAAAAAACTAAGTGCAAAATATTTTAATAAATCACCATTTGAAAATATTCGGTTTTTATTCAAATTCATGATTGTTTTTGTTTTATTCCTTCTAAAAAAAGCAAAAAAATAAAAATTTTTTATATTTTGCATTTTTTTTAGGAAATATAAGCTTTAATGGTAAGCTTAAGAAAGTTCATTTGTGCAAAACAATTGAACTTTCAATTTGATTTTATGAATTCGAGGTAAGCGCGAAATTGTTTATTTTTTATCAATTTTAACGTTATAGAATTTTAACGTTATAGAAAAACCTTACAACCACTATACCGAAAATGTTTAGTTCAACAATAAATGATGTTTTGAGGTTTTCTTTGGGTTGGTTACAGGTATGTAATAATAGGCGCGTTTTATTGAAAATCAAACTTACTCAAATTTGCTTTGATCTACTCTACCTCGAACAAGTTGTGTAGTTGAAAAGCAGATTATTTTTCGATTTTATTTAGATCGTTTATAAAATTTGTTAGTATTTTTAATAATAAAATTGACCAGTCAGATTTAAACATCAGCCCAAAATATTTGAAAATTTTGACTATATGCCTTTATATAGTTCACAGTTTTTTTTTTATTTTTAGAATAGTCAAAGTATTTTACATTTTTGGTTTGTCTATTTTTTAGTGTTGCACTTCAGAGGACTGTGCATGTGCCACGTAACAGCTTTATCATCAGATATCCCGATTTCAGAGACCTGCATGAGACTTCCACATATAGTTCACCAGCAATTCTGTAAAGAAAAATATTTTACTCTGTAGACCATGTTATAATGTGTAAGTTATTTATAATACCATTAAACCACAATTTTGCCTCTATATAGACGCAAGCCTAAAGAAATTCTTTAAAAAATCTATACCTAATACCTTAAAATGCCATCTACTGCATCAGGGTACTGTATGTATTTGTATTTGCTCAAAAGTAAGTTCTAGCTCTCATTAGTATTCTCAATTTATCATTGTATACATATGGAGCATTGTTTGCAGAGTATAAATTTTCTTTGAGCATCCAAACTCATTAGCTAAACCGAATTTATCTTAAATTCTTAACACCCTCAAAGACTTAACAACAAATCTTATACTTCCAAGGTAACAAGCATTATTTGTTTCTCCACTAATTCAACACTTGTTAATCGAAATTGGCATGTTGACTAAATAAATGTTAATAAAATAACGCATCTCATAAACATGTAAATTAACCTTGAACTTAGAATCGTTGTGTTTGGTTTTTGCTTGTTATTATTCTTAGCGGATTTTAATGAAGACGCAAAGTGCTTTGTGTGTTAATAATTTTTTTTGACGAACGATTACATTTGATTCACTGATTTGTTTTGTGTTTAGGCAAATTATAAGTAAATAAGCATCAATAAATTAAAGGATTAATTTGATTAATAAATAATAAATGTTTAGATTTAATGCTAAACGAAAACGGTAAATTAAATGGAATTTCTTTCGTGCACAATTAATTTTGTTAGGAAGATTTTTTAATTGTTCTGTTCAAGCTGGGTGTTCTATTTAAAATTTAGAAAAGAATTTAAAACAATGGTCATCATATAGTAGGCAGAAAAATTGTCTATCACCTGGTTTGAATAAGTTTAACGATCTCAATCTTCGACGAACACTGGTTGTTGGTTTTTGTTGGGACAATATTTTTAAGATTTCTTGATGGAGACATTCATACATATTCATGTCCACCAGTTATTAGATCAACTTTTCAACGCGAGAGCGCTAGAGAAGAATTAATATTGAATGAGATGAAAAATTTAATTATTTCAACTAAAAAAATATTAGGTAAATTATGAGGAACTTCCAATGAGAATCATGTATATGAGTCAGCGGTGTAGTGGACTAGTTCTATGATGTTAGTACAAGTCTCACCATCATCCAACATACAAGACTTCTATAACATAAAATATGTCAACTATCAAGTAGTTACATGGCAGAAACTACAATAACATGGACAAATACAGTGTAAAAAATGTCAACGATTTGGACATGCAGCGGCCAATTGTAGCATGGGATACCGATGCGTTAAATGCGCAGAATAACACGAACTAGGTTAGTGTAGCATGAATTCGAATATTAGTAACCCTAAAGAACAACTATTCTGCGTGCTCTGTAAGAGCGTTGGACATCCTGCTTCTTATAAAGGATGTCCAAAATATAAAAAAATGCTCGAAAGAGCAAGACAGGTACGGCGTCTCCAACAAGAGAAGCAAGTTATGAAACAGCAAATGCTGAATAACTATATAAAACCAAATGTAGCTTTTAATAGCTTATTTCGCTCTAATGAGCAAGAAATCCCTACACCAAATGCTTCATGTACAAGTGGAATTATTAAATCAAATACTGCTACCACACAGCCTGACCAAACAAACTTCAATTCGCTCATTGAAGCATTAAAAAGTTCGTTAAATGCAACAATTAGCGAGATTTTCCAAAATAAAAGATATAATAAATAAAGTAAAGTAACAGACTAATCGTATTGATGTTCTTTACGCAGCTCTTATATATTACTACTGTACTATTACTTCTTTACTCCAGCTCTGATATATTACTAGTCTGTGAGACAAAACTAACTTCAAAGCACAAAATAGAATTTTGAGATTTAATGTCATTCGGAATGATCGACCGAACTCATTGTTTGGAGGAGGAGTTCTCTATGCGCCGGTAGACGATAGTGTAACATTTAAAACGGAGTTTGAAGAGTTTGTTAAACTTTTTCAACTTAATTGATTTCGCATTTTATCATTATTAGGTTCGTATATTCGTCGCCACTGTGGCACTATTGAAAGACGCAATTTACATTAGTTTATTTAGTTTTAGGGGTTACTGAAGTCGTGTTACATCAGGTGACATGACTATAGTCATGTCACGTCGCTTAAAAATTGGTATTATTAAAGTCGAAAAAACGGTTACGACTAAAACTAAAAATTCTGAAAAGAAAAACCTCCAAAATACTTACATTTTACGTTCGTCAATTTCACAAAAACAATTAACGACATTTGAAAAAATTATTGTCACATGAAAAATTGAGGCGACTAAAATGTCATTTTAAGTGACATCTGTCGTATAAAATGACTTGAGTCGTAAAAAACGACTTCAACAATGCGAAAATTGATGCGATATGACTTTAGTCATTTAAAGTGACATGACTTTCCCTCGGTAATCGGGGTGTTATTTTTAAGAATTACAAAGCGTCGTATCGTATCTGCTCCACACAGTCTACCTGTCACGACCGTTGAATGCAATGAAGTTGTGTTCATTTCATTCAATATTCAACTTCATTACAATACTGCTAGCGAAGAATTGGATCGTTTGGACCATCTGCCCATACTTAGGAGTTGTGTTCAAACAAACCTTAAATCAGCGTTTGAAAAATCTCAACATCAATATTAAATCTACGAACGTGTATAAGGACCTTTATGTCTCAGCAACGTGTCTTCGTACGGCAACATAATTTGAGTGACGCAGCAAACAAATTTTCTGCTAAACAGGCACCTACAGTTATGCATGCGATAATTGTATTTAGAATTGGTAACCTGCTCTACCGTTCATCATTACTTCCCTCTCGTTTTTCGACAGAAAAAAACACAACTTTTTTTTACACTGTTATTGTTTTCTGTTTCTGGTCTTGTATCGGGAATCTATTGGTACTCAGTGTTCCGTGATAATATTTTAAAGATTTGGCGTGTATTGAGGTTTTTTTTTTTTTTTTTAATTTATTTTATTTATTTTCTAAAAAAAATCTTTAACAATAAAGAAATTTATAAAAGAAAACATTTTTTATAGAGAGTAATCTAATATTTCGTAAGAAGATAATTAAAAAAATAACAGAGAAACAAAAATGAACACCTAAAAGAAATATTATAATAGAACAAAAAAAAAATATCCTACAACAACACAACAACTAAAACTACTATAAACTATCAAAATACAATTTTCTTTTTCTCATAATCATAATAAATAAATGTGTATTAATATAAAATAAGACTTTCAAATTCAAATCATTTCCACACAAAAAATAATACAAAACATCAATAAAAACTAAAATTTAGTTAAAGTTCTAATTTAATGACTTAAGTTATATTCACTAACATAGTCCGAAAAAAGTTTTCGTTTCACTTCGGATTTAAAATTACTCAACTTACTTTGTTTAACATTTTCAGGTAATTCATTAAAAAGTTGAATACCCCTATAAAGAATACTGTTTTGGCTAATACTTAGCTTATAATTTGGTACACGATAGTTTTGCTCGTATCTACTCGTCCGGTTACTCACGTCCGAGTTTGTTGTTAAATCAAAATTAAATTTAATTAGATTATTTTTCATTTTGTAAATTATTAGTATATATTCAAAATCTATTAGTTTTTTTACAGGGAGGATTTCTTTTGAGTAAAGAGATATAGATGGGGTTTGTGTTTTTAGCCCGCGAAGGGCCTTTAACGCTTTATTCTGTAATGTTGCTAGATCGTTCAGTCTCGTTTCACTTATTGATCCCCATATACAACATAAATACATTAGATGTGAATGTATAAATGAAAAATACAAATTTTTTAGCAGAATTTGAGGAACATATTTGTTTACACGTCTGAAAACGCCAATAATAGGAACAATCTTAGATTTAATATGGTCCACATGGGTGGACCAATTAAGCTGTGATTGTAAATGTAAGCCCAGATAGGTGGTGTGATCAACTTTATTTATAATAAGATTGTTCAGTACTATGCTATCGAAACCATTTGAAGCTTCTCCCATGTTTTTAAGATAAAAACACATGAAGTTAGTTTTGGTGTAGTTTAACTGTAGCTTATTCATTGTAAACCATTGATCAAGAATTTCTAGGTCGTGTTCCATTAGTAGTTTTAAGTTCTCATATGAGTGGGTTCCGTAAACAAGCACTGCATCATCGGCGTACATTTGAATGCTCCCATTGAGTTTTAAGAAAAAAATATCATTAATATATATTAAAAAAAGTAGAGGACCGAGGATTGATCCCTGCGGAACCCCACATTTCAGATCTAAATTTTCAGAAACAGTGTCTCCTACTATTGTAAAGTGTTTTCGATCTCTCAAATATTCTTCCAAAAGTACTATTGCTTTATCTATGATTCCCATTCTTTTTAATTTCATTAAGATAATCTTAATTTTAACGCAATCAAAAGCTTTTTTTAAATCTAAAAACAGAGCTGATGTTTTCTTCTTTCTTTCGAGTTGTTGAAAAAGATTTTCAATTAAATTTAAGCAGGCAGACGTTGTGCTACTCTTTTTTATGAACCCATACTGATGTTCATGTATTAATTGATTTATTTCCAGATGTTCAACAAGTTGAGTGTAGATTGCTCGTTCTATAATTTTAGAAAAGGCCGGTAATATAGATATTGGTCTATAGTTGGTGGCTAATAATTTATCACCCGATTTATAGAGCGGAATAATTTTTGCAATTTTGAATTCCTTTGGAAATATATTTTCACGAAGACATTTGTTAAGGTGTTGTAATAAAAGTTCTTTCATGCCAACATTTTCTTTCAGAAGTTTCAGCGGAATCATATCCCAACCAGAAGAGGCATTAATATTAGTCTCATTTATGATTCTTTCAAACTCCTCAACCGAGATCTCCGTGAAGGATGTCATAAAAGAACTTATTGAATAATTTAGCATGTTTTTCTGATATGAAGAATTTGTTATGTCATTACTAATATTTTCTCCAATTGAGTTAAAGAACTGATTCAGATGGGTAGCTAAAATTTTTTTATCTTTAACTAAATTGCCATCAATCTTAAGTTCTATATCATTATTTTCAATTTTTGTCGGTTTATTTGTTAATATTTCTCTGATTAGTGCCCAAGTTTTTTTAGAATCACTTAAACAATGAGAAAACTTGTCAGTATAATATAGTTTCTTCTTTTTAAATATAGTATTTTGAATCTCTCGTTTGAGTTCGTGAAATCGATTTTTAAAGTAATTGTTATCGGGGTAATTCTTATGGAGCTTATAAAATTTATCACGGTTTTTTATTTTTGGTATTAGATCTTTTGTGAACCAAGGTTTGTTTTTATCAGTGTTAACTTTTACTTGATAATTATTAGTTTTGGTATTAATATTTATTTCTGTTATAATTTTTTTGTAAAACTCTTCGAAAGAAGATGTTTCATATGAGAAAGATTTTAGAAATCCAGTAATTTTTTCGTAATTTATTGATCTAAACGTTTTAATTTGAGGAGCAGTATTCGGTGGAAGAGCTATTTTTGTTAGTAAATAGCGATGGTCACTCAAATATGTGTCGTGATACAAAATGTGTAATTTGTGTTTAGATGATGTTACTATGTGGTCTAATATTGTACGCACTCGATTTGATATTCTTGTTGTAAAAGCTATATCAATTTTATTAGCAATATAATATGAATTCATAGTTAATACGTTTTTGTAGTTTATAACCTGTGAGTCATTTTCATTCAGTATGTTGATATTTATATCTCCAATAAGGAATGAGTTTTTATATTTCTGCAAAATCAAATCAAGTCTCGACAGAAAATTTGTAATATTTGTATGAGGTGGTCTATAAATGGCTATCAAAAATAAACTAGGTTTCTTAAGCTTAAGTATTAGAAATTCATTTTCTTCAAAAGCTATAGTATCCTCATATTTACATTTAACACCGTCCTTAACATAAATAATTATTCCGCCACCATCTCTGTTATCGCGAGTTGAATGATGTCTTATATACCCGTTTAAATTATAATTACATACCTCCGCGGTTTTAATAAAAGTCTCCACCAGAACAATAATGTCAACTTTGCAATTCAAAGTCCACAAAAGCTCTTCTATCTTTTCTAATTTGTTTTTTAATCGATTGATATTCATATATAGAAGATAAAATTCCGAATTGCCTTTCATAAGTATGGTATTGTAGAAATGATTTGAATTGAGAAAGTGCTCATGAGCATTATATGTAATTCCATAATTGTTTATAGTATTGTTAAAATTGTTGTGATTATAATTAGTAATTAGGTTAATGTTGTTGCCGTTGTTGCCTACGATATCTTTTATAACTATCATAATATCTAAAAATAAACAAAATTTATAATCTAAGCTTAAAATTAATTAAAACAAAAAAAATTATTAATAATAACTTTAAGTAAAACTATTTAACCTGACTATTTAACCATAAATTTAATATTGATAAGTTGAATTTATCCATATCTAAAATATGCAGGAAGACAGAAGATGTATTTTTTAATTAATTTTTTTTTAATCAGCCATAATTATGATAAACTTGTTCAAAATGATTTTAAGAACTGAGAAAAGAGAAAAAAATATTTTTTTACAAATTGAGATTTTTTATATCATCAGCTGTTTTAATAACAATTAACTGTTGATCATTTGGTTTAACTTTCACATAAATTTTTCCATAATTGAACCAACAAAAAGCAATTTTATTTTTCTTTTTTAAATCTCTAAGATCTTTTAATAATTTGGAATTATATTTTGTTAGCTTTTTACTGATATAGATTCTATGATCACTTTTGTTGTTAACAGCTGTGTCAAACAGTTGATTCCTGTATAATGGTCCAAGCCTTTTTGCTTCTGTTAGTATTTTTTGTTTAGCTTCAACATTTTTGAATTTGATTGATAGATATGATGTTTGTTTTGAGGAAGATTTTGATGATGAAGATGGTAAACATTTCCTCTCTCTAAGTATTCTCTTACCTACAGTTTGTTGTATGTGATATGATGATACGTTTTCCATTTCAAACTTGTATAGGTTGTTTAGCTTTTCCACAATAATTTTTGGATCCATTATATTAGTAGGTAAATTGGTAACAATAATGTCTTTTTCCAGTTCTAATTGACGGATATAATTATTTTCCGATTTTAAATACAAGATTTCTATATTTTTTTCATGAAGAATTGTTTCGAGACTTTCCACTCTTTTTTTCACATTCTTTAATTCTGTGATATAGCTATCCATTTTACTATAAAGTTCAGCTTTTAAATCTGCGATTGCCTGCATAATATCAGCTATTGTAAGATTTTCGTTATCATTTGTCATTTTTCACACAAATAATCACAAATTAAAACTGTATAACAGAAAAAAGTTTTCTTTTTTTTTCTTTTGTTTCGTCAATTTCAGGCTTAACTGTTTATTGTTTTTACAAATTGAACACCTTTTAACTTAAATTTAACTTTAAATTGGCTATAGTTTTTTGCGTGACCGCTTTTTTGTTAATTTCTTTTAATATTTTTAAAGTTTTAATGTTAATGAGTACTTTTACCAAAGAACATTTATTTTTAATCACTGATTTACTTAGTTTTTGATAAATAAATCTCCGCACATTTAAAGAATGACTTTGCTATTCCGCCATCTTACGATACGTTTGCTTTTGATCTGTTTGTCAGTTCCTGTTCGATACCTGATCCCAAGTAATCGGGTTGTTTAAAGATAATTCAGTGATCTCGGAATTCATCTTCGTTGCGTCCTTCTTTTTCTGATTGAAATTACCAGTAATAAAAGTTTTACTTTATTGCTTGTATTTAAATCAATGCAATGAATAGCCTGGGACAACGCCTGAACGTGGTGTATTGTAGTCTCTGATTCATTGGTTGTCATTTTGATTAGCATAGGTAGCTCGTAATAGTTTCTCATCCATCCACCATCGATGGTTATGTTTTCTTATAGTCTCCATAACCCATAGTTTTTTTTATGAACATTAATGTCTAATTTTGCCATCCCCTAATATTGAGTCATACTGCGTTTCCATCCGCTTTATTTCACCGTACTTCCTGAATTTGGATTCTCTAAACACTAACCGTATTTAAACAACGAAATTTTCGAACCTCAAAACAGCTGTGCGTATTTGTCCAACCGTCACAATGAAAGAATTAATGTCCTACCATTCGTTAAGCATTCGATTTCCTGTATGGGTATTCTTATCAAGTTGTCTTTTCATTATGGATCTGAATTTCGCTGTAATACTGTTGTAGATTGTTGTTTTGTAATACGTGAACATCCTAAAATCGA
Source organism: Diogma glabrata (assembly GCA_963693315.1). Taxonomy (NCBI): domain Eukaryota; kingdom Metazoa; phylum Arthropoda; class Insecta; order Diptera; family Cylindrotomidae; genus Diogma; species Diogma glabrata. The sequence goes on along the minus strand of OY856187.1, from coordinate 406,355,238 downwards.
TTAAACTTATGTTTACTTCATTCTAATTCATTGATAATTATTATTAGTGTGTCGTAAATGAATTGTTTCGCAAAATTATTTTTGCAATGTTAAGTAGTGCAAAAGTAACCAACAGTTTTGTGTTAATAAAAAAAACAAGGTCCTAACTTTTGTTTACATAATGTAAATTAATTGCCTTGCCTCAGAAACCCTGTATTCGAATTTTTCGATATTGAAATTTTGGCTATATAAGGAATGACTATACAATTCTTCCCCTCTTAGTTGAATTTACGATTCACACAGTACTCGGCAGTCTATTACATTTGTTTTTTTTTTGGTGTTTGGATGGCTGTCAGTCTTTCATCATACAGTTGGATATTTGGATTTTTCTTTGTGAGAAGCTTTTTTTTTGGACGCCCGCAGTTCTCAACAATGGAAGTAAAATCACCATGTAAATGACGATTGTGAGTTTTTGTGATACGTATTTTTTTTTTCTGTTTGATGGACGGCTGATCCTGCATTTCGCGAAATTGTGCAAATTGGTTAAAAATATCTCGTCGAATTTTTGGGCATGGTCGACATTTTGGATAAACACGAAAAGATTAGTAAAGGTACCAACAAAAAATTTATAAAACCATAATAAATTATTAGAAACTTGCACAATTAGTTTAAAGAACTAGATTTCTGTTCTTGTTCTAAATAATTATTACCGTAATATCTGATACCGCAATATCTGGCTAATACCGCAATATCTGAAAATGAAAAATATCTTCTGTGGAGTGTAATTGATGATTAGTATAAAACGAAAATTTCCTTCTGGCGAGGTCCTGTTGCGCGAGCTGAATTAATCACCGCTAAACAAGTTGCCAATGCAATTACCAACGATCACCTATTATTCATGGTGCAACATTTGTGGATTAATCGCTTCACATATTTATATCAACTCCTTCAACGTATTTGTTTTATGCAACGTTTAACCTAATGGTCAAATTGGACAAAGTATTTGTTATACCATTATTATATCATCATGGTCAAGTTTTACAACATAATTTTTTTTGTACAATATTTGCATCATCGTTGACTCCATTTACAACGGATGTTTTTTTTATCTCCAAACGGTTACATTGTGCTTTCAACGTATAGCTATACAGCTATACAGCTATAGCTTTACAGCTATACTTACAAATTTATGCAACGTTCATATATACAAATTGCTACGTTGTAGTTTCAACGTATTCAACTATATTCACAATTTATTCGACGTTTATTTATACCAATTCTTGCATGGTGTTTTCCACATATTCAACCGTATTTGCAATTTGCTCAACGATTATTTATACAAAATTGTTACATTGAATTTTCCACATATGCAACCATAGTTACCAAGTTATTCAACGTTTATTTATGCAAATTGTTACATTGTAGTTTCGACATATTCGACTATAATTACAAATTTATTCAACGTTTTTTTTTATATATACAAATTCTTGTATCGTATTTTCAACGTATTCAACCGTATTTGCAAACTATTCAACATTTATTGATACAAATTGTCACATTCCATTACCGACGTCTTCAATCATATTTGCAATTTATTCAACGAGTATTTATACAAATTGTTACATTATATTCTCACCGTATTTAACTATATTTGCAACTTATTCAACGTTTATTTATACCAATTATTACCTGGTATTTACATCGTATTCAACTATATTGGAAATTTATTCAACGTTTATTTATACCAATTATTACCTGGTATTTTCGACGTATTCAACTATATTGGAAATTTATTCAACTGCTACCTGGTATTTTCAACGTGTTCCACTATAATTACAAATTTATTCAACATTTATTTATACAAATTGTTACATCGCATTTTTAATCAACGTATTTGTATACAACCGTGCTGATGGAGGGCTGAGATCACTGAAGCTCGGAGGCCGGGAGGATATAATCATGGGGTGAGTGAAAATGAATTATTTCTTTGTCTTTTTTTATTCTTGAGATTTAGGGGTGTGAATGAGTGTGTACGCGAGTGGGTGTGAGTGAATGCAGGGGTTGAACGTGCTGACCGTGGTTCTTTCGTCAAAAGGGGTCGCCAGAGTCTTATTTTCTCATGTGCATTTTTTTTCCACTTCCGAATATTCACGTAAATTGCGTACATTTCTGCATTTGTGCTGAAGCAGCAGGTTTATAACATCTCAAATCCACGGTGACTGAGCCTTAGTCGTTACGGCTTTTAAAAAATCTAGGCACGCATCCTGCTAAGCCATTCTCATCCTTTGATGAGAAAGCACTTCATTACATCAAAAACACCTAGAGTTACCGGTATATACATAACATGTCACTTTGTAGCTTAACGGCATCTTCAGAAGAAGTTTGGCACTTGGGACATATTTCATTACCAACAAAAAACTTGGAACCAGTCAAGATAATGTTTATCCCGATTGTGAGAAAAAATGGTCTCATCCAACCGAAGTACTATAGACCCATCTACAGATGTTTGTATACAAGTCTAGTTTCCTAATCTTAGTCTGAAAATTCATATTAGAAATTTTTTGAGTTTTTATGGGTTTTGACTTCCTAGTTAGGTACTTAGTTCTCTGTATTTGTACAATAAAGACAAATTCGTGGTGTTATACTCATACTTGACCTAGGTTTAATTGTTTGCCTTTCATATAATGAGTTTTAGAACCAAAGTTTCCAAAAGAAAACATTTTTATTTTATTATTATTTTTCATTTTATTTATTAATTTTTTCTTTAATTTAATTTTTGTCTGTTTTGTTTTTAATTTATTTTACGTACATTATTTTTTTTACTTACATTTTACTGAATGTTTTTTATTTTGTTCAATTTTTATTCATTTACTAACATCATTTACTTTCAATTTATATTCTCCCTTAAAATACTTTTTTTGTTTCTTTTAGTTTAAATTAATATAATTATTATTCATTTGTTTTTAATTATTCGTGTTCGATTTTTTTTTGTTTTATTTAATTAAATTTTTAAATGCACATAATTTCAAAATTTTTAAAAGATTTTAAAAATAAAAATTATAATGTATTATTTTTTTTATTAATTTGGTGGGATTTTTTGATTTAATTAATTTTATAGTATTATTTTTATTTTATCAAAAAAAGCACCAATTTTTATAATTAATGATTGAATTAGATTATTAATTAATCACAAAAAAAAAAAAATTATGTGCATTTAATGTTGATGTTAATAAATTAGAAAATTAATTTAGTTAGCTTTTTTTTTAATTTTAAATTATTTATTTTGGATGGAAAATTGTGCGATTTTAAAAATAGAAATTATAAATTTTTTTTTTTGTAATTATTTTTCTACTTAATAAATAGATAAGTTTAAATTTTGATGGTATTAATTTATTTATAGTATAGTTATATTATAAGCCAATAAAATAACGAAAATATTATTTTTTAAATTCTCCATAACCAAAAATAAAAATTGTGTGTTACCACGAACCAATAAAAATTTTTATTTTTTAATTTTAGTTCAAGGAGGTTTGTGATCTGTGTTTTCAATTTTATTTATTTTCATCTAAATATTGATTGTAATTTAAAACAAGATTACATGTTGCATTGCACATAACTGCGCCAAAGTAATCGTTAATGTTTCTTATCATTTTTTAAGTAATAATTTATTTTGTGCACAATCAATTAAAACTATAGTTATCAAAAAAAAAAAAAAATTCTAAACTAAAATCATAAAAAAAATTGTCTTAATTTTTTTTAATAATATCTTATATTTGTAATTATAATTAGATGTTCCAGATTATTATTTTTTTTTAATTTTAATTTTTTTTTGTTAAATTTACTTTTATTCGTTATTTTATCATTTTATATCAAAGATATAAACGTAAAAAGTTGTTTTTTTTTTAAATTTTATTTTTCATTTATTTTAGTATTAAAAAAATACTTAAATTTTAGATTTTTAATATTCTTATGCCGATGATGAGGAAAAAAACAACAGGTACAATGCAAAAGTCCTTTATAGTTTGCCTTATTTATTTGATTTGTTTTTATCTTATTTAATTAAAAACAAAAAAAAGATTATAATAAAAAATTAACTTAATATCGGAGAAGAAAAAATCGATGAAAAATTTTAATTTTTGTTTTGTTTATTATTATGTTTGTACTTTTCTTCTTTTTTTTTTATTTTATATTTTAATTATTATTAATATATTTATATAATTTTTTCTTATTTATTTATAGAGGCGTCATATTTTAGTTTTTTGTTTAAAAATTCCTTTTATGATTTAATTTATAAACGTTATGACGAGACGATTTAAATGGAAGAAAAGGATAGTTATTCGAACGTTTTCATGAAAGCCATCGAGCGTTGGTGATATTAGTTAAAATAACTTTATAAATTGGCTTGCTTGCGAACGATCGATTATCTATGCCATATGTGGATGTAATTATTTTAAAAATTTAAGGACATGAACAAATATATTTAATTTGTGATGAAAGGTTATTAGAAAAATTACGTGAAAATTTTTTTAAAAATATTATTTGTATGACACAGCCTTTTGTTTAAGAGAGATTAAATCTATTTTAATGGAGGTATATGGTGAAGTTTGGATTTGATACCAAAAGGACTTCTAATGAAAATAGGTATAATTATTGCGTTTAGTTGTGATTATTTGTAAAAAAACCTTTCCCGTCTCGGACAAGTGTTTTACTTTTACGTTCTGGAAAACCGCTCAAATTTCGCATCAGTGAAATTGGACAACTAATTGACCTCAAATTTCGACTACGGGGTCAGTACAGTTCCAACTTTGATATGAAATATCACTCGCTAAAATCAGAGACAACTTTTTTTTTAATCTTCAAAACTGTGGGTTAACCATCAGGGATTTTTGTCGAATTTTTTCTCTTCAAAAAATCACCAAAATCGATCTTAGGAAGCCTCCTGAGTATCAGTTCATTATTAAAATCTAAATAAACTGACAATTTTGACGTACTTTTAAATATTGGAAAACCGTTCAAATTTTGCGTCAACCAAATTGGTCAACTGATTGGCCTCAAATTTCGACTACGGGGTCAGTACAGTTCCATCTCTGATATGAAATATCACTCGCTAAAATCAGAGACAACTTTTTTTAATCTTCAAAACTGTGGGTTAACCATCAGGGATTTTTGTCGATTTTTTGTCGAATTTTTTTCCTCCAAAATATCACCAAAATGGATCCTAGGGGCTCTTCTGAGTATCAGTTCATTGTTGGAATCTAAATAAACTGACAATTTTGACGTACTTGTAAGTATTGGAAAACCGTTCAAATTTTGCGGCAGCCAAATTGTTCAGTTGGATTGAACTCAAAGTTCGTTTACGTGCTCAATTCAGCATCAACTTTCATATGAAATATCACTCGCTAAAATCAGAGACAACTTTTTTTCGAATCTCCAAAACTGATTTTTTTCGATTTTTTGTCGAATTTTTTTTCTCCAAAAAATCCCAAAATGGATCATAGGCACCCTTCTGAGTATCAGTTCATTGTTCAAATCTAAATAAACTGACAATTTTGACGTACTTTTAAAAAGACGAAAATTTTACGTCGGCCAAATTGGTCAACTGATTGACATGAAATTTCTACTATGTGCTCAGTACAGTGACAACTATCATATGAAATGTCATTTGCTAAAATCAGACAACTTTTTTTTCGAATCTCAAAACTGTAGGATAACCATCAGGGATTTTTGTCGATTTTTTGTCGGATTTTTTTTTCTTCAAAAAATTACCAAAATGGATCCTAGTGACCCGCCTGAGCATCAGTTGATTGTTAAACTCTAAACAAAATGACATTTTTGCCGAGTTTTAACGTTTTGGAAAAAAACCGCTCAAATTTTGCGTCAACCAAATTGGTCAGCTAACTGGCCTCAAATTTCGACTACGGGGTCAGTACAGTTCCAACTTTGATATGAAATATCACTCGCTAAAATCAGCGACAACTTTTTTTTTGTATCTTCGAAACTGTGGGTTATCAGGGATTTTTGTCGATTTTTGTCGAATTTTTTTCCTCCAAAAAATAACCAAAATGGATCCTAGGGGCTCTGAAATTGTTGAAATCTAAATAAACTGACAATTTTGACGTACTTTTACGTTTTGGAAAACCGCTCAAATTTTACGTTGGCCAAATTGGTCAACTAATTGACATGAAATTATTCGACTACGGGGTCAGTTCAGTGAAATATTATTCGTTAAAACCTAAAACAACTTTTTTCGAATCTTTAAAAATGTGGGTTAACCATCAGGGGTTTTGGTCGATTTTTTGCCGAATTTTTTCTCTTCAAAAAATCACCAAAATGGATCTTAGGAAGCCTCCTGAGTATAACTGATACTTAATTATTAAAATCTAAATAAACTGACAATTTTGACGTATTTTAACGTTTTGGAACACAGCTCAAATTTTGCGTCACTGATTGGCTTCAAATTTCGGCTACGTTACGGAAAACCGCTCAAATTTTGCGTCAGCTGAATTGGTCAACTGATTTGGCCTAAAATTTCTGTACAGTGCCAACTTTCATATGAAATGTTATTTGCTAAAATCAGACAACTTTTTTTCGAATCTTCAAAACTATGGGTTACCAACAATCAGGGATTTTTTCGATTTTTTGTCGAATTCTTTTTTCTCCAAAAAATCACTAAAATGGATTCTAGTGACCCGCCTGAGTATCAGTTGATTGTTAAACTCTAACTCTAACTAAACTTACGTCGGCCAAATTGGTCAGTTGGATTAGCCCCAAATTTCGTTTACGTGCTCGATTCAGGGTCAACTTTCATATGAAATATCAGATACAACTTTTTTTAGAATCTTCAAAAATGTGGGTTAACTAACCATCATGGTTAAATGGGAGGGTTAATCAACAGAGATTTTTTTTCGATTTTTTGTCGAATTTTTTTTTCTTCAAAAATAGATCCTAGGAGCCCTCCTGAGCATCAATTCATTGTTAAAATCTAAATAAACTGAGAATTTTGATGTATTTCGCTGACACAAAATTTGAACAATTTTCTAAAATCTAAAAACATTTTAGAAAATCTCTCAAATTTTGTGTCATCCAAATTGGTGAACCTGATTGGTCTGAAATTTCGACTAATGATATTACCAAATATGTTGTTCAATTAGTCTTAACCTTCGGCTACTTGCTCACTCATTACAAATGGATTTAGCTATACGACCTATTCTCTGATATCGGTAACAAAAACAAATTTCGTTCATAAAATCACAAAAACACAAATATTATAGCTAAAATTCATCAACCTAAAACATTTGTTATAGCAAATAGTTGTAAATCAATTTACAAACAGGCATCATTTTTTCACAGGCATCAAATGGCATGAGTAATAACATGATATATTTATTCTTTTAACTCTACAAATTGAATATAATTATTGCTTTATAGAACATTACTTTAATAGAAAATAATATAAAATATATCCTACCTCAAGCACTTTCTTTTAATGAGGTAGTCCAATGTCGACTTTTAACCCGTCTCTATATATTAAAATTATTTTATTTTAAAATCAAATTAATCAAAAATTTAATATTTCTAGTAACTAATAAAATCTTAAAATTAATTCTAAATAAACAAAAATTTATTTGTATTCCATCACGCAAAAATTAATAAAAATTAAATGAGGATATTACTAATTTAAAAAAAAAATTAAGTGTGAGTATTGTTTTATAGTAACTATTTTTATGTTTTTTTATTTTTATTATATAATTAAATTAATTTTTAAAATCGTTGTATTTTTTACTATCAGATAAGAAAACAGAAATGTTAACGAAAAAAATGTTAGGTGTTGGGAAACAACTGTTCTTTGTAGTTATTTATTTTTACCATAAAATAAAATCACATTATTAATTTCACTATATAAACTAATGAAAAAAAAAAATAATAAAAGATCAAAACACTTTTTTATGTTGTTTATATAAAATTCAATTATTTCTTAAATTTAAAAACAAAAATCAATTATTCTAATTATTACAGAATCAACCAGCAAAAAATATATATATAAGATAAAATTAAAATTAATTTACTAAATTTTATTTTACCATTCATAACACAGTAATTATTATTTAAATTAATTTAGTATAAACTTATTACAAAAGAAAAATAACAAAAAAAACTTAAAATTAAATTAAATAAATCAATTTTAAATTTGCTTTTTGTTCGTTAAATTAAAACTTATTTAAAAAAAATAATAAAATTATGATAATAAAATGAAGAGAAAATGTTTATGTTAATTTTTTTTTCGTTTGTTTCTTTATATCCTCATTAAAACTAATAGTATAATTAATAGTAGAAAAAAATTGTAATAAATACATTCCGTTTGAAAAAAAAATTATGTTCCACTTAAGTTCGTCGTCCTTTGTTTTTTTATTATTTTCATTTTGTTATAAAAATATTTTAATTTTTATGTTTACTTTTTTTTTTTTTTAATTATTATTTAATATTTTTTTTCTTTTTGTTCTAATTTTTCATCGATTTTTTTCAAGATTTATTTATTTTTAACACATAGTTGGATGTTTCGATTTTAAAAAATTTATTTTTACGTTATTTTAGTCGGTCGTGTTAGGTTACAGTTATTGGTTTTTAAGTCGATAAAGTGAGCGAAAATATTATATACATTTTTTAATTTTCTTAAATTTTTCACTTATAAAAAATAATTAAATTATAAATTTTAAAAATTGAAAAATTTGATGGGGGGGAGAACTGTAGTGCCATTGTATGTAATATCAAAATTGATAAGAAAAAGATCAGATAAGATGCGAGAATTGATATCTGTGATTTCTATAAAAAAAAATAATTCGGTTCTGTATTAAATAATGGGAACGTTAAATAAATAAATACGACAAAAGTTTAACGGGTTTTTGTTAAACACTTTCACCGAAACACTAAAATTTATTATAAAATGGGACAAATCGGCTTTTATTTAGCTTTTAAAAAAATAAATAACTAATTTTAATATTTGACCTACATTACACAGAGAACACGCATTTGGATTTTAGAGTTTTGATTGTTCAGTTTTAAGAGTCGAAACTGACTGACAATAAAAAATATTCTTAAATAATTAAGATAAGATTTAAAATTAAAACGATCGTACTAAATTTTGATTATTTGACTCAAGCTTATAATTCGAATTCGGTAAATTATTGTCATATTTATATATGATTAAAATAAAAATTAAAAACTAACCGCAAACAGTTTAAAAACCAACCCAACTTGGTGCATATCTAATAGCTCATATAAAAATAAATTTTTTAAATAAAATTAACTTTTTGTAGTTGACAAAATTAGACAAAAATTACAGTTTTAATAAAAAATAAAAAAAACTTATTTAATTAATTTTAAATTTTTTCTTCTCTTTCTTTTTTTTAAACTTTCTTATTTATTTATTCAATTAAAAAAAAAAATAATGTATTTGTTTGTTGTTTTGTTTGTGTAATTATTTAAAATTATAATTATGACAATTAATTATTATAATTATTATTACTATTGCTACCTGCGACCGATTAAACCGTTTGGTGTCGTTGAGCTTGGCATATGCATTAATTCAAGTTCAACTAATAATGGAAAATGATCAGAAGGTATATGTGGGTGTGGACAACCAACAACTTTGTTTTCTCTTAACCATTCACTTGATAATGGACCCAATAAACCTAATGGTACCATACCAGTTTTTGTATAAAATATATAATCAATTATTCCTTTAAAATCAAATGTATAATTTGTAAATGGCATTATATCCTCACTATACGCAGATGCTAATTTAAACGAATGAATGAATTCATTTAATGGCTCACTACTCGATAGTCTTTGTAAGCATGATTTGTAACCCAATTCTTTAAAATCTTGATGATCCATTGATACACGACCAGCACTTAAAAATTCTATAACACCGGAATCAGGAAGAGAATTAAAATCACCACACAATAACAATTGTACACTATTCGGATCGAATTTATGTCCAGGACGAAAACTATGACCCGCCTCATCCATAATTGTTTTAATTTCATTACTAAGCATCATTGTTTGAATTAATTTTACATCACAAAATTCAGGATCCCAATGTAAATGAGCTGTACAAACTAAAATTGGTTGTGATATTTGAGCAATATCAGGTGTTAAACCTTCCCAGGCATTTTCCTTTACTTTCAATAATGCTGCTAACCCAATATTATCTTTCGGCATAACACGATTTAACATATTATCCGAACCTTCAGAATTTGCCATAGCCAATTGATTAAATTCAACTAAATGTTCTTTGATTAATGAAAATTTTGATGAACGATAGAATATAGCACAGCCATCAACATATTTTCTTTCATTCTCGGACATTGTTTTTGCACGAGATTTCGGTGAGAATATTCCTTCGTAGCCATCATTTTTTAATTCAGGCTTGAAAAAATGATAAAATTGATCGGTTTCAACTTCCTGCAAGCTTATGATATCTGCTGAATAATGACGGATTTCATCTAAAATTGCTTTTTTACGATAATCCCAACCTAATGCCCAACTTGGACAATATCCGTACATTTGTCGTGTTGCATATTTATCACATAGAACATTGTAGCACATTACTGTAAATATACATGCAGGTCGTGTTCGATTTGGACGTGCTAATGGTATCCATGGACGTTGTGGTGGTGGTGATGATGTAACTGTAAGAAAACGAAGAAATAGTTCAATTATTTTTTTCTCAATATATTGTTTTTTTTGTACAATTTTCAATCTTCAAGGATACTAGAATGATTTGTAAGAATGCAAGAATAACATATTCCGTTGAGAGTTTCCGATTCTTTTTTGAATATTGATAAAATTCCAACACCAAAACAATTGATACCAGTTTTGGATAGAAAACAACGACGCACGAAGTCAACTGCCCTCTTTTGGGTTTTTCGTAGTCGATTAAAAAGTTCGACTAGAAAACATAAAATCAACTGAAATGACTTAAAATGACTATCTCTCGATAGTCTACATTCTCACAATACTAATCGCTTTCGTGTGTACGTGTTTTGCGCGTGTGAACTTTTTTTGTATGCTTTCTTACGCTTTTACAAGTTGTGGTAAACATTAACGATTCAAGCGTGAAATGTAAAATGATAAGCAAATGGCTCAGATCAAAGTGGAAACCTTATTTTCTCCGCCACTGGTGGGCCATCAACTGCCACACAAAAATCTTATATATTAATACGCTAACGAAAAATTTTGTGAGAGCCTAAGGCTTTGTTATTCGAATTTTGATTGATTAAAAAGTTATTATATACGAAAAACTTTTTATATAAATATGCATTATAAGTTTACATACATACAAAAACGAAATTAAATTTAAAACTTAAAAATTTATTTTATTTTTTTATATTTTCTTTTTTATATATTCTTTGGTAGATGGAATATCATTTTAGTCTTCTTATGTCTTCGTATATGGAAGGTTAGATCGAGTCGTCGGAATAAAAGAGACTATATGCGTTATAATATTGATTTTATGAATGATGAAATTTATTTTTTTTATATTTTCTTTTTTATATATTCTTTGGTAGTGGGTAGTAATAAACGTATCGTATGCGTAGTATATTAGTAAAAATATTCTAATCAAATTTCAGTGTATTTACAAGTTGTATTTTATTTTTTAGTTTTCTTATGTACACTGACGTGAATGCATGTGAATAATTTTGTTCTGTTCTTCATTTTAATTTTTAGAAATGCCAATGTATGTGAAGTTTTTCTTATGCGTGAGACTTGTTCGTTCTTTTTAATCAATGCATGAATTTTGTGAAAGACCTGAGAATGTTACTGCTGATGTGTTTGTTAAATTTGTCAGATGATGCAATGCTGGTTGAATTTTATATTTTAGTTTTCTTATGTACACTGACGTGAATGCATGTGAATAATTTTGTTCTGTTCTTCATTTTAATTTTTAGAAATGCCAATGTATGTGAAGTTTTTCTTATACGTGAGATTTGTTCGTTCTTTTAAATCAATGCATGAATTTTGTGAAAGACCTGAGAATGTTTCTTCTGATGTGTTTGTTAAATTTGTCAGATGAAGATAGAATTGATGGAGATGAAATGATTCATAAATTTGTATGTACTGAAATCTCTGATCTCATTATTTTTCCTAAATTACATGAATATGTGAAACGTCATATGATGCTTGGACCATGTGGTGCTCTAAATCCTGTTAGTATGAGAGATGGTAAATGTAGTAAAAATTTTCCAAAACCTTTTTCTAAAAATACTAAAGTATCTGTGAATGGTTATCCTTTGTATCGTCGACGTGATAATGGTATGAGTGTTGATGTACGAAGTGCATCTCTTGATAATAGATACTAGGAGGGCCCGGCGTGCTTCGCTACGCTTATAAATAAAGTTTTTGCTTAGACATTTTGTTGACGTAGAAGCAATGATTTTAAAAAGTGGTTATGAGAAATGCTAGCATATAATTTTTAATTTTTCTTTTTAAATAAATGAATGAAAAATAATCAGAACTCTAGCTGATCAGTTCAGATATATGAAAAATTAGCGATCAAATAAGTTAGATATCAAATAAGCTTACTTGAAAACTTATTTGATCGCTAATTTTTCATATATCCGAACTGATCAGCTAGAGTTCTGATTATTTTTCATTCATATATTGAAAAAGAAAAATTAAAAATTATATGCTAGCATTTCTCATTACCACTTTTTGAAATCATTGCTTCTACGTCAACAAAATGTCTACGCAAAAACTTTATTTATAAGCGTAGCGAAGCACGCCGGGCCCTCCTAGTCAAAATAATACAGTACAGGATTTCTAAGGATTCGAAAAAAGTGGTAAACGAGAATTTGAGGATTGGGTGGATCACCGATAGTATTCCAAGGGTAAGTACAAACTGATGACGCAGTAATGAAGCTCAGTAGACTCAGTGATCTTAGGAGCTACAACGGTAGGGTCACCCATGCCGTTAGGTCCTCGGTGATAATCGAAGCCAAGATTGGTATGTAGACTGGAGTATGATGACGTAGAGCAGTACCGTCACAGATTCATGTAGTTTCCGTTTCCTTACATCTCACAATTTTACCCATCACGCAGAGTTCACAACAGTTTCTCGTTCGTCCGTAATCTATAGTCATATTTTCGTATAGCTTCCGTTACACATATTCCTTTTTGGCACAACCCCATTAACAATAATATTTTATTTTGCAATCCCCTATTATTGGTTCACACTGTGTTTTCACCAGCGTTGCTTCACCATACTGCATAAATTTGAATTCTCCCGATCTTAACCGTAATTGCTCAAAATATTTTCCAAACCTCAAACCGCTGTGCATATTTGTCCAACCGTCTTAATATTAAAACAATTATTATCCTACCATCAGTTTAGCCATTGTCTTCAAAACGTATTACATTTCTTATATAGGTATGTTTATCAATTGCTCTTTCCGTTATAAATCGAAATTTTACTGTAATACGGTTGTAAGCTATTATTTCTTAATACATAAACATCATAAAGTTGGTTGAACTTACGTTTAATCCATTCTAATATATTAATATTTCTTTCAAATGCGTTGGAAATAACTTATTTCGTGAAATTATCTTACAATTTTGTATATTACAAAATAACACTCAGTATTTTTTTTAAACGGAAAATGTACTAAGATTTCTCCTTCAAAAAAACTTTGTAGCTCAATTTTCGATATTAAATTCCTATATAAGAGATGAATATATCATCGTCTGTCTCTCTTATGTCTTTGAATATTTCCTCATGAATGTAAAATGAACAGTGAAATTTTGCATTCATGCATTTTCCGATTAAATTTAAGCTTTAAAATTTAAGTAGTGAAATTTTAATTAAATTAAATTTTTAATAATAGTTCAATTAGTAACAATTCTTGACTTGAAATTATGACTTTTTTTTTTGGTAATTTATGGTGATTGCGTATGGTTTTTAAAAATTTTGGGAAATGATATTAATAACAAAGGAATTACCAAAAATAATAAAAACTTTCAATATAGCGTGTGACGTTCTCCTGTGCTCTAGGATTTGATTCTCGGTTTACCAGCAATGGCAGTGGTTTACGAACTGTATCAGATTGTTCAGATGGCAGCAATACAACTTATTTTTAATTGCTACCATCTACGGTACTTGCTGCGGGTCTTTGAGCTTAATGGTCTTGCTTCGCAGTCTGAGTGTGTGGGTGAACGTTAGCGTGTATGCAGCGTGAGTGTGTGGGCGTATGGGAATGATTGTGGGGGTTGGACGTGCTGATCGGGGTTCTTTCGTAAAAGGGGTCGCCAGAGTCTCATTTTTTCATTCGTATTGATTCCACTTCTGTTTATTCACGTAATTTGCGTACATTTCTGTATTTGTGTTGAAGCAGCAGGTATTAATCTATCAAATCCACGATGACTGAGCTCTAGCCGTTAAGGCGTTAATAATCTCTAGGTACGCAGCCTGCTATGCCGCTTCACTGGTTCGCCAATGGAGAAGCTCTTCATTACAAGATCAAGTTCAAAACCCAAAGCTAAAGTACTCACGCTGATAGCTTAGCATGCTCAAAGGGGTGCTTGATCGCTAGTACGGAACTCTGGAAACCGAGCTTCCTCCAGTTTCCATACCACAGCCCCGCGCTCTGCTGTGACGTAGCTTTGACGTACCTAACCCATTAAATGCAAACTCGAGCTCGCCGAACTCGAAGATCGTGCCTGATTTGTCAGTACATCTTCATTCCGGCAACACAAACACAAGTTTTAGGGTCGACGATAGTAAACTTATCTCACCAAGCTCTGAGGTTATGTCAGAAATGACATACTGTGAGCCAAGCCAAGCCAATCGGGACCGCATGTGTCTCTGAATCCGAAGGTAAATTTGACATGTCTGCAGTTAGCATAACGTCGGATATACAACGAAAGGTAGCGAATATACACGTGTCGAATACAGTTGGATTAAGTGACCCGAAACCGGATGTCTCTCGATCCAATAATCAGTCCCAATTCCTTCTTGGGAGGAAGGTGGTACACCTAAAGACCTAGCTCTGAAGGTAGTAGAAAGAAGGAACGACACAGGTACCTAGAGTAACGAGTGTGTCCGATCCGTAGTTGGTTGCTGATTAACTGTACCGATAATTCATCGGCGCAGTTGTTTACAAATGTGGTACGTACGGCATATTGATCGGTAAGGTACAGGTACGTACTCTAAAAGAGGACGAGTAACCTCGTCCTTCTAAGCTTATAGCTTACTTTCTAGACGCACCAAATAATCAACAGAGAAGATTCTAAGGGGACTCGGTGCCCAAAATCCGGATATGAGGCTGAGATCATGGGAACTAAGACAGCGCCACGCAAAAAACATGGCCTACTGAAGGCTGGACTATCGTAACCGTCAGGAGAAAAAAAATATGCCTAAAGAAAGTTGCGTTTAAATTAACCTACACGCAAGTCAGCAAAGTCCGCAGCTAATTTGAACCGCTTTATCCAACAGAATACTCACAATATTGTGTTCATCCAGGAACAATGGGCAGACAACAAAAAATAAGGGGTTAACCCATGCTTTTTTTGCAAAATTTTTGTCAAAAAAAAAAATTGAAAAAATATGCTGGCGGTAATCTCTAGATGTCAATTTAAGCGAAATAAGTCAAAATACCAGGTTTGCTACCTTAAACAGGCCATAAATTGAAAACCAAAAATTTTACATTTGAAACCAAAGCTGGTGCTGTGGCTAAACCCGCTTACCAATTATGCTATAACTTGAGGTAGGGGATTGTTTTGGACCCACCTTTCAGTTTATATGCCATTCCCCAAGATTTGCGACAACTTTTTTTTTCGCTAAAAAAACAGGTAAGGGGTTAACCCATGCTTTTTTTGCAAAATTTTTGTCAAAAAAAAAAATTGAAAAAATATGCTGGCGGTAATCTCTAGATGTCAATTTAAGCGAAATAAGTCAAAATACCAGGTTTGCTACCTTAAACAGGCCATAAATTGAAAACCAAAAATTTTACATTTGAAACCAAAGCTGGTGCTGTGGCTAAACCCGCTTACCAATTATGCTATAACTTGAGGTAGGGGATTGTTTTGGACCCACCTTTCAGTTTATATGCCATTCCCCAAGATTTGCGACAACTTTTTTTTTCGCTAAAAAAACAGGTAAGGGGTTAACCCATGCTTTTTTTGCAAAATTTTTGTCAAAAAAAAAAATTGAAAAAATATGCTGGCGGTAATCTCTAGATGTCAATTTAAGCGAAATAAGTCAAAATACCAGGTTTGCTACCTTAAACAGACCATAAATTGAAAACCAAAAATTTTACATTTGAAACCAAAGCTGGTGCTGTGGCTAAACCCGCTTACTAATTATGCTATAACTTGAGGTAGGGGATTGTTTTGGACCCACCTTTCAGTTTATATGCCATTCCCCAAGATTTGCGACAACTTTTTTTTTCGCTAAAAAAACAGGTAAGGGGTTAACCCATGCTTTTTTTGCAAAATTTTTGTCAAAAAAAAAAATTGAAAAAATATGCTGGCGGTAATCTCTAGATGTCAATTTAAGCGAAATAAGTCAAAATACCAGGTTTGCTACCTTAAACAGGCCATAAATTGAAAACCAAAAATTTTACATTTGAAACCAAAGCTGGTGCTGTGGCTAAACCCGCTTACCAATTATGCTATAACTTGAGGTAGGGGATTGTTTTGGACCCACCTTTCAGTTTATATGCCATTCTCCAAGATTTGCGACAACTTTTTTTTTCGCTAAAAAAACAGGTAAGGGGTTAACCCATGCTTTTTTTGCAAAATTTTTGTCAAAAAAAAAATTGAAAAAATATGCTGGCGGTAATCTCTAGATGTCAATTTAAGCGAAATAAGTCAAAATACCAGGTTTGCTACCTTAAACAGGCCATAAATTGAAAACCAAAAATTTTACATTTGAAACCAAAGCTGGTGCTGTGGCTAAACCCGCTTACCAATTATGCTATAACTTGAGGTAGGGGATTGTTTTGGACCCACCTTTCAGTTTATATGCCATTCCCCAAGATTTGCGACAACTTTTTTTTTCGCTAAAAAAACAGGTAAGGGGTTAACCCATGCTTTTTTTGCAAAATTTTTGTCAAAAAAAAAATTGAAAAAATATGCTGGCGGTAATCTCTAGATGTCAATTTAAGCGAAATAAGTCAAAATACCAGGTTTGCTACCTTAAACAGGCCATAAATTGAAAACCAAAAATTTTACATTTGAAACCAAAGCTGGTGCTGTGGCTAAACCCGCTTACCAATTATGCTATAACTTGAGGTAGGGGATTGTTTTGGACCCACCTTTCAGTTTATATGCCATTCCCCAAGATTTGCGACAACTTTTTTTTTCGCTAAAAAAACAGGTAAGGGGTTAACCCATGCTTTTTTTGCAAAATTTTTGTCAAAAAAAAAAATTGAAAAAATATGCTGGCGGTAATCTCTAGATGTCAATTTAAGCGAAATAAGTCAAAATACCAGGTTTGCTACCTTAAACAGGCCATAAATTGAAAACCAAAAATTTTACATTTGAAACCAAAGCTGGTGCTGTGGCTAAACCCGCTTACCAATTATGCTATAACTTGAGGTAGGGGATTGTTTTGGACCCACCTTTCAGTTTATATGCCATTCTCCAAGATTTGCGACAACTTTTTTTTTCGCTAAAAAAACAGGTAAGGGGTTAACCCATGCTTTTTTGCAAAATTTTTGTCAAAAAAAAAAATTGAAAAAATATGCTGGCGGTAATCTCTAGATGTCAATTTAAGCGAAATAAGTCAAAATACCAGGTTTGCTACCTTAAACAGGCCATAAATTGAAAACCAAAACTTTTACATTTGAAACCAAAGCTGGTGCTGTGGCTAAACCCGCTTACCAATTATGCTATAACTTGAGGTAGGGGATTGTTTTGGACCCACCTTTCAGTTTATATGCCATTCTCCAAGATTTGCGACAACTTTTTTTTTCGCTAAAAAAACAGGCAAGGGGTTAACCCATGCTTTTTTTGCAAAATTTTTGTCAAAAAAAAAAATTGAAAAAATATGCTGGCGGTAATCTCTAGATGTCAATTTAAGCGAAATAAGTCAAAATACCAGGTTTGCTACCTTAAACAGGCCATAAATTGAAAACCAAAAATTTTACATTTGAAACCAAAGCTGGTGCTGTGGCTAAACCCGCTTACCAATTATGCTATAACTTGAGGTAGGGGATTGTTTTGGACCCACCTTTCAGTTTATATGCCATTCCCCAAGATTTGCGACAACTTTTTTTTTCGCTAAAAAAACAGGTAAGGGGTTAACCCATGCTTTTTTTGCAAAATTTTGTCAAAAAAAAAAATTGAAAAAATATGCTGGCGGTAATCTCTAGATGTCAATTTAAGCGAAATAAGTCAAAATACCAGGTTTGCTACCTTAAACAGGCCATAAATTGAAAACCAAAAATTTTACATTTGAAACCAAAGCTGTTGCTGTGGCTAAACCCGCTTACCAATTATGCTATAACTTGAGGTAGGGGATTGTTTTGGACCCACCTTTCAGTTTATATGCCATTCCCCAAGATTTGCGACAACTTTTTTTTTCGCTAAAAAAACAGGTAAGGGGTTAACCCATGCTTTTTTTGCAAAATTTTTGTCAAAAAAAAAAATTGAAAAAATATGCTGGCGGTAATCTCTAGATGTCAATTTAAGCGAAATAAGTCAAAATACCAGGTTTGCTACCTTAAACAGGCCATAAATTGAAAACCAAAAATTTTACATTTGAAACCAAAGCTGGTGCTGTGGCTAAACCCGCTTACCAATTATGCTATAACTTGAGGTAGGGGATTGTTTTGGACCCACCTTTCAGTTTATATGCCATTCTCCAAGATTTGCGACAACTTTTTTTTTCGCTAAAAAAACAGGCAAGGGGTTAACCCATGCTTTTTTTGCAAAATTTTTGTCAAAAAAAAAAATTGAAAAAATATGCTGGCGGTAATCTCTAGATGTCAATTTAAGCGAAATAAGTCAAAATACCAGGTTTGCTACCTTAAACAGGCCATAAATTGAAAACCAAAAATTTTACATTTGAAACCAAAGCTGGTGCTGTGGCTAAACCCGCTTACCAATTATGCTATAACTTGAGGTAGGGGATTGTTTTGGACCCACCTTTCAGTTTATATGCCATTCCCCAAGATTTGCGACAACTTTTTTTTTCGCTAAAAAAACAGGTAAGGGGTTAACCCATGCTTTTTTTGCAAAATTTTTGTCAAAAAAAAAAATTGAAAAAATATGCTGGCGGTAATCTCTAGATGTCAATTTAAGCGAAATAAGTCAAAATACCAGGTTTGCTACCTTAAACAGGCCATAAATTGAAAACCAAAAATTTTACATTTGAAACCAAAGCTGGTGCTGTGGCTAAACCCGCTTACCAATTATGCTATAACTTGAGGTAGGGGATTGTTTTGGACCCACCTTTCAGTTTATATGCCATTCTCCAAGATTTGCGACAACTTTTTTTTTCGCTAAAAAAACAGGCAAGGGGTTAACCCATGCTTTTTTTGCAAAATTTTTGTCAAAAAAAAAAATTGAAAAAATATGCTGGCGGTAATCTCTAGATGTCAATTTAAGCGAAATAAGTCAAAATACCAGGTTTGCTACCTTAAACAGGCCATAAATTGAAAACCAAAAATTTTACATTTGAAACCAAAGCTGGTGCTGTGGCTAAACCCGCTTACCAATTATGCTATAACTTGAGGTAGGGGATTGTTTTGGACCCACCTTTCAGTTTATATGCCATTCCCCAAGATTTGCGACAACTTTTTTTTTCGCTAAAAAAACAGGTAAGGGGTTAACCCATGCTTTTTTTGCAAAATTTTTGTCAAAAAAAAAAATTGAAAAAATATGCTGGCGGTAATCTCTAGATGTCAATTTAAGCGAAATAAGTCAAAATACCAGGTTTGCTACCTTAAACAGGCCATAAATTGAAAACCAAAAATTTTACATTTGAAACCAAAGCTGGTGCTGTGGCTAAACCCGCTTACCAATTATGCTATAACTTGAGGTAGGGGATTGTTTTGGACCCACCTTTCAGTTTATATGCCATTCTCCAAGATTTGCGACAACTTTTTTTTTCGCTAAAAAAACAGGCAAGGGGTTAACCCATGCTTTTTTTGCAAAATTTTTGTCAAAAAAAAAAATTGAAAAAATATGCTGGCGGTAATCTCTAGATGTCAATTTAAGCGAAATAAGTCAAAATACCAGGTTTGCTACCTTAAACAGGCCATAAATTGAAAACCAAAAATTTTACATTTGAAACCAAAGCTGGTGCTGTGGCTAAACCCGCTTACCAATTATGCTATAACTTGAGGTAGGGGATTGTTTTGGACGCACCTTTCAGTTTATATGCCATTCTCCAAGATTTGCGACAACTTTTTTTTTCGCTAAAAAAACAGGTAAGGGGTTAACCCATGCTTTTTTTGCAAAATTTTTGTCAAAAAAAAAAATTGAAAAAATATGCTGGCGGTAATCTCTAGATGTCAATTTTAGCGAAATAAGTCAAAATACCAGGTTTGCTACCTTAAACAGGCCATAAATTGAAAACCAAAAATTTTACATTTGAAACCAAAGCTGGTGCTGTGGCTAAACCCGCTTACCAATTATGCTATAACTTGAGGTAGGGGATTGTTTTGGACCCACCTTTCAGTTTATATGCCATTCCCCAAGATTTGCGACAACTTTTTTTTCGCTAAAAAAACAGGTAAGGGGTTAACCCATGCTTTTTTTGCAAAATTTTTGTCAAAAAAAAAAAATTGAAAAAATATGCTGGTGGTAATCTCTAGATGTCAATTTAAGCGAAATAAGTCAAAATACCAGGTTTGCTACCTTAAACAGGCCATAAATTGAAAACCAAAAATTTTACATTTGAAACCAAAGCTGGTGCTGTGGCTAAACCCGCTTACCAATTATGCTATAACTTGAGGTAGGGGATTGTTTTGGACCCACCTTTCAGTTTATATGCTATTCCCCAAGATTTGCGACTTTTTTTTTCGCTAAAAAAACAGGTAAGGGGTTAACCCATGCTTTTTTTGCAAAATTTTTGTCAAAAAAAAAAATTGAAAAAATATGCTGGCGGTAATCTCTAGATGTCAATTTAAGCGAAATAAGTCAAAATACCAGGTTTGCTACCTTAAACAGGCCATAAATTGAAAACCAAAAATTTTACATTTGAAACCAAAGCTGGTGCTGTGGCTAAACCCGCTTACCAATTATGCTATAACTTGAGGTAGGGGATTGTTTTGGACCCACCTTTCAGTTTATATGCCATTCCCCAAGATTTGCGACAACTTTTTTTTTCGCTAAAAAAACAGGTAAGGGGTTAACCCATGCTTTTTTTGCAAAATTTTTGTCAAAAAAAAAAATTGAAAAAATATGCTGGCGGTAATCTCTAGATGTCAATTTAAGCGAAATAAGTCAAAATACCAGGTTTGCTACCTTAAACAGGCCATAAATTGAAAACCAAAAATTTTACATTTGAAACCAAAGCTGGTGCTGTGGCTAAACCCGCTTACCAATTATGCTATAACTTGAGGTAGGGGATTGTTTTGGACCCACCTTTCAGTTATTTTTGCCATTCCCCAAGATTTGCGACAACTTTTTTTTTCGCTAAAAAAACAGGTAAGGGGTTAACCCATGCTTTTTTTGCAAAATTTTTGTCAAAAAAAAAATTGAAAAAATATGCTGGCGGTAATCTCTAGATGTCAATTTAAGCGAAATAAGTCAAAATACCAGGTTTGCTACCTTAAACAGGCCATAAATTGAAAACCAAAAATTTTACATTTGAAACCAAAGCTGGTGCTGTGGCTAAACCCGCTTACCAATTATGCTATAACTTGAGGTAGGGGATTGTTTTGGACCCACCTTTCAGTTTATATGCCATTCCCCAAGATTTGCGACAACTTTTTTTTTCGCTAAAAAAACAGGTAAGGGGTTAACCCATGCTTTTTTTGCAAAATTTTTGTCAAAAAAAAAAATTGAAAAAATATGCTGGCGGTAATCTCTAGATGTCAATTTAAGCGAAATAAGTCAAAATACCAGGTTTGCTACCTTAAACAGGCCATAAATTGAAAACCAAAAATTTTACATTTGAAACCAAAGCTGGTGCTGTGGCTAAGCCCGCTTACCAATTATGCTATAACTTGAGGTAGAGGATTGTTTTGGACCCACCCTTCAGTTTATATGCCATTCCCCAAGATTTGCGACAACTTTTTTTTTCGCTAAAAAAACAGGTAAGGGGTTAACCCATGCTTTTTTTGCAAAATTTTTGTCAAAAAAAAAAATTGAAAAAATTTGCTGGCGGTAATCTCTAGATGTCAATTTAAGCGAAATAAGTCAAAATACCAGGTTTGCTACCTTAAACAGGCCATAAATTGAAAACCAAAAATTTTACATTTGAAACCAAAGCTGGTGCTGTGGCTAAACCCGCTTACCAATTATGCTATAACTTGAGGTAGGGGATTGTTTTGGACCCACCTTTCAGTTTATATGCCATTCCCCAAGATTTGCGACAACCAAGAAGGTCTCTGATCTCAAAGTTATAGCGGGTTCTATACTCTCCATCGTCTGTCTTAAGTGGAGCAAAAATGTAGCGTAGGATCTTACGCTCAAATACAGATAAATGCGATTCGTCATTTTGTGTAAGGGTCCACGTTTGTGACCAATACATTACAACTGGTCTAATCAATGTCTTGTATAACTTGAGCTTGGTGTTAGTTGATACATACGGTGATCCAAGGAGAGGTTTAATTGAGTAGAAAGTTCGATTACCTGCAGCGATTCGAGCTTTAATATCTGTAAGTATGCTGTTGTTTGAGTCAAGCATTGATCCCAAATATTTACAAGATTGAGCTCTCTCAATTCGTTCATCGCCGCACATCAAATCTTTCTTCTCAGCCTCTCTTGAAACATTCATATGTTTGGATTTATTGTAGTTAATTTGCAGACCATTTTTTCTAGCACCACTCTCAAGCGACTTGAAAGTCTCACTCATAACAGCTTCACTTCGGCCGAGGATGACAACATCATCAGCGTGGGCAATCGTTTGTACTGAGTTTATTGACAAGATATTATTATTAGTCGGTAGTTTCTTTTGACGGCACGCATATTCCAAGGCTAAATTAAAAAGTATAGGAGAGATGGCATTACCTTGTCTTAAACCGGAGTCGACTTTAAAAAAACTTTGATATTTCGTTCTCTACTCGTACACACCATTGAGAGTTCTGTACTGTCATTTTGCAAAGTGATACCAGTTTACCGGGAATTCCCATTGACACCAGAGCAGACCATAGAATCTCGTTCGAGAGAGTCGTAGCCCGTAGGCCTGCCTGAAATCAATGAAGAGTTGGTGCACAGGTATGTTGAACTATCGGCACTTTTCCAAAATCATCCTTATCGAGAAAAGTGCATCGGTGGTACCTCGGCCCCGCCGGAAACCACACTGATATTCTCCAAACAGTTGTTCAGCAAACGGATTGATTTTGGATAGCAAAATGTAGGAAAATATATGCAATTACCTTTTTTATGGGTTGGTATCAGCATAGCTATGTTCTAGTCCTGTGGCATGGTTTCAGTCCTCCAGATCATTTGAACAAGTTCAAACAATCTTAGGGATAGAGTTTCAACACCATGTCCAATCATTTCGGATGTTATATCGTCGATACCAGGTGCTTTATTGCGTTTTAATTTTAACAGCGCCGCTTCGAATTCCTCTTTGGTTGGTTCGTCTATACATGTACCTTTGACGCACGAATATGGTTTGCTCGTCGCCCAACTTGTTGCTGCTCACTTAAGTTGAGAAGATTCTCAAAATAAGCGGCCCAAGTATCTAAAATATTTTTAAGGTCTACTTGTAGCTCCCCATCTTCGTTTTGAATAGCAGTCGATCTAGTTTGAGGGCCCTTCTTTAAGGTTTTAACCTGTTGAAAGAAGTTGCGCGATTGATGTTCCTTATTGAAACTTTAGATATCCTCACACTGTCTCTTCCACCATTCTCTCTTCGTTCGTCTACATAGTTTTGTAACGGCTTGTCTTGCCAGTTTATAGTTCTCCTTCGTGGACCTGGTGTTGCGTCCTTGTAGACATTTCAGATAGCAATCTCTTTTGTATTGAATAGCGTCAAGGCATGCTTGATCCATCCATGACTTCTGGGAGTGGATCTGTGGTCGTCCAAGTATTGGCTCAGCAGCGCTTAAAATAGCATCTTTGAGCAACTACCATGACTTATCGACGTTTCCATTAATGGTTTCTGATTTATCCAATGTTTAGGCAATATGGTTTTGATATCTCTCTTCCGTTTCAGAATTCTTTAATGATGAGATGTTAAAACGTTTCCGTTGATTGAATTTTGGTATGCCTGGATTTGGGAAGTGGAACCTTATCGTAGCACATACAATGAAGGGGTCACTTCCAATGTATGCATCTCTAAAGGATCGCACATCCAGATCGCTCGAAAAGAAACGTGCTGTTACTAGAACGTGATCAATTTGATTTCGAGTGTTTCCATTCGGTGAGACCCAAGTATGCTTATGAATCGATCGATGCGGAAAGAACGTACTGGCAATTCTCAAATTATTTGATAATGCAAACTCAGTCATTCTCTCACCATTATCATTCGAATTCAAATGCAGGCTGTTGGGACCCATCACATTTCCATAAGAGATATGTCTTCCAACCTGTCTATTAAAGTCACCAAGAACCATAATGAAGTCGCGTGTTGGTGTTTGTTTCATAACCTCTTCCAGTGCTATGTAGAACTTATACTTCTCGTCGACGGTCTTAACTCTTAGCTTCAGTAGGTGCATGCACGACAATAAGAGAAATATTGTTATATGTACCGCGTACACGTAGGTAGCAGATCCTCTCACTGACCGGGATGAATTTCATCACGGTTTCTTGCATGCGTGCACCAACAAGAAAAGCCCAAATTCTCCAAATTCACCAAATTCTCTTCGAGAAGGATGACCACTACTGACTACAGTATAGAGAGTGACAATCTAAATCTTGTTTTCCGATTATCGACTGTCTAATTTCTTGTTTCTGTTTCAAGACTTATAAGAGCATCAGGAGCGCTCAGGCTGCGCAAGTTCCACGTTCTGATTCGGTAGTCTGGTCCTTTGTCACGTCCAGGTAAATTTCTATTTCCAGGTAAAATTTTATTTAGTTATTCTCTTTCTGATTTCCAAATTTAACAAAGTTTTTTTCCAGGGTTAGGGTGTTAACCTTAGGCCCAACCCAAATTTTCGTGGATGGATTTGTTCTGCATATTATGATCAACAGAAACAACCATTTTATACGTTTATATAGCGAGCCGCTTGATTCAAGAGAGACGCCCGCTCCAAGCCGCCCCTGACATGGAGAACAGACGCTTGAGTCGCATTGGTTGTAAGGCGCCAATTAGCCGTGGTGTAGCGTCATTGAATAAGCAGTTTTACTCTGCTTGTCTCCAATACACCAACCTAGTTGTGTCAGCATTACCCAGGCAGCACGGCGTGGACGTCGAATTTCGGATTTCGCTACCCTACTCTCAATCTTAGCTATGGCATATTCCTTATAAATAAATAAATAAAATAAAATAAAAATAAAAATTCCTTTATGATGGCTATCGTTGCTTGCTTTAAACAACTAATTCCTTGTAGTTCTACTAATTCCTCATTACACAACACGTTTTATATAAAAAATAAAATAGATACCCAGACTTTGCAAAGTGCTATTAACCATCCCGAGTTATCTCCAAAAACCGAACCTTTAGTAAACTACCAATTATAAGGATAAGATCGCTAGTCGAACAAGTTCTCTTTCGGTCCAGTGACTCTCAATGGAGGAGCACAGAAGGCTGCAAGGTCTCCAAGATGTTCACTCCAGAGCTGAACCAGCAAACCACCAAATTCCTGTTAAATCTGACTCGGTCAGACTGCAGGATGATGGTGGGACTACTAACAGGTCACCATCATGTGAACAAACATATGGTACGGCTTCGAGTAGAAAATGATCCAACATGCCGCTTTTGTCTTGAAGAGTATGAAACAGTCCCTCACATTGTGGAAGAATGTTTGGCTCTCTCAGGGCTCCGAAGCGTCATGTTATGATCAAACTGAGATTTCTGCAAAGCAGACCATTCAAGGCTGTTGGCTTTTTTCAAAAAGATCTTCAGCTCTTGAATATGAGGATGGCATAAAGGACTTAGCAGTCTACATGTCAGACTATGACTACATGGTCACTTCGTATAAAAAAAAAAAAAAAAAACTACCATGTGCAGAGTTCTAGAACTCCTACTAGATACGTGTAATCAGGACAACAGAATCAGTTAGTATTTGGCAGGTCAGTTCATTAGTGAACGAAAAATCCTTCGGCCTGCTGTTAACTCGTTAACCCTTTAAATTTGCTGTCTTATCCCTGGTGTTATTCCTAGTGCATACAATGTTATTTTTGTAAGAAATTTATTAAAACCTTTGTCGTCTTTATACCTAAGATCAAAAAGCTCTCACCACTGTCCCAAGGACCTCAAGACCATTAGCCTCCATCATAAAACACTGGAAAGATTAATAAAAGACTGTTTAAGAGATCCAATCAAAAGACTGTCAGCAGCCCAACATTCATGAACATTGCAAGAGCTAGTCTGTGGAAACAACCTTGCACTTCTTAATACATCTAATTGAAAAATCTTTTGACTGTAAGAAATACTCTATGTTACATTGTGATATTGATGGAGACCTTCAACAACGTCAAAATCGTGATGATTGCTCGTATATGCTAACGCATTCGCAAGTGGAAAAGTCACTGGTCAGTTGGATTCATTTACTGCTAAGGGGCAGATTTTTTAGGGTCTGTTTTAGTGAATACTCCACTTGCAACTTTGTAAGTACTTTCTCTCTTTTTTTTTGGAACTCTGTAATAAATATTCTGTTACAAATGGTTTAAGGTGATTGTTTAAGCAGATCAAGTTGCTGTTGGCATCCGGTAAATATCTTGGTACTCTTAAGAATTTTATGCCAAGTGTATTTTATACCCTCGCAAAACAGAGCGATAACTGTGAACTCAGTGTACCTTTTAAAACCAATTTACGGCATGTTTAGAACTATAAGCTATAACCATACAAACAAAAATC
Source organism: Diogma glabrata (assembly GCA_963693315.1). Taxonomy (NCBI): domain Eukaryota; kingdom Metazoa; phylum Arthropoda; class Insecta; order Diptera; family Cylindrotomidae; genus Diogma; species Diogma glabrata. Next base: position 406,328,120 of record OY856187.1, on the reverse strand, counting down.
AGCAAGATTGATATGTAGAGTAGTTGTAGAGCCAAGCCTAACAGGTACATAAGTTATAACTTGCGGTTAACAAGGATGTACAGAACAAACCAACTGGTTTTAGTTCCACACCTATAATTTAGATTCTACATTTTCAACTTGCAAATCTTATTAAAATCTCTATCTCCCAAGTAATAAAACAAAACAATAAATTTTCATACTCATCCGTCAAACTTGAAAACTAGTTCATATACTTTCTCTTTTGATTGTAAGATAACACAAAAGAGATCTTAACTAGAAATTAAATATTATTATTTCAATAATACGTTCTAATTAAATGATCTGATTTATGTATAAATAAAAGGTTTAGTTTTACAACAATACATTTTGTTTAAAAAAGAATTATAATAAAAGAAGGTACACAGTAAAATATTTGCAGAAAGTTGTTAGATTGTTAATTTTTTTCGCAGAAATAAACCACAAATACATGTATATTGATATAATTATAATTTTTTATAGAAAATAACTTCAAATGTCTACGTCTAAAAATCGGGTTCCTGCAGTCAAATTCTGTAACTGTGAAGCGGTGAATTGATAAGTTTTTTTCAGTTCACTTCACCGCAAAAATATCTAAGTGAGTGAAGTTTAGTGAAGTTAACATAGACTTCTTGTTTGACAATAAAATGAAACCGTTTCTTTTGTTGTTATTGACATTATGTCAAAAAACACCAAAAAGCCAATGTGATATGATTTTTCTAAATTGTATTTCTAAATTAAATCCCGACTTATTTTTCAAATTTCAAACTTATTTTTCAATAGTTCTGCATCCCAACTTCCGGTTTTTCATTTCCGGTAAAAAATTTTGGTGCTCCCAACATTGAAAAAATGGTGACATAATAAGCAGGTGTTCGGAAGGTCCCCACCACTTATCTTAATATTGTCCAAAGACTAATCAGTTCTTTGTCATTTAAGTCTCCATATTTTTTCAAAGTGTCACCAAAAATTGATTAATGAATGAGATCTGTATGCTCCCAACAAACTTTAAAAACCAAGTGCGAAAAGTCAGCAGTTGTATGGTAGACCTCCTGTAAAGAAGGGAGGAATCAAAATTAATTAATCATAAATTACGACTCAAGAGCAACGTTTAATTTTAAATATATATATTTTTTGATTTCATATCAAATAGAACTGACTAGAAAAATGTCAAGCATTCTATAAATAAACTAAACAAAAGTGTGCAAGGGAGATGGTCATTGAAGCATTCGTATACCCATTAATATTGTCATTTCATTTTCGTTAAATTAAGTTGAAGGGTGACACAATCATTTTTTTTGTTAGTTCATTTATCATGCGAAATATATTATAAACCAGGAACACCCTACACGAAAACCAGTTTTAGTAATATTGCGTATTCAGAATCTTCGCTTCGATATAGAAATAACGAAGGATGGAGTAATCAAATATAAACATATTTTTTTGTTTTATTCCACTTTATTATAAGGAAAACTGGGGAAATTGTAAATCGTTAACAAAAAAAAAAAATAACGAACTGATATGGCCTTCAAACAACATCAAGTATCAGGTCGTATCAATAAACATTAACGAAAATGTTTTTTGTGTAAAAATACAATTACTTAGAATTTCTCTTGTTTACGTTAACAGATTTAAAATAAAGGAAATCGATAATGTTATGATGGAAATGTAACAAGATGATTATGGAAAGCCGTATTGTTGGAGGAGTGATTAATAGATTCTTTATATGGTTTGTTAATTGTACGGACTATGAATAGTGTAATGCATTGTCGAGAATATTATATTTGATGTTATGCGTGTTTGCAGATGTTGATGCTAAAATACCAAGTAGTCATGTTATAAGGAAGAAAAAATGGGAAAGTGTGGCGACTGGACGGAAATGTATCTTTGACTGTTCGTTTGTTGTTTAACCATCAACTACCAAAGCATAAATTTCCTTTCAATCGACCAGTACGGAACCTGAATTGTGGCATTACACTCCCGCCACTTTGATCAATGTGTCCCAAAAGATGATAATTATTTTTCACTAATTGAAACTTTTTCCATAAGTTTCATCATAATCTCTTCATTATTGTAGGCTATAGTGTGCTTAAGGGCACTGAAAAAACTTCAAAAAGTTACAAACCAAAATTTTTTACCGGAAATGAAAAACCGGAAGTTGGGATGCAGAACTGTTGTGAACCGTACCAAATGTTTATGTACAAAGTTTCATCCAATTCGCTTATCAGGTACAGAAGTTATAGAGCTTTCAAAAAAACAGGTGCTCCAGGGACCCCCCACCACTTTGTTCACTATCGCTCAAAAACTAATCAGTTCTTTGTCATACATGTATGCGTCTTTTTCCAAAGTGTCATCAAAATTCATTCACGAACGAATGTTGTATGCTTCCAACAAACATAAAAACTTTGTGGAAAAAATCACCTGTTGTATGGTGGACCCCCCAACCCTTTAAGTGATAATGAGTAGGAACAAGGACATGTGGAGAAACCTAGACAGTCGAGATTGGTATATGAGATCAAAAACTAGATTATTGCATTATAAGTTTGTCCAAAAAATGTTGTCAAGTGTGTCAAAAGAAGAATTTTATTTATTTTTTCACCCAATTTTTTGGAAAAAAATAAAATTAATTATTTGTTTGACATGAAATTTTATTAAAAGGTATTTATGTGTTGTTGTGACACATATTCCAAACCCTATAACACAACACTTTTTATTTAAAAACAAAAAAAAAATGTGAGACGTCAGACCGATGCTTTTATTTTCCATAACTTCGTTATTTGCTGTCCGATTGTCATGTTTTTGTGCATTTTGGAACGCTATTGAACTAAATTTCACGTTGATATTTTAGTCTAGGGTTGCTAAACGCGATATAAGGGTTGTAAAGCGTGAAAAATATGAGAAAATATGAGATTTTTTAACTGTAAACCGCCGTCGCGCCGCCTTAAACTACTTTGATCGGATTTCTCCAAAACATTTTATTTTCTTTTGTTAAAATGAATAAATTTTTGCTCTGAGACCTAAGAAATTCTAAAAAAAAAATTCTCCATACAGCTAAGAGCCACCCTAGTATATATACTTAAATTTCTAAAAATTTACTTTAAATTAAGTTTAAAGTTAAAATTAACATTTAATTTTATCTATTTTTGACGTTTGACAGTGCGCCACATGCTATTAGATTTTTTAACACTCATATCGCCCAGAATTGCGAAAATGAAAAAAATGAATGATAAAATCGAAATGAAAAACTTTTTAACACTTTACCACTTCACAGTTACAGAATTTGGCTGCTGGACTTGATATTTTGTTCAAGTTTAATTCGTTGATATATTCAAGTGACGGATATGTACGCAACGCGTTTAATTAGTAACATTGTAGCACTTCTATTCATAATGCTATAAACCACGTCATTCAACTTTGTTAAAAGGTGAAAGATCCTGATCATAAAAACTGTAGTTTTACTAGTTATAAGCCTCTTTCGCTGTGGGTTGTGCAACCTCGCTAATTGTCCTTTTTCGTAGTTTTTATTGATCAGTCATATCATATCAGTGTTTTTTTTCGATTCCTGGTCATTTGTTCTATATCTTTATCCGGTAACCGTAGGTCAGTGCTACAAATCTACACGTCTTAAAAAATTGGGAAATATATTCATCCATTGATTGGCGTGTTCTTGACCAATAAAAACGTTTGCATATTTTCAAAAGTGCATTGAATTGCTAACAAGGTGGGCGCCGCAAGTTGTGAGTATATCCCATACAAGCTTTTATAAGGCCACTCCAGTCGGCGTTTATCTGGAATGGCACTCTATGCTAGTTGCTATACATTGGTCTTTGAACTTGATAATTGATCTTTAAAATAAGGCATTCAAGTTTTACTTGACAAATACTACAATGGTCAGCAATTCTTCCGTAAAACATAATAATTTCGCTTCGGTTTGAACGGTGGCAAAACTAAACATTTCGATGGGTAAACAATAGGGAATAATTGTTGCTGAACACAATATTTTTCGGTGATCTGCTGAACACAGCTCGTGTAGTTGTAGCTCGAGCAAGTTATTTGATCTGAGCCAATCTATTATTACTGTGATCTTGCCAACATCTGTATGAATTACTTCTATAGCTATCTTCTGTCCCAAATACTTAATTTATTTACGAAACAGTAAATACTTCTTCAAATTTTAAACCAGTTGCTTGTGAATTGACACCTTTTCATGACATTGCTCAAGTTTTTTGTAAGTATCCTAACGCCCTGTATCTCGAAAATGGTGCATTTTAGAGGGTAACTTAAGAGCAACTTTTTTTCATATTTTTAGACGAACTATCACATCCTGAAATCCTGCACATATATTATGAAACACCCTGTATTGTGCAACAATCGCTTCTACCATTGGCGCAACCAATTCAATTAATCTTAGTTAAGGATACGAATAATGATAGGCTAGGTGTGAAGGAGGTGGGGAGGAGTTGGATCTGCTACCATCATGGGGTGAGTCGTTCATTTATTTGATAATATTGTTTACATAATGTAACGACGGACTATTTTCAATATTTACTCTAAAATAATGGTATTCATATTCGGGGGAATTCGCTAATAATTTGTTAATTTATTTTCTTCAATTGTAATAAGCGTAGGGACATTTGTTTGTACTACTGTATTTGTTTTGTTTCAATTGATAATACATTGCAAAACATGTTTGCAATAAATTATTGTTTGTATTAGTGCAAATTGCTTGTTACAATGATGGAGATGGAAACAGAAAACCTATGTGTATATAAGCGATCAAATTGTTTGGATCGTGAGTTCAGTATATAAATCAATAAATCAAATTCGAAATTTTTCAAATTTTTCTCGAATGTCCTAGAAACCGGCAACCTACCAAAACATTTTAAGACTACGAAAGTGATAGCGATACTTAAGCCAGGTAAACCATCCAATGAACCAGGAAGCTATCGCCCGATTGCCCTTTTGAGCACCTGCTATAAATTGCTAGAACGGCTCATATACAATCGTATCGCACCGATATTGAATGACCAGATCCCAGTCGAACAAGCTGGTTTTCGTCCCAATCGCAGTTGCACTAACCAACTGCTCGCTCTAACATCCTATATCGAAGCTGGGTATCAAAAACAACTAAAAACAGGCGCAGTATTCATCGATCTTACTGCAGCATATGACACGGTCTGGCGAATTGGGATTATATATAAGCTGTTCAATGCAATACCTTGTAGCACCATCTCGCGTTTAATTAACAACATGCTGAGTAATCGTGTATTCAAAGTTCATCTAAATAATTCCTGCAGTAGGTCTAAAATGCTTAACAATGGTTTACCACAGGGTTCCGTCCTGGCGCCATTACTTTTTAATCTATACATCCATGACATTCCTGACACAACATCAAAGAAATTTGGTTACGCTGATGATTGAACCCTGGCCACTCAAAACAATGACATGGGTGTTTTGGAGGATTTGCTCTCAACTGACCTAGCGATAATGAATGACTATTTTCGAACGTGGAGTTTATTTCCCAATCTAAGTAAAACTGAGAGCTCCTGTTTCCACTTAAACAACAAACTGGCAAAACACGAACTATCAGTGTTATTTAACGGCACTGTCATTAAATACAATCAACAGCCAAAGTACCTGGGCATTACTCTCGATAGAACTCTTTCTTTTAAGCTCCACCTAGAAAATACGTCACAAAAACTTAAAACGAGAAACAATATATTGCAAACTGGCAGGCTCTACATGGGGTGCTACTCCAGCTACCCTCCGAACAACTGCTCTAAGTCTGGTTTACTCAGTGGCTGAGTATGGCGCACCAGTCTGGTTGAATAGCACACATACTCAAAAAGTTGACTGCCAGCTGCATGCTACGATGCGTACTATAAGTGGTACTATCAGATCTACCCCTTTACCTTGGCTCCCTGTGTTAAGCAATATCGCTCCACCTGCACTCAGACGCTCGCATGCTCTCATGCGTGAACATAAAAAGGTAACCAACAACACCACGTTACCCTTGCACGAATATTACGGTGACCACACTCGTTGTCGATTGAAGTCAAGAAAGCCTCCACATAAAACTGCCAGCAACCTGCTGGCAACTGATTTTAATATCTTGGATGCCTGGGACACCTCCTGGCAACATTACAACACAACTGGCCTTTCTATTACTAACCCGACTTCTACCCAACCTGGTTTCGATTTGCCACGTCATACCTGGACTACATTAAACCGAATAAGAACGAATCATGGACGTTGTGCTGATTCTTTCTACAAGTGGGGCATTTCAGAGTCCCCTGAGTGTGACTGCGGCGCTCCACAACAAACTATAAAACACATTGCAACTGTGTGTCCAATTCGACGTTACAATGGCAACATCTCAGACATCCATTTGACAACTCCCGATGTAGTAGCATGGATCGACTCGCTCGATGTAAACATCTAATGTTCAAATGTACTGCCCAATGTTCAAATATTTTACTTTTTAATTTACTTAAAAGACACGCAATCAAATCGATTGTAAGTTCATTTAATGTGTATCCATGTATTGTTTTAGGTAGATTTCATAGAAGCGTCTACCTATTTTTAAGTTTAATTTTTTAATGTGTCACAAAAAAAAAACCATACGCTAAATAAAATCAAATGATTAGTATTTAATTAAAATTTAAACAAATAGATTAAATTATTTCCAATTTGATTGTAGAAAAAAAGTAAATTAAATTATTTGTTTTAAATGTGATATCAAAGTTTGTTATTTATTTATTTTGATGTAATGAAATTTAGTGAAAATTGTTTGATAAATCATTTATTAAATAAAATAAAAATGAAAAAATGAATCTAAAACAAAAGTTCAAATACAAAAACCTGAAAATAGTTATTCAGGTGAATTAATAACGAAACCGTTCAACACATTTTTTATACCCAACGGTTACGGTGACGCTTCATTCCAAGTCGTTACATGTTGAATGCAAATATTCATAAATTGAATGTCAATCAGCAAACGGCTAAAGAAGTTTATGATATTGCTGAGCTTTGCAATATAAATAATTATTGGCGTGTAAATAAATTCGATCAAACTATGAGGGATGTATTTCAAATTGGCAGACGTAGTTTGGTTTTTGTCGTTTCATGGTGCATTTAATAAAATTACGTTTAGTAAGATGAATTACAGTCTACACAATCAACATTTGTTCCATGGACAGGTTTTTGGAAGAAGACAACATTCAAGAAATAAATTAATGTAAGCCTTTTTTTGTATTTTGATTTGTATAATTTTTGTTTGTTTATTTTCGTACTGCTAAAACATTTTCTCTGTTAGCTAATTAATAGTTTCATTACATTATTCAATCTGTGATTCTGTGATAAGAGATTTGCAAGTGTTTTTTGTTTGTCATAGATTCAGTTTTCCGGGTTTATATTCCAGTTTTCACAGTTTTTAAATATTTTATTTCGTATAAAAGTCCAAAATCCCGAACATGGCACGTGAAACAAAGACCTGGGTTTTTGTAGTTTTTTATGAGTTTAGATATTTTTGCGTTATAATTTTTGGCGCGTGAATTTCGGAAAAAACCTGTTTTATTTTTTTTTGTTTTAATTCGTTTTGGTTAAACCAGTTGGGTTTTTTTATATGGATTTGGTATGGATTGTGTATGGATTGGGTTTGGATTGAGTATGGTTATTGGATATAGGTTGGATATAGATTGCATGGTTATTGGATATGATAGATGTGGATTGGTTAAGGTTTGGATTGGATATATATTGTACGATCTTTCTGTTACATGGTTTCAAAACAAAAACAACCCGTTATATTTTACAGTTTGTTAGTAATATTTTTCAGGTTTTATGTTTTTTGAGAAAATTAAATTCATTTCGTTATTTTGAATCTTTTTGTGATTGGTGATGTTTTTTTAAGTATTGTTGATATATACGAAGTGTTTTGGTGAGATTTAAAAATTAATTTGGTTTTGTTTTAATATAAAAATTTATAAGGTATATCGTAACGATCTTACGTTACAATCTAATGTATTATTTTAAATTAATATATTCATGTAAATGTGATTGAGATCAAAACGAAAAGAGAAATTTACTCTCATTTTATATTATATAATTAATTGTAGAAATTAAGAATTTTGGATATCAGTCTTATGTAAGCCTTTGGCAAATCCATTAGATTTTTTAAAATATTAAATAACAATGTTTAAATAATATTGTAATAAACAAATTGAATCATAATTAAAATTTTGTAAATTTATAAATAGTGTTAAAACTATTGTAACCAAAACCACTATAAATTATCTTGAAATGGTAGGCCTAAGAAGCCATCCATGGGGCTTCACCTCTTGACATTTACAGTTTAAAAAAAAATGAAGGAATATATAAATTGATCCCACGATACGTTTATGTTTCATTTAGATTTAGGTGATGAGGATTGGGTTCAAATTTGAGTGAATATAGACTTTTATCTTGGTGATGTTAAGACTTCCTTAAAATTAAATAAATTATTTGTACATATATATATTGTATTAAGATATTAGATATTATGTTTCGTTTTGTTTTTGTTATTTGAATTTATTAAAACCATATCAAAACTTATTATATTAAAATTAATCTGAATGCTGCGTATGAACCGAATTGGTTTGAGCAAAATTGTAAAAATTCATTAAATGTATTATTAAAGAATAAACTATAATACCAAAACAAAAAAAACATTGATGATGTTCCTAGGTCGCCTCTGTCCACTATGGACTTGCGACCGAAAGATCAATTGATTCCTCTCTTCGTTTCGAGGAAGATTTCCGGTGTACAGGATGGTTACTGCTGGGTCTGTACCTAGGTACATACCAGTAGTACCACTCCTTGCCCAAAAACTTCCTCAATGGAATGAAGAGGGGAATCAAATCCACTTTTTTTCTGGATTAGAGGCTTCACCTCATACAATTTCAATAAAGTTCTTACTAAATAATCATTAGTTTATAAATAGAACAATGTCCATTGGAGTTGAAGACTTAGAGTCTGGCGCTCGGGAGCGCTCTCCAGAAATGACATTAGTTATAGTAATTTATTTTTAGTTCAGGTTTTAGGTACAGCAACTATGTCTGGGTCAGTGGAATTTGGTCATATTTGCCATATCGTGACAGTCATGGTTTTTTCTTTTAATAGTGGGAGAAACTGTTCTATAGAATCTGGTCGTAAGGGGCTTATCTCACATGCCATTTTTGGGTAGGGCTCGCGAACGCGATATTCTGGCTTAGGTGACGATGGTCATTTGTATCATATTTGGTTTTTTTGTATCAACAAACAAATCTTAGACCTGGAAGTCTCTTATCACTTTGAATAAGAAGTAAATAAATAAATACATTAAATAAATAAATAGGTTTTATTTCATAATAAATAAATAAATTTAATAAAATAGAATAAGTAAATAAATATTTTTTATTTTAATAAATAAAATAAATATATATTTTTCTTTTAAATAAATGAAAGTATTTTTTCTTTGTTTTTAATAATACAAAAATAAAATGAATGCAAAATAGATAACTATTACATAAATTTAAAAAGAATAAAAAAAAATAAAAGAATAATTTCAATAATGTTAATACATACATATATAGTCATATTTTTGATATTTTTGAGGTGAATTCGGTTTGTTTTTCTCGTCATTCAATAATAAATATTTTATATATCAAAGCAATTATTGTAGCAAGTCGTGATGGCCATTATCATAGTCCTTACTTCTAGAATAAACAGCAGATAATGGCTAGATCTATCATCACTATCTTCGTTTCTCCTAGTTTTGTAACGGCGGACTATTTTCAATATTTACTGTAAAATAGTAGTGTTTACATTCGGGTGAATTCGCTAATAACTTGTCGGTTTATTTTCTTCAATTGTAATAAGCGTAAGGACATTTGTTTGTACTACTTTATTTTTTTGTTCCAATTAATAATACATTGCAGAACATGTTTTGCATAAATGATTGTTTGTATTAGTGAAAATTGCTTGTTACAATGATAAAGATGGAAACAGAAAACCTATAATATGTGTATATAAGCGATCAAATTGTTTGAATCGCGAGATAGTATATAAAATTAAATCAAATGATAGTACATGAATTGAAATCGAAAAAAGATCAGTAGTGATTAGTATTCAATTAATTAAATTGAATTGTGGAAAAAGAAATGCTTTATAGAAAAATAAATTATTTGTTTAATTGTGATTTCGAAGTTTTTTGTTTATTTATTTGATGTAATGAGTTTTAGTGGAAATTGTTTGATAAATCATTTAGTGGATAAAATGAAAATAAAAAAAATTAATCTAAAAACAAATTCAAATACAAAACGTGAAAATATGTATTCAATTGATGTAATAACGAAACCGTTCAACACACTTTTTATACCCAATGGCTACGGTGCTCGCTTCATTCCACGCCGTAACCTGTTGAATGCAAATATTCATAAATTTAATGTCAATCAACAAATAACTAAAAAAAGATTTATGATATTGCTGAACTTCGAAATATAAATAATTATTGGCGTGCAAGTAAACAAATTCTATCAAACTATGAGGGATATATTTCAAATACAGATCTAGTTTGGTTTTGTGATTTCGTGATGCTTTTGGGAAAATTACGTTTGGTTGGATGAATTACAACCTACAATCAACATTTGATCCACAGGACTGGTTTTGGAAGAAGGCAACATTCAAGAAATAAAGTAATGTAAGCCTTTTTGTATTTTGATTTGTATAATTTTTGTGATTTATTTTTATACTGCTAAAATATTTTCTCTGTTAGTTAATTAATTGTTTCATTAGATTATTCAATATGTTAATCGGTGAGTCGGTTAGTGTTAGTGTTATTCGGTTAGTGTTATTTGATTTGTCATAGATTCAGTGTTCCGGCTTAATATTACAGTAATATTATTGTTCATTTTAAAACTCCAATTTCCGTAACAATAACTAAAATATAGTATGGGTGGGGAATGTGGATGTGACAGTCTTGGGTTTTTCGCTGCTAGGGTCGTCAGCTCTTCTGTTCAATTTTTCTTGGTCTGTTATTGCAGTTATTTGCAGTTATTTTTTGCAGTGTTTATCCCTACTGTAGTCTACATTTACAAATCGATTTTCATGAAAAGTTGGTAGAAGGTTTTTAATAAATATGAGAAAGATTTCACTAGCTTTTGGTGTACATTGAACAAAGGATTGGTGAGCTACCTTCAAAAGGTGTTTTTTCCCCATAGTATTTTGTTTTTTTGGGAGCTTACAACAATTCGTTCGTGAATTAATGTTGATGACGTTTTAATCAAATTGGATGAAACTTGGTACAGAATATTTCCGCATCCCAATTTCCAGTTTTTCACTGCCGGCAAAAAAAACTTTTTGCAATTTTTGTGAGTTTCTTTGTTGATGCTACAAGCGGTTATGATGAAACTTATGAAAAAGGTTTCAATTAGTGTAAGAAGATAATGATAAACTTTTGGAACACATCGACAAAGTGCAGCGAGGTTCCCAATATACATCTGCTGATATTTTTTCTCATTTTCTTTTTAAAGTTTGTTTGGAGCATACAGACTTTGTTCATTAATCACTTTTGGTAAGATTTTGACCAAAGATAGAGATTTGAATGACAAACAATTGATTAGTCTGACAATCGATTTTTATTAAACTTAAACGTAACAGTTCTGGATTTCAACTTCCAGTTTGTCACTTTCAGTTAAAATTTTATTTTGCTTTTTCTCTTCGTTTAATAGAATTTTTGCCTGTTGGGATACTATAGCTTTATTTAATGAACTAATTTTAATGAAACTTTAGCAAAATATGAAGATTTATAGGAGAAGGAACTGATAAGCTTTTGAACGATAATAAGCGTTGGGTTTCTGATAATTTGAACTACGCGAAATCTACAAATCAGTAACACGACCACAGATAGATTCACATACTCGAACAATGGAACTAAAAACCGGGTACTGATTACCACTGATTGTAGAATACTGTCAACGAGAAGGCCATAACGAACAATTTATGATTTAGCCTAAGTCGCTGAAATTTAATGGATGATTCGGAAAGAATTATACTGCGTGATTTCTTATTATATTTTTGTAACGACGGACTATTTTCAATTTTTACTCTAAAAATAATAGTTTTCAAATTCAATAATAATTATTTTAATTGTGGTAAGCATAGACGTTTATCTGTACCACTGTACATTTAAACGTTTATCACAGTACATTTAAACGTTTATTCGTACCACTGTACATTTTTTTTATGATTTAAATAAGTTCAAGTAAATTGAAGATACAAGTTTTTCAAACATGATGGAAAATGAAACAGAAGATCTGAAAGATTGTGTATAAAAACGATCAAAATGTTTGGATCGAATTAATTAGGATATAAAATTAAATCAATATATAAGTGCTCAGAAAATTATGTAAATTGAAATAAAATTAAACTCAGTCATGACTGAGTCGTGATACAGCTTACTTTAGAGTTTTTAATATTGTTAATTATTTCAAAAATGTTGTTTTAAAACTAAAAAGAAAACAGTTTTGCTTTTCATTTCAATTATTGTAAAGTTTTTTAATGGTTGTGAATTTAATAAAATGTCAAAACCTCAATTGCATCTATTAAAATACGTAAACGAAATATGTTTTACATTCAAGAAATAAAAGTTATTTATCAAGCAAGTGTTATGTTATCAGTTTTTGAAAATGAATTTATATCTTTGTGAAGAAAAGGCGCGATGTGTGCCAAATGGTACATGAATTGTGATGATGATGAAAACCAAAAATTAATTGAAGTAGTTCATGCTTTTGCTACGATCCGAGATGCTAAACACGAATTGTCTAATTCTATTTGTAAAATTAACCATCAAGTCCGTTTATGAAATTTTCGTGCAGTGGTTTTATTATGTATTGCTTTTTTGTGGAGGAACGGATTAGTTTCGGCTTGATATAACAAAACCTTTAATTAACCATCGTACGCATGGAGGGATCAGTTTTTATTAATTTGTTAATTTTTTTCTATTTTTTGATCCACGGGTGTGACAACCCCGCGTACTCCAGTCCCTGCTATTGGCATATGAGTTAACGTGAAATATCACATACCACTGGCAATAGCAGTGAGATATCACTAGCCAAGGTGATATCTTAGGGGTGCTGGCGGATGAACTGTATTCAGTCAACGGTAGCACTCTCAATCTTAGCTAATGAATATTCCTTGATGCTGGAACGCTGTAGCTTGCTCGAAGAAACGAGCTTTCATATAACTATATATCTGAGCTTTAATCATTGAAAAATATACTGCGTCCCATAATCAAGGATTATGCCATTAGCTGGACTATTGGCAAACCAATTTTAGTTTTGTTCCTGCAAATTTTTAAAACAAATTTGCTTTTTATCTCTTATTTTATTTTTATTTTCCCTATCCTATCACGAAATATTGGCCTATGTCATATTTTATATGTGATGGGATTTATAGTTTAGTTGTCCATTATTTAACAAAAAATATTAAAAAAACAAAAAAAAAACAGATTTGCGTCCATTAACGGGTCTTAAAAGGTTTTTATGTGTTGTTGTGACACATATTGTAATGATGCCTACTACACATCACATTTTATTAAAAAAAAAAAAAAGATAAACGAAGACGTAAAATAAAACATGAAGAAGACAACATTGAAGAAATAAATGTAAGCTTTTTATTATATTTTAATTTATATAATTTTTGATTTGTTTTTAACTAAATTATTTTATTTGTTAGCAATTAATAAGTTTCTTTAGAATTTTTCTGTTATTCATAATACAGAGTGTCCCAATTAAAAGGAAACACCCTGAATATCATGAAAATAAAAAATCTAAACCCCGAGACACCCCTAAAGAATTTTGGAGGGGGACATTTTTTGAGCCAATTTTTTTTTTGTTAGGCCCCCCCCCCTGGGCCCCAGGGACAGGGACTAAATTTTTTTAAATGGCAAGGGGGGTCATGTGACACTCCATTTGAAAGGTCTTTGTCTCCTGCATACAATGATATGCTATTTTCGAAAACCGGTTCACTAGTTTGGATTTTACACCGAGAAAAAAGTGTCCCATGTAAAAGGAGAAACCCCAAATATCATGAAAATAACAAATCTAAATGGAAAACCCCGAGACACCCCTAAAGAATTTTTGAGGGGGACATTTTTTGAGCCAATAAGTTTTTTTGGTTGGGCGACCCCATTGGGCCCCAGGGACGGGGACTAAATTTGTGCAAACTGCAAGGGGGATCATGTGATGGCTCATTTGAAAGGTCTTTGTCTCCTGGATGCAACGATATGCTACATTTGAAAATCAGTTAACTAGTTTGGATTTTACACCAAAAAAGATGTTATCGTCGAAGTGAAATAATAGTCATTCAGTTTCACCGAATTTGCGTACAAGATCAAGTACGTACTTTGCCTGGACATTTTTATTTCTATTTTCGTTGAAAATTCGAGCGGCAGCTCCTGCATTACAATTGTTGGAAAAATAGAATTGAATTATTTCGGACCTCTCTTCCTTTGTGTACACCATTTCAGTTTAAAAAATATTTTAATAATGTCTAATCTTATTCCGAATTATTTAATAACAAAATTAATTGAGAAAATTATTAAAAGTAGTATTTTATTTGCCCAATCGGAATTCGTATTGATAATTACAGAAGTCAAATTGTCAAAACTTCAAAATTTTGAAATTCTGACAACCTTTAGAAATAAAAAATGATGGATAGCGAATTATGTGTTGAGTACGCGAACTAAAATACAATTCTAACTTTTCAAAACCTACTAGTTTGTCAGATTTGGAATTAAATTTGGATGCATGAAATTGTTAGTGTAATATGGCAAATAAAATACGGCTAATATTTAAATTTTTAAAATAATAAAACTTGCAATAATCATTTAAAATTGACAACAATGAGAAAATGAGCTAATTGAATAGCTAAAAGTAAAAATAATGTTTTGTTTATTTCATGTATTTGTTGCTATGGCAATAGCACGCTACGATTATTATTTAATTTCGAGTTTAAATTAATAAATTTGAAAAAAATATTTTAAAAATGTGTCTAACTTTTAGGGTAGCGTCCCGCTTCTGATCTTTTAAGCGCAACTTTGAACGTAGTTGTTATTAGCAACTTTTAACGTAGTGTGTCGGTGTTTTTGACTAAAATCAATTATTTTTGAGTTGTTAAATGACTATTATTTTACTTCGACGATAACATCTTTTTTGGTGTAAAATCCAAACAAGTTAACTGATTTTCAAATGTAGCATATCGTTGCACCCAAGAGACAAAGACCTTTCAAATGAGCCATCACATGATCCCCCTTGCAGTTTGCACAAATTTAGTCCCCGTCCCTGGGGCCCAATGGGGTCGCCCAACCAAAAAAACTTATTGGCTCAAAAAATGTCCCCCTCAAAAATTCTTTAGGGGTGTCTCGGGGTTTTCCATTTAGATTTGTTATTTTCATGATATTTGGGGTTTCTCCTTTTAAATGGGACACTCTTTTTTCTCGGTGTAAAATCCAAACTATTGAACCGGTTTTCGAAAATAGCATATCATTGAATGCAGGAGACAAAGACCTTTCAAATAGGGTGTCACATGGCCCCCCTTGAAATTTAAAAAAATTTAGTCGCTGTCCCTGGGGCCCAGAGGGGGGCCTAACCAAAAAAAAAATTGGCTCAAAAAATGTCCCCCTCCAAAATTCTTTAGGGGTGTCTCGGGGTTTTACATTTAGATTTTTTATTTTCATGATATTCAGGGTGTTTCCTTTTAATTGGGACACTCTGTATAAGAGATTGTCAAGTGTAATTAGTTTGTTAATCGGTGAGTCGGTTAGTGTTAGTGTTATTCGGTTAGTGTTATTTGATTTGTCATAGATTCAGTGTTCCGGCTTAATATTACAGTAATATTATTGTTCATTTTAAAACTCCAATTTCCGTAACAATAACTAAAATATAGTATGGGTGGGGAATGTGGATGTGACAGTCTTGGGTTTTTCGCTGCTAGGGTCGTCAGCTCTTCTGTTCAATTTTTCTTGGTCTGTTATTGCAGTTATTTGCAGTTATTTTTTGCAGTGTTTATCCCTACTGTAGTCTACATTTACAAATCGATTTTCATGAAAAGTTGGTAGAAGGTTTTTAATAAATATGAGAAAAATTTCACTAGCTTTTGGTGTACATTGAACAAAGGATTGGTGAGCTACCTTCAAAAGGTGTTTTTTCCCCATAGTATTTTGTTTTTTTGGGAGCTTACAACAATTCGTTCGTGAATTAATGTTGATGACGTTTTAATCAAATTGGATGAAACTTGGTACAGAATATTTCCGCATCCCAATTTCCAGTTTTTCACTGCCGGCAAAAAAAACTTTTTGCAATTTTTGTGAGTTTCTTTGTTGATGCTACAAGCGGTTATGATGAAACTTATGAAAAAGGTTTCAATTAGTGTAAGAAGATAATGATAAACTTTTGGAACACATCGACAAAGTGCAGCGAGGTTCCCAATATACATCTGCTGATATTTTTTCTCATTTTCTTTTTAAAGTTTGTTTGGAGCATACAGACTTTGTTCATTAATCACTTTTGGTAAGATTTTGACCAAAGATAGAGATTTGAATGACAAACAATTGATTAGTCTGACAATCGATTTTTATTAAACTTAAACGTAACAGTTCTGGATTTCAACTTCCAGTTTGTCACTTTCAGTTAAAATTTTATTTTGCTTTTTCTCTTCGTTTAATAGAATTTTTGCCTGTTGGGATACTATAGCTTTATTTAATGAACTAATTTTAATGAAACTTTAGCAAAATATGAAGATTTATAGGAGAAGGAACTGATAAGCTTTTGAACGATAATAAGCGTTGGGTTTCTGATAATTTGAACTACGCGAAATCTACAAATCAGTAACACGACCACAGATAGATTCACATACTCGAACAATGGAACTAAAAACCGGGTACTGATTACCACTGATTGTAGAATACTGTCAACGAGAAGGCCATAACGAACAATTTATGATTTAGCCTAAGTCGCTGAAATTTAATGGATGATTCGGAAAGAATTATACTGCGTGATTTCTTATTATATTTTTGTAACGACGGACTATTTTCAATTTTTACTCTAAAAATAATAGTTTTCAAATTCAATAATAATTATTTTAATTGTGGTAAGCATAGACGTTTATCTGTACCACTGTACATTTAAACGTTTATCACAGTACATTTAAACGTTTATTCGTACCACTGTACATTTTTTTTATGATTTAAATAAGTTCAAGTAAATTGAAGATACAAGTTTTTCAAACATGATGGAAAATGAAACAGAAGATCTGAAAGATTGTGTATAAAAACGATCAAAATGTTTGGATCGAATTAATTAGGATATAAAATTAAATCAATATATAAGTGCTCAGAAAATTATGTAAATTGAAATAAAATTAAACTCAGTCATGACTGAGTCGTGATACAGCTTACTTTAGAGTTTTTAATATTGTTAATTATTTCAAAAATGTTGTTTTAAAACTAAAAAGAAAACAGTTTTGCTTTTCATTTCAATTATTGTAAAGTTTTTTAATGGTTGTGAATTTAATAAAATGTCAAAACCTCAATTGCATCTATTAAAATACGTAAACGAAATATGTTTTACATTCAAGAAATAAAAGTTATTCATCAAGCAAGTGTTATGTTATCAGTTTTTGAAAATGAATTTATATCTTTGTGAAGAAAAGGCGCGATGTGTGCCAAATGGTACATGAATTGTGATGATGATGAAAACCAAAAATTAATTGAAGTAGTTCATGCTTTTGCTACGATCCGAGATGCTAAACACGAATTGTCTAATTCTATTTGTAAAATTAACCATCAAGTCCGTTTATGAAATTTTCGTGCAGTGGTTTTATTATGTATTGCTTTTTTGTGGAGGAACGGATTAGTTTCGGCTTGATATAACAAAACCTTTAATTAACCATCGTACGCATGGAGGGATCAGTTTTTATTAATTTGTTAATTTTTTTCTATTTTTTGATCCACGGGTGTGACAACCCCGCGTACTCCAGTCCCTGCTATTGGCATATGAGTTAACGTGAAATATCACATACCACTGGCAATAGCAGTGAGATATCACTAGCCAAGGTGATATCTTAGGGGTGCTGGCGGATGAACTGTATTCAGTCAACGGTAGCACTCTCAATCTTAGCTAATGAATATTCCTTGATGCTGGAACGCTGTAGCTTGCTCGAAGAAACGAGCTTTCATATAACTATATATCTGAGC
The DNA here is from genome assembly GCA_963693315.1 of Diogma glabrata. Taxonomy (NCBI): domain Eukaryota; kingdom Metazoa; phylum Arthropoda; class Insecta; order Diptera; family Cylindrotomidae; genus Diogma; species Diogma glabrata. The sequence continues at coordinate 406,309,840 of OY856187.1, read as the reverse complement.
TTTAATCATTGAAAAATATACTGCGTCCCATAATCAAGGATTATGCCATTAGCTGGACTATTGGCAAACCAATTTTAGTTTTGTTCCTGCAAATTTTTAAAACAAATTTGCTTTTTATCTCTTATTTTATTTTTATTTTCCCTATCCTATCACGAAATATTGGCCTATGTCATATTTTATATGTGATGGGATTTATAGTTTAGTTGTCCATTATTTAACAAAAAATATTAAAAAAACAAAAAAAAAACAGATTTGCGTCCATTAACGGGTCTTAAAAGGTTTTTATGTGTTGTTGTGACACATATTGTAATGATGCCTACTACACATCACATTTTATTAAAAAAAAAAAAAAGATAAACGAAGACGTAAAATAAAACATGAAGAAGACAACATTGAAGAAATAAATGTAAGCTTTTTATTATATTTTAATTTATATAATTTTTGATTTGTTTTTAACTAAATTATTTTATTTGTTAGCAATTAATAAGTTTCTTTAGAATTTTTCTGTTATTCATAATACAGAGTGTCCCAATTAAAAGGAAACACCCTGAATATCATGAAAATAAAAAATCTAAACCCGGAGACACCCCTAAAGAATTTTGGAGGGGGACATTTTTTGAGCCAATTTTTTTTTTGTTAGGCCCCCCCCCCCTGGGCCCCAGGGACAGGGACTAAATTTTTTTAAATGGCAAGGGGGGTCATGTGACACTCCATTTGAAAGGTCTTTGTCTCCTGCATACAATGATATGCTATTTTCGAAAACCGGTTCACTAGTTTGGATTTTACACCGAGAAAAAAGTGTCCCATGTAAAAGGAGAAACCCCAAATATCATGAAAATAACAAATCTAAATGGAAAACCCCGAGACACCCCTAAAGAATTTTTGAGGGGGACATTTTTTGAGCCAATAAGTTTTTTTGGTTGGGCGACCCCATTGGGCCCCAGGGACGGGGACTAAATTTGTGCAAACTGCAAGGGGGATCATGTGATGGCTCATTTGAAAGGTCTTTGTCTCCTGGATGCAACGATATGCTACATTTGAAAATCAGTTAACTAGTTTGGATTTTACACCAAAAAAGATGTTATCGTCGAAGTGAAATAATAGTCATTCAGTTTCACCGAATTTGCGTACAAGATCAAGTACGTACTTTGCCTGGACATTTTTATTTCTATTTTCGTTGAAAATTCGAGCGGCAGCTCCTGCATTACAATTGTTGGAAAAATAGAATTGAATTATTTCGGACCTCTCTTCCTTTGTGTACACCATTTCAGTTTAAAAAATATTTTAATAATGTCTAATCTTATTCCGAATTATTTAATAACAAAATTAATTGAGAAAATTATTAAAAGTAGTATTTTATTTGCCCAATCGGAATTCGTATTGATAATTACAGAAGTCAAATTGTCAAAACTTCAAAATTTTGAAATTCTGACAACCTTTAGAAATAAAAAATGATGGATAGCGAATTATGTGTTGAGTACGCGAACTAAAATACAATTCTAACTTTTCAAAACCTACTAGTTTGTCAGATTTGGAATTAAATTTGGATGCATGAAATTGTTAGTGTAATATGGCAAATAAAATACGGCTAATATTTAAATTTTTAAAATAATAAAACTTGCAATAATCATTTAAAATTGACAACAATGAGAAAATGAGCTAATTGAATAGCTAAAAGTAAAAATAATGTTTTGTTTATTTCATGTATTTGTTGCTATGGCAATAGCACGCTACGATTATTATTTAATTTCGAGTTTAAATTAATAAATTTGAAAAAAATATTTTAAAAATGTGTCTAACTTTTAGGGTAGCGTCCCGCTTCTGATCTTTTAAGCGCAACTTTGAACGTAGTTGTTATTAGCAACTTTTAACGTAGTGTGTCGGTGTTTTTGACTAAAATCAATTATTTTTGAGTTGTTAAATGACTATTATTTTACTTCGACGATAACATCTTTTTTGGTGTAAAATCCAAACTAGTTAACTGATTTTCAAATGTAGCATATCGTTGCATCCAGGAGACAAAGACCTTTCAAATGAGCCATCACATGATCCCCCTTGCAGTTTGCACAAATTTAGTCCCCGTCCCTGGGGCCCAATGCGGTCGCCCAACCAAAAAAACTTATTGGCTCAAAAAATGTCCCCCTCAAAAATTCTTTAGGGGTTTCGCGAGGTTTTCCATTTAGATTTGTTATTTTCATGATATTCGGGGTTTTTCCTTTTAAATGGGACACTCTTTTTTCTCGGTGTAAAATCCAAACTATTGAACCGGTTTTCGAAAATAGCATATCATTGAATGCAGGAGACAAAGACCTTTCAAATGGGGTGTCACATAACCCCCCTTGCCATTTAAAAAAATTTAGTCCCTGTCCCTGGGGCCCAGGGGGGGGCCTAACCAAAAAAAAAATTGGCTTAAAAAATGTCCCCCTCCAAAATTCTTTAGGGGTGTCTCGGGGTTTTACATTTAGATTTTTTATTTTCATGATATTCAGGGTGTTTCCTTTTAATTGGGACACTCTGTATAAGAGATTGCCAAGTGTAATTAGTTTGTCGTAGATTCAGTTTTCATATAGTTTTTTTTAGCTTTCCGGTGTAGTGTAAAACAATATAATAATGCGTATAAAAGTTCAAATTTCGTAACATTTTGTTTCTAATTAACTTAAACAACAAATATTTACTGTCGTTTGAATTAGTAGTATATTTTGTTTTAAATGATAATAAATTATTTCTGCACTCGAGTACCACAATACGACATGTATCGAATCTCGTTTGAGTGCGGAAAAGTGAGTTATTTCCGCACTGATTTTTCATTTCAGCACTGCATTTTCATTTCCGCACTGCTTTTTCATTTCCGCACTGCTGCCAATTTAAAAGATAAAACGGTGCGTTTGTGTTGGTAAACATTTTTATTAATAAAGTAGAATGAATGAAAACATTACTTTTGACCAAAGTAGAAAGAGCAATTATGCAAGTTATTGAATGAATATCCTCCAGGTGGTTGTGGCAAAGGCTCTCCAACCACTTTCAAGTTTGTTCGGCTTGTTTGACTCGAAATTATTATAATAGTTGTACCGGCTGAAACATTGCCATTTTCAATGATTGATTCACTGGATTGAGCAGTGGTTGATGAGGTCGTTGAAACGTTATCAGTTCTAACAATTTTCGAACCCATGATGCTGTCAGCAATTATACGTTTATTGTTAAGCGAATGTTGAATGTATTTTTGTGTAACCTTATCAGACTCCCAACCACCCTGTTGCTTAATTGTAGTTAAATTCACACCCGAATCTGCCACAATGACCAGTGTACTCACCCGGTGACGAAAGATTCAAGAAAATTGCAATTGTTTTCGGATAGCCTCCAATCGTGTTAATGCCGATCGGTTGTTTGATGCATTTGCCTTTACGAAAACCCAAAAAGAATCTGTCGGTGATAACGCCATGAGGACGTAGTCTGAATACATCTTGAAAATGCCAACCAAATTTACGTCCCGATCACTTCCTTCGTTGATGACAAATTGTCGAATGATTTTGGTTTTCCATGTCCATGAATTCAACATCCTTTACGTTCAAATTCAACAATTCACGTCGTCAACAGGGCCACCTTAAAATTGTGAGGTTAGGAAAATGAAACAAAAAAATTATCAGCAAATTTTGCCTTCGTAGCCAAATAAACATCGTCCGGAGCGTCCTTCAAGAATTTGTAGATTTCTTCAATGGTGAAGATTTTTAATTTCTTCGCAAAATAATTGTCATTTTTACGTTTCAAAAGAGCTCGCAAATTGTTCAATTTTGAGATATCGATGTTGTCCTTCACGTTCAACGTGGATTTTAATATTGAGTAAATGCTCCATGTAGTTGACAATTGGAATTGTTTCATCTCGGTATCGAAATAAACAAGCAACTTATTTTCGTCAATCACTTTAATTTTTTTTTTCACTGCACCATTGTTGGTGCATTTCACTGCACCATTGAACGCTCGATACGTTTTTTTGTATTTTTCTTTGGATATAACCGGCAATAAACCTTGCAAAGCTCTTTCTGCTGCTCCTTCCAAATCGGAATCCTCCCCTGAGCTCATTTTTTGCAGTTTCTCAATAAAATACACGCGAAATGAAAACACGTTTGTAGTGTGAGAACAATCAAGAACAAATTACGTTTTTTTCTTGCATATAATCCAACTTGTATATTTTCAAGGCATTGTTGATCGATCAATACTTCGCGTAGTTTTTTTGTAGTGATTTTTTGTAATTTTTTTTTTATTTTTTGTCTATTGTGATACTCAAGTGCAGAAAACGTTGTGTGCAACTCGTACTAATACTCGCTTCGCTCGTACTGAAAACTTAGGACAAGTGCTGAAAAAATCTTCATTTCAAAACTTGTTGCACAAACTACTATTCCCATTATGAAACATTATGACAGGAGTAACCAGAAGTTTCAAGGTTCAAAATCTCAAACAAACAATTCAACATAAAATTGTCTTCAACTATTTGTCCAGCTATAAAACTATTCCAACAGAATTCCAAATCATGTTCAATATTGAGAAAAAAAACTTACATAATTTCAAATAAATCGAACAACAATTTAATACTAAAGAATGGATTGAATCATATCTTTTGTGCTTCAATTGCAATTTCATAGCTCATAATTTATTTGTTTCTATAATCAAGAACAACACGTTGTTTTCAGTCAGACAATCAATAATTGTAAAAATATTTTCCAACATAATAGATAGATAATAAAAATTGTGCATGTTTTTGAATAATATTAAAAAAAAAACAAAACGACAAGAAAAGTCTTCTTGAAACGTCTTGAAATCAGCTAAGATATAATTGATTTGTTAAATTTATAATTAATATATGTAATAAAAATAAACAAAATAAGAATACTAAGAATCAGATGATAAGTGATTCGTCAACGTTTTTCACGTAAAAATAATAATTGCAATTAGTGTCGGTAATAATTTTTTGTAAAGAAATAATATTCTATTGTAAATTTTTATATTGGAATTTTGCGGTTTGAATTTATTTTTATTTATTTGAATGATGTATAGGTTAAAACGCATAGTTAGGTATACGTTCAATTGGCAAAATCTGTTATTGGCATACAATGTTAGAGTTCACAACTACATCCTTTATCGTGGATGTATTTGTGTATAGATTCGCATTTCGCTTCGTAGGGCTGGTTTTTCTATATCTATAGCGTTTCTTTATTACTACAAAAACACTGAACTGTATTTATTCGGTTGAATTTGAAGTCAAGATTAGTTTGTTCAACAATATGTTGATACATTTTTCTCTAAAGTAAAATGAGTTTAGCTTACTTGAGTGGGTTGGACATACATGATTGGACATACATAGGATGGACATACACAATGGTTGGACATACATAGACCCTTTAGGTCTGTTATGATACCGCAAATCTCTTTATTTATTTATTTATGATATTTGGTGGCTTAAACGAGATATTCGAATTTTCACATCCTATATATGAAATGAAATTTCAGAATTCTACCCGTATGCAAACATCCTGAAATGGTTAAATAATTTCTTTTTAAATAAAATGTGATGTGTAGTAGGAATAACAATAACAACAAAAATCACAACAACATGCGTTCTGAGGCGTTGATGGACGCAAACCTTTGTTTTTTATTCTTTTTATATTTTTTTTTAAATACTAAATAATAAATCCCGCATCACATATAAAATATGACATTGGCAATAATGAAGGATAGAGAAAATTAAAATAAAATAAGAGATAAAAAGCAAATCTGTTTTAACATTTGTTTATTTCTTGATCATGTGACGGTCTGTCTTCCGATTAAAGCCAAGACTTATTTGAAGGCTAGATATTACATAGCTAAGATTAAGGGTGCCACCGTTTTCTGAATACAATTCCCCCGCCATCACGAATAAGTATTAACCTTGACTAGTGATATCTCGCTGCTATTGCCAGTGGTATGTGATGTCTCACATCAACTCATGTGTTACTAGCAGGGAGTAGAGAACGCGGGCTTGTAACACCTATAGATAAAAATTAAAAAAAAAATTACAAATCAACAAAAACTGATCCCACCGTTATTGGAATTATTCAAGATAAAAGGTTTTATGTATTGTCATTTCCGTACTATATTAGCACTAAAATCTTATCCGATCTAAATATATAAGTTTACAATATCCGGCTCGAACGACCATGAAAATATTGCAACACTCGATTAGTCAATCGAAATAATGGAACGTTGCAAATGCAAATGTAAAGCCAAAATGCAAAAGAATATCGTTTGACATGACATGAAGTTTAGAAGCAAGATTTTTAAATAATAAATATTTCCACAATTCTAGACTGCCTCTTGATAAGGAATGCCTTCCATTTGTTTTCGTTCATCTGCATTTGGAGACATAATTTTCGTTAACTTCTGATTGAAATCTATAGGCGTTATGTCTGGTTTGCATTCATTCATTCCATATTTTATTAATATATCAGAAATATACTTTTTTGGCTAAGAAAAATCGTTTTAGTTTTCAGACATCGAATGATACGCAGTCCAATACAATTACTCGCATCACCTAAATCTTTTATCTCGAACTGTTTGCTTAGACATATTTTGTGATCATTGATTCATCATTGGAAAATATCATCAGGTCGTCTACGTATACTGCAACAAAAATTAGCTTATTATTTAATTTGAAATAAACGCACGAATATATTTTTGATTGATTAAAACCCGCCTCAACCAGAACATAATTTAGCTTAATGTTCCATAAGCGGATTGCTTGTTTCAAACCATATATCGATTTTTGTAGCTTGCAAACACGTTTTGTACCATCATTGAACACCTCCGGTTGTTCCATATAAGCCTCATCAGTTAGATCTCCTTGCAAGAACGCGGTTACTGCATCCCTCTGTTTGATTTTCAAACCATTTTCTGCAGCAATTGCTATCAAGTATCTAATGGAATTGTACCGAACTACTGGTGAGAATGATTCTTGGTAGTCAATTCCCTTACGTTGTGAGCAGCCTTTGGCAACCAATCTGGCCTTGTATCGCATTACTTTTCCATCATGTTGTTGTTGTTGTAGCGACGAGTTGTGGCGACGTTGCTATTCTTCCGGCTCCAAGTCCAGATGCAGGAACTCTGCTACTGCCCTTGGGCGGTACCACAGATCTTCCTTCGTCAGGTCAGTTGGTTTCTCTGGACAGTTGAAAAGGTGGTTAGAATCATGTGGCGTGCCCTCACATATGGGACACTTGTCAACAATTTCATGGTCAATTCTACTCATGTAGTTATTTAAGATGCGTGACCAACCGGATCTTAACTGCGCTAGGATGGTTCTGGTGCTGCGTGGCAGTTTTACCTCTTCAGCAGCGACTTGTGGTGGTTTGCTATTAAGAACTCGATTCGGGGCGTAGTTCTTTATTGTGCCTTCAACGGTTTTGGTATGTATATTTTTCAACCCCCTCTTATACGTAGGCTCGTCGATGTTATTTATGTCTTCATTGCTTCTAACATCTTGTAGGTAGCATTTCGCAGTTCTTCTTATGTCTCTAGGTGGTGTTGTCATGGATAAGGTGTCATTGCAGGGATGCTGCTCTCTATGACAGGACCAAAGATATTGTTTGGTAAGCATTTCGTTGTGTTCACGGACCGGCAATATGTTACATTCCTCGTGCAGGTGATTTCGGTGGGCCATCAAGTGACATCCGGTTGCTGTACGCAAGGCTGCGTTCTGTGTTATCTGTAACTTATTCCAGTGGGTGTCAGCGACTTGGGGAGTCCATATGGGAGCAGCGTAATTTATGAAAGGCCTTCCTATTGCTTTATATGCCGTTATTATTGTGTTTTTATCCTTACCCCACGAACTGCCCGCTAGAGCTTTCAGTGCGTTATTCCTGTTTTTAAGTTTTGTATTTACTTGCTGAGCATGAGCGTTGAATTTAAGTAGTGGGTCGAGTGTTACCCCCAGCATTTTTGGATTTTTCACAGTAGGAATTAGTATGTTGTCAATGCAGATATTGAGAGTTGTATTTACCTCCTTCGTCCATGTGGTGAAAAGTGCAGAAGTGGACTTTTCAGTAGACAATTTCAATTTTTTGGTTTTAAACCATTCATTCAAGGTGTTTAAGACATTGGTAAGTTGTTCCAGGTTGTTTCCTGTTGCAAGCACCGTGCAGTCGTCTGCATATGACGTGATAGTTATTCCTTCCGGTGGTGCGGGTAAACTACTTAAGTAGAGGTTGAATAATGAAGGCGAGAGAACTCCACCTTGTGGAACTCCTTGTCTGAGCACTCTCATCTTAGATCTAGAGTTACGGAACTCAACGTATATTTGGCGGCCTCTTAGATAGTTGCACAACCAGCGTTTAATTAGACCTGGCAGATTGGTGTTGAATATGTCGTTCAGTAGTGCAGCATGTGACACTGTGTCGAAAGCTTTTGACAGGTCAAGTGCAACTAAAATTGTTCTAGCACAGGGTTGTTTTTGGTTTAGACCATCGCTGATTTGGTTTTGAATTCTATGAAGCGCGGTGGTTGTACTGTGTGCTTTCCTAAGGCCATGCTGATGTGACGCCAAATTGCAGGATTCTGTTTACCGAGGTAGTAGTAGTGCTTCTATCAATTTTGCAACCGATGAGAGGATAGAGATCAGTCTATAGGACTCTCCCTTTTCTTCAGGCTTGCCAGGTTTCAAAGTGGGACTTATTCTAGCCGTTTTCCAGATATTTGGTATCTGGAGCGTATTTAGAGATGTGTTGAGTATGGTAGTGAGAAAGTTCAATCCTTTGGGTCCAATGTGTTTTAGCATGATGGCTGAGATGCCATCTGGTCCAATAGCTTTAGATGGTTTGGATTTCTTTATTGCGTTTCCAACATCTTCTTCGGAAAATATGATATCCTCGAAATTTTCAGTATTGAGTTTGCGCATATGTCTTAATACTGACCTGGTTTCTTTTTCATGTTTACTTTGCTTTTCTGTAAACTGTGTGTTGAATTTTGTTGCGCATTTTCTATGGTTTTCGGTTGGGATATCATCGAAGGAGATCATGCAGTTGTTATGCGATTGACGCGGATGTGTTAAACCCTTTATCACCTTCCACAGACTTTTATTTGTGCCAAAGTTTGACTTACTCACCAAATCTTTCCGTTTGTTGCGTTTATGTTCCATTACTAGTTTATTTATCTGCTTGTTCAGGCCCGGAATTCTAGAATCAGTTGGATCTGCCTTACGGATGTCATCTCTTTGGGAGGAAAGTACAGAGGCTTCTTGTGGGAAGTTTGGTTTAATATTTTGTATTCTGCCGGCTGGAATGAAGCGAGATCAGGCTTTGTTAAAAATTTCTCTGAATTTTCTTCAATTGGTAAAATTTGCTTACTGAATTCTAATTCAGTAAAATTGGTAAAATTATCCCAGTCTGCTTTGTTAAAATTAATGTAAGTCTTCTTCTCGGATTTCATTTCGTTTAAGGAACAGCTTAAGGTGATTATGATCGGCACATCGTCTGATCCCAATGCAATTTCAGTTCTCCATTCAGCGATTGGCATTAGTGACATGCTGGCAAGTGAAACATCTGGAGACGAGTATGTGTTGTTTGTTACTCTTGTTGGTTGTGGTTCATTTAGGACTCCAAAGTTGGAACCGTCAATTTGATCAGCAATATTTTCACCTCTTGAGTCAGTGTTCAAGTGTGAGTGCCATAGATCGTGGTGAGCATTTATATCTCCGAGAATTAGACAGTCTTTGGTGTAAAATAACTGTCCTATGGACGGTTCATAACCTATATTACAGCTGCTTACTGGTGGAATATAAATATTGACTAGATTTATCTCCATATTTCCGGATTTTATTGTAATACCTAGTTGTTCCAGGTGTTTATCAGTTCCCGGTACTGCTGGTAATGTGGTTGTATGGTAGATAATGGTTTTGTGTATGATAAAGGCAAGGCCACCACCTTTGTCCTTCACTCTATCCAGTCTTATAATTCTATAATCACAGATACTATCACTAATCTTAGATCTAACATTTAATTTGGTTTCTTGCAAAACCGCGACTAGAATATTGTTTTTATACATAAAGTTGATGATATCATCGATTTTGTTTAAGAGACCGTTACAATTTAGCTGCATTATTTTCACATCATTTGGGGTTTCCGGATGTGTGCTCATTCGCATTGTGTTCTGTTGCGAGCTCGTATTTATATGTTGACTTGATGCATAGCAACATGGCGCTATGTAGTTTTTGGTCCATTGCTTATGTGTTGCAAGGTCTGAGCAGTTCTTAAGATGACACCATTCTTTACAGCTATTACACTGGACGGATGTAGTGTTTGCCCTTAAAATGTTTTTGCATATTGCACAATGCCATGTTTTAGTTGGTCCAGGATTTCTTTCAATACCGGCCATGACGAGGAGGATCTGAAGCAGTGAGGCCAGTGGCAACTGCTTCTTTATCCAAAAAATGGAGCGTCGGAGTAGCACCTTTCGTCGAAATTTTTGTGATGGTCCTTGGTCGGAACTGGGTTCCTAGTACTTCTGGGGCGTAGACCCGTCCATCTTGAGAAGCACTTTTCCATCATCGTCAATTTTAGTTTTGAATACCCATTTACATTTTATGCATCTAGAGTTATTGGATAATGGCACTAACTGCCAGGTTTTGTTTTCCATTAACGAATCATATTAGTTTTGCATTGCTTCCTTCCAGTACGTACTATAGCTTCCGCTCAATGCTTCTTCAAAAGTATCTGGATCTGGACTATTAACATTTAAATCATAGTTAGAAAACATTGCAGCATATTTATTCGTTTTTGTTGTCAGTCGGTTAGATTTTCTAAGAATTTCACGTATATAAGAATTTCACGTAATACCTCACAATACGTATCTTCTTTAGAGTCTTCAGCAAAACTTTCAATTTTGGTTTCATTTATTACGGTTTCTGCTATTAATTTATACATGTTATTAATTAATTCACCACGCGCCAACAATTGTTTATTAATATTAAAAATAGTGCAACCGCTGCTATCGAAATCTACTGAATTATCCTGTTCAATAAGTTTACTGACAGATAATAAATTAGTTACAAGCGAAGGAACGCATAACACATCAAAAATTTTGACATCAAAAATTTGTTGATTTGTTTTAATTTTTATATTAATATCACCTGAGCTTACTACAGGTAAGCGCGTATCATCTGCAACCAGAATTTCATCTAAAGGTGGTTGTTTTTCATTTTTGATCCATCCACGGTGAAGCCTCATATGTGAAGAAGCGCCCGAATCAATGTACCAATTCGTTTTATTAAAATTTCCTGATAAAAACGCTGCGTTGAGTGCATGTACATATTTATTTTTTGCTTTTCCACCATACGCTTTTTGACTCACTACAGATTTTGAAGGATTTGGACACTTATCCTTGAAATTGAACATAATTGTTGCAATTATAACACCTTGGATCTTTATTTTTAAAAAAATTTCCTTTTTTAAAATTTTTACTGATAAAAGCACTGTCATTATTATCAGCTTTAATGTCCATTAATATTGATTTAATTGCATCGGCTGTTATGGTTATATCCGAGTGTTCAATTGCCATTATCATCGGTGTAACTTTTCCGATAATCCCGCTAGCAATAAGGAACCAACCCATTCAACCGTTATATCAAAACCTGTTTCTGAAACTTGAAACTTGAAACTTTTCAAAATTCCAAAAATATTTCATAAACTATAACAAATTCAAAAATTTCCATGTTCAATTATATTTACGTAAACAAACAGCTAAATTTTTTTTTGCCAAACAATTATCTAAAAAAATAAATGAAATCATTTTTTTGACAAACTTATAATGCAATAAAATTCTCAATAATAATTTCATGTTCATTATACAATTCATTTCATACAAATATCTAATTTTATTTTTTTCTAAAAAAAATAAATGAAAATCATTCTTTTGACACACTTGACATTATTTTTTTGACTAACTTATAATTATCAATAATAATAATAAAATTTTATGTCGTACAAATAATTAATTTTATTTTTCCAAAAAATTGGGTAAAAAATAAATAAAAATCTTTCTTTTGACACACTTGACAACATTTTTTTGACAAACTTATAATGCCATAATTCTCAATAATAATAATAAAATTTCATGTCAAACAAATAATTAATTTTATTTTTTTCAAGCGTTAATCAACACCTCAGAACGCCAGTTGTTGTGGGGCCCAGGTCTAGACCTAGGTCTTAAAAGGTATTTATGTGTTGTTGTGACACATATTCTAAACCCTATTACACAACACATTTTATTAAAAAAAAAAAAAAAAAAAACTTGACAAGTTTTTTTTGACAAACTTATAATGCAATAATCTAGTTTTTGATCCCACATACCAATCCTGACCATCCAGATTTCTCCACATCCTTTGTTACAACACATTATCACTTAAAATGAACGTTTTTTAATCAAAAAATATGCATATTTCCCTGTTTTGACACACTTGACGATTTTTTGACACACTTCCGGTACAGTTATCGAACACATCGTCCTTTCGGTTCTTACCATTGAGTGTACCTATTTTTAGAATTAAAAATTTTTCAAATCCCTTCAGTCGTTTTCTAGATTTCGTCGGTTGTGACGGCCGGTAGGCCGACCGGTAGACAGACATACATTTTTTTTTGCTTTTTTAGAATCAGTACGTCCTAAAACGACGAGAAATGCCAAAAAAAGTGGTTGTAAGAATTTCACTTTTAGCTCATGAATGTAATACTTACGTCTTTCAGACCGAAGTGATATTTCCAAAATTCTAACCTACTATTAGATAAAACCCTGCATTTGTCATTTCCACAAACCAACAACGAGACCAATAGATTTTTTTTTTATCAAACAAAATAATATTTCAAACAATTAAATTCTATATAGAATATTCGTTATGGTTCTGATTTTCTCGTTCTAAATACGATTTTAAATAATAACAATAGAAACAATAATTGTATTTAGTTTCATTTAAAGTAATTTTAACATAAAACAACAACAAAAATAATTAAATTTTATGTTGACAATTAATATTAAATTTTAATTTAACAATTGAAATGTACGTCTATGCTGCTGTTACTGCTTATGTGCATTTAAGCAAAACCATTGCGAATTTTTAAATTTAATTTTCAACAATAAAACAAAATAAAAGAAATAAAAATATATAAACATTAAAATGTAATTTAATTGTTTAAATTTAATTATTATTTTTACATGTTTTAATGCTTAATTAGCGATTTTTGATGGAAAACTTTCAAGACTTGATGTCTTGCTGTAATATTTGTTTATTGTTATTGCAGTTTTACATGGAACGATAATATACATTGAACGATAATCTCCTGTTACTTCGGGCTTAGTAACGATAGCCACATATTTTAATAAAACATACAGACTCGATAACAAAAAATTGAGATCGAATTTTAGGTTAATGTACTTGCTATAAAAGATTAGCGTGAGCTAGCTATACTATATTGATGTATTGTTATAGCACAAAAAAATTATAATAATTTAAAAAATGTTAATTCTATAACCTACCATACCATGTAGAATCAAAATTATATCCTATTAATTCTCTCTCATTAGCGCAACAATTACAACAACCACCTATGGTTTTTATAATTACACAAGATCATATGCTAATTTTATTGAACCTCACATAAGAAATTCTAAAACCAATCATTAAAATTTATTTCTTTTAAAGAAAAATAAAAACTAAATATCACCTCACACTCACCTCATCTATTATCTAAAAATTTTATGTCAGTACCAGGAGATTTACAAAATAAGAAGAAGATCAAACAGAAACATTTCTTGAAGATTCTGTAGGATAGATAAAAATCAAAATAAATTTCTTTGTCATTTTAAGTAATAAGAAATGACTGTTGATGATATCTTAAATTTGCTGAAATGTGACTAGAAAATTAGTAACGGATATATGATTTTCATTTACGATTATAATTTTTACGCATTTACGGTTGAACTTTAAGCAAATTTGCGTTTTTAAAATGACAAATTTTTTTTGTTTGATGAATTATTTAAATAAAAGATTGATTACATTGTTTATTTTTGGCGTTTAGGATCATATTTCAAGGTTTGAAGAATTAATGAACAAAAACACACAGAATGGTGGTTCAATAAACTGCGATGATGAGATTTTTTTAGCTGCGGATATTAGCTGCAGATATTAAAAAATGAAATAGGTAATACCAACGGGTTTCTTTTTAGTTCGTTTATATTCAAAGTTCTAATTTATGGCTTAAAATGGCATATGATAAAATCAACACAACCCTATTGATCAAAATATTGATGTTGACTCTCAATATGCAAACATGTGGATCATCAATGATGTTGCAGGTGTATGGATAATATATGGGTGTTTCAATTCTTAATAATGATTTTACCCTCGTGACTCAGAATACTGACTAAACTGTGTAAATAAATTTTTTCTTTCAAACTGTACTGTGTAAATAAATTTAAAATTATCTCCAAAAATGAAATTCTAAGAAATTTAGAAATATAAAAAACATTTTTAATTGTGGAATAGGATATTTCTTAAAAGATACTTAGTTTTCAAAGAAATGTCTGAATATATCCGAATTAAATGAAAAGTTGGAAATTGTATATATAATCAATTAAATATTCTACTAATTATGTTAACGTGTGCATCTGCAAATAATTGTTTTAGAGCAGTAATCGCAAAATAAGTCACACTTGGCACGATTAAAGATGCTTCTGACATATCTGTCCTTAATGATTAAAGCCCAGACATAGTTATAGGAAAGGTTGTTTCTCCGGGCATGCAATAGCGTGCCATCATCAAGAATTATTCCATAACTAAGATGGTTGGTGATACTGTTGACTGAATACACTTCATCCGCCAGCACCTCTAAGATATCACATTGGCTTGTGTCCTCTCACAGTTATTGTAAGTGGTATACGATATTTCACGCTAATTCGTACGTCAATGGCAAAGACTAGAGTATGGTTGTCACACCCGTAGATCAAAAATAAAAAAAATTATAAATCAACAATGCAATGCAACCAAACTTTACAAATTTTACAAATTTACACAAAAATAATATAATTGTGTTCTACTCCTACATAGGCCTATTCTATCACTAAATAGTAAGATAACATCAGTTTTTATTAGGCATAAGACGACTCGTCTCCAAACTGTGTGGTTAAAAAGTTGTGAACAAGAACTGGAGAAAAGTTTGACACATTTGTAATTTTGAAACAAAAATTTATTTTATTTGCTGATAACAGTTCACTGAAAAAAACATGTCCTATTTCCAATCGAAATGCAATTGTCTCAACCTCACCAATCAAACTACGAATTTGCTTCAACAGCTCTACAATTATAAATCGATGAAGTTGAGACAATCACACGAAATATTTATGTGAAAATAAAATATAGTTCAATTAATCTCAAATACTTAAACTTTAAAATGAATAATAAGGCCAAAGAAATTTTTTTCAGGGAAATAGTTATTATCCACGACTACTAAAGAATATATGCATTCCATGCGTATATCTTTTATTGTAATTGTAGTCATTCCACAACTAGTGAATTTGATTAAATTCTTTAACAGTTCTATAGAAATACATATAAAAAGATAAAATAAACAAACTTGTTTTTTTTCGATGCTATCTTTGATGAATGTATTTCAATATGGCGAGACAAACTTTTGCAGGAAAAATGGAAATTAATCGAAATATTTTAAAGTCGTGGATAAAATAGCATCTTGTATTCGCTTAGGATGAAGGCAATTCTTCACTCGGATAATTCAAACTTCATCCACGTGAAGAATTGCCTTCATTCTAAGCTAATACAAGATTCTACTATTATCTTTATTCAACTACTGTTATATTTTTTTTTTTTTTTTTTTTTATAAAATGTGATGTGTAGTAGGCATTACAATATGTGTCACAACAACACATAAAAACCTTTTAAGACCAAGGTCCCACAACAACATGCGTTCTAAGGATGTTAATGGACGCAAATCTGTTTTTTTTGTTTTTTTTTAATTTTTTTTTGTTAAATAATGGATAACTAAACCATAAATCCTATCACATATAAAATATGACATAGGCCAATATTTCGTGATAGGATAGAGAAAATAAAAATAAAATAAGAGATAAAAAGCAAATTTGTTTTAAAAATTTGCAGGAACAAAACTAAAATTGGTTTGCCAATAGTCCAGCTAATGGCATAATCCTTGATTATGGGACGCAGTATATTTTTCAATGAATAAAGCTCAGATATATAGTTATATGGAGGCTCGTTTCTTCGAGCAAGCTACAGCGTTCCAGCATCAAGGAATATTCATTAGCTAAGATTGAGAGTGCTACCGTTGACTGAATACAGTTCATCCGCCAGCACCCCTAAGATATCACCTTGGCTAGTGATATCTCACTACTATTGCCAGTGGTATGTGATATCTCACGTTAACTCATATGCCAATAGCAGGGACTGGAGTACGCGGGGTTGTCACACCCGTGGATAAAAAAATAGAAAAAAATTAACAAATTAATAAAAACTGATCCCTCCATGCGTGAAATAAACCCATAAAATAAATCTCATTCTGTTGTTAGGAAAATGTTATCGTGCAGTTGTCCCAATCACAGTGAAATTGTTTGCAAATAATTTTTCTTTGTATGAATAATCAACTGCCAACTTCGAGATGAGGTTGTCATGAACTTCAATTTTTTTTTTCAGTGTTGTTAGGGTGGCCCTTAAAAACAAAAATTTTTATTTTTTGTAGGGCACCCTCCCATTTCGTGTGAATACCAATAAAAATATTATTTGCAAAATCTGATATCAATCGGTCAATTCTAAGACGTGCCACTTAAAGTTGAGAAATTTTGTTCTGGACCTTAAAAAAAAAACTTTTTTATTTTTTGTGCGACACCCTCTCATTTCGTGTCAATACCCATAAAAAAATTATGTGTAAAATTTGAAATCAATCGGTCAACCCTAAGGGGTGCCCCCGATCACTTAAAGTTGAGAGGTTTTTGTTGTGGCCATTATAAAGAAAAATTTAAATTTTTTGTACGACACCCTCCCATTTCCTGTCAATACCCATAAAAATATTATTTGCAAAATTTGAAATCAATCGTTATACTCTAAGGGGTTCCCCCGGCCAATTAAAATTGAGAGGTTTGGTTGTGGCCATTATAAAGAAAAATTTAAATTTTTTGTACGACACCCTCCCATTTGGTGTCAATACCCATAAAAATATTATGTGTAAAATTTGAAATCAATCGGTCAATTCTAAGGGGTGCCCCCGGCCACTTAAAGTTGGAGGATTTTATGTGGCCATTATAAAGAAAAATTTAAAATTTTTGTACGACACCCTCCTATTTGGTGTCAATACCCATAAAAATATTATGTGTAAAATTTGAAATCAATCGGTCAACTCTAAGGGGTGCCCCCGGCCACTTAAAGTTGAGAGGTTTTGTTGTGGCCATTATAAAGAAAAATTTAAATTTTTTGTACAACACCCTCCTATTTGGTGTCAATACCCATAAAAATATTATGTGTAAAATTTGAAATCAATCGGTGAACTCTAAGGGGTGCTCCCGGCCACTTAAAGTTGAGAGGTTTTGTTGTGGCCATTATAAAGAAAAATTTAAATTTTTTGTACGACACCCTCCCATTTGGTGTCAATACCCATAAAAATATTATTTGCAAAATTTGAAATCAATCGTTCAACTCTAAGGCGTGCAAAATATAAAAAATTTTTTAAGGTCCAAAACAAAATTTCTCAATTTTAAGTGGCCGGAGGCACGTCTTAGAATTGACCGATTGATTTCAAATTTTGCAAATAATATTTTTACGGGTATTGACATGAAATGGAAGGGTATCGTACAAAAAATTTAAATTATTGTTTGTAATGGCCAGAACAAAACCTCTCAACTTTAAGTGGTCGGGGGCACGCCTTAGAGTTGACCGATTGATTTCAAATTTTGCCAATAACTTTTTAAGGGTATTCACACGAAATAGGAGGGTGTCGTACAAAATAATTTAATTTTTCTTTGTAATGGCCAGAACAAAACCTTTCAAGTTTAAGTGGAAGGGGGCACGCTTTAGAGTTGGACGATTGATTTCAAATTGTGCACATAATTTTTTATGGGTATTGACACGAAATGGGATGGTGTCGCACAATAAATATAATTTTTTTTTAAGTTCCAGAACAAAATTTCTTAACTTTAAGTGGTCGGAGGCACGTCTTAGAATTGACCGATTGATTTCAAATTTTGCAAATATTTTACGGGTATTGACATAAAAGGTAGGGCGTCGTACAAAAAATTTAAATTTTTCTTTATAATGGCCACAACCAAACGTCTCAACTTTAAGTGGCACCCGTTAGAGTTGACCGATTGATTTCAAATTTTACACATAATATTTTTATGGGTAGTGACGCCACATGGGAGGGTGTCGTACAAAAAATTTAAATTTTTCTTTATAATGGCCACAACCAAACCTCTCAACTTTAAGTGGCAGGGGGCACCCCTTAGAGTTGACCGATGGATTTCAAATTTTACATATAATATTTTTATGGGTATTGACATCAAATGGGAAGGGTCGTACAAAAAATTTAAATTTTTCTTTATAATGGCCACAACAAAACCTTCAACTTTAAGTGGCCGGGGGCACCCCTTAGAGTTGAAGGATTAATTTTAAATTTTGCAAATAATATTTTTATGGGTATTGACACCAAATGGGACGGAGTCGTACAAAAAATTTAATTATTACTTTAAATTGACCAGAACAAAACCTCTCAACTTTAAGTGGCCGAGGGCACCCCTTAGAGTTGACCGATTGATTTCAAATTTTACACATAATATTTTTATGGGTATCGACACCAAATAGGAGGGTGTCGTACAAAAAAATTAAATTTTTCTTTGTAATGGCCACAACCAAAACTCTCAACTTTAAATGGCCGGGGGCACCCCCCTTAGAGTTGAACGATTGATTCCAATTTTTACACATAATTTTTTATGGGTATTGACACGAAATGAGAGGGTGTCGCACAAAAAATAAAAAAGTTTTTTTTAAGGTCCAGAACAAAATTTCTCAACTTTAAGTGGCACGTCTTAGAATTGACCGATTGATATCAGATTTTGCAAATAATATTTTTATGGGTATTCACACGATATGGGAGGGTGCCGCAAACTGTGTAATGAAAAAAAAAATTCTAGTGTACTAAGGGCCACCCTATACTGTTGATATTATTTTTTTTAATCAGTAGTAATCTCCAAAGGGCGGTAATAATTCGAAATTATTTTTTGCCAAACATTTCGAAAGCTAGGATATTGATAATAGCACGAGACCGTAGGCCGAGGGTTATTATCAATGCCACTTGCTTGAGAAATTTTCCAAAAAATTATGAGAATTTATCAATGCACGAGGAATTCGTTTAGAAAAATTTTTGCCATTTTTCGCTTCTTTATATATTTTTTGTGAATTATACGTTGGCCTATTGCGATATCAATTAATTATTTCAAAAATTATTTGATAATTTTTAATATCCCAGTAGTCCAGACGCATAACTAGTTGCTATTAGTATAATTCAATTGTTATTGGTGAAATTGAATGATGTCATTACATTTTAGAGAATTTCATTGGTTTAAATTAAAACTAAGGCAAAAAAATTTTAGTTGTAACTTCCCAAGGGCGGTGATAATTCGAAATAACTTTTTGCTAAAAATTTCGAAAGCAAGTATATTGATAAAAGAACGAGGCCGTAGGCCGAGGGCTTTTATCAATACCACTTGCTTGAGGAATTTTCCAAAAAAGGAATTTTCCAAAGAATTAATCAACGAACGATATCAGTTAATTGTGATTTTTTTTTAAGGCGTTCATGCTCCATGTAGGAGCTTTGCCAGGCTAATCAGCTTTGAATATTCACCAAGGTCATTCGCAACAGCGACATAATTACCATGGCAGCCGATTTTTTTAAGGTTGTTTATTACGTTAGTCTCCCATTGTAGTCGGGGTCTACCTCGCGGTCGTTCACTCCCTGGGGTACTAACGTACATTTTCCTAATCATTCCAGACTTATCGGTCGACTTTTGTCGGTTTTTGAAGTCGGTTAAAAAGGGATATAAATCTAGTGAATTTTAAACTAAATGAAATACTCAGATCAGGATAAATAGAGCAATGTCTAGTAAGGAAATCATTTCTGATTTCTGATGGAGGATGGATGTGAATACCCTATTAGGACTTGCCCTTGTTCATTGTGATCCGGTTCTGATCCGATTTTCCCTATTAGGATTGGGACAAATTTTTCGGGCCGGATCAGTGCAAACAGGGCTTAAATAGAACAGGCTTATTTGTACCTGCTAAATGAAATAAAACTCAGCTAAAAACAAACAGTGCATACCCTTAATAGCAGTCATATATGATTTCTGATAGGGGCGGATGGAAAATGTCCTATCAGGACTTGCTTTATTACACCCTGATCCGAGCCAGATCATAATAGAATAGATCATACTTAAAACGCTAGACGGCAATGAAGCAAATGCTTAAGACAAATAATCCAATTCCTCTAGCTAAACACAATTAGTAATAATTTGTAGGCAGATGGATTATAATGTAGGTAAAAGTTTTAATCTCTTTATGGGAATGCGTGCTCAGGTCAATTTTCACTGTATTCTTCTTAACGCAAATAGGCTGGCATTTAAACTTGAAAAATGATTTTGCATAAGGTGTAAGGATAAGGAAGATAAAGAAACTAGGTTCACTGTACTTCTGTACATCTATGTAGATAAAAATTACACTAACACTGTCAAGGACTTAAAATAGAATTAAATCAGGAAACCCTGAGAAAATGTGCCATATATAAAATTATGTGACAACTCAAATTATACTAACTAGTTCGATTTCTTGCAGCAGTGCCTATATATTCTGTGTATTGTATGGAATAATAGAATAGAACGTCTGCTATTTTTTTCAATTGGTTTTTAGATCAAGACGTAACGATTAATAGAATCAATTAGTATTACGGTGCGAGAGGTGAAATTCGTGAACCGTCGTAAGACTAACATAGGAGAAGGCATGTGCCAAAGATGTTTTCATTAATCAAGAACGAAAGTTAGAGTTCGAAGGCGTTCAGATGACTCTTAGATCTAACCAAAAAAGATGCCATCTAGCAATTGGATGCAGCTACTCTTATGGCTCTTTCAGTGGCTCTTCGGGAAATTTAAGCTTTTGGGTTTTAGGGGAAGTATGGTTGCAATGCTGAAACTTAAAGAAATTTACGGAAGGGCACCATCAGGAGCGGAGCACCTGCGGCTTAATTTGACACAACAAGGGAAAACTTACCAGGTCCGAACATAAACGAGTAAGACAGGTTAATAGATCTTTCTCGAATCTATGGGTGGTGGTGTATGGGCTTTTAACCATCTGTTAAGCAAAAACCATATTCAAAAATAGATACTTTTGGTTTAATTGATGCTTATGTGTATATTTGGTTTAAGGCTGTTATGATCTATTTTAATGTTCATAGTTTTGCTAAATATCAAAATAATACTAATATTTAGTATTGACACTGTAAGAACCCAGAATCGATTGCAAACTTTTCACTCCATACCAATTGCTCCATGTTTATAAGTCCTATATTCGTTCTTGTATGGAGTACTGTTGCCAAGTTTGGGGTGCTGCTTCTGTTTCCATCTTGGCCCTCTTGGACTCTGTTCAAAAGCGGGCTATACGAATTGTGGGGGATCGAGCTTTGACATCAAAACTTGATTCCCTACAACATCGTCGCACTGTTGTTGACCTTGTTGTTTTTTACAAATATCGTTATCAACAGTGCTCAAATGAAATCAGCGGCATCATGCCTCAAACTTATTCTTACCCCCGTTCCACTCGGCAATCGGCTACCGCAACCAGTGAAACGGTAAAGATCTCGCGTTTTCATAGTTTTTTTTTTAATAAAATGTGTTGTGTAGTAGGAAATACAATATGTGTCACAATAACACATAAAAACCTTTTAAAACCAAGGTCCCACAACAACATACGTTCAAAGGTGTTGATGGACGTAAATCTTTCTTTTTTGTTTTTTTTTATATTTTTTGTTAAAGAATGGATAACTAAACAACAAATCCTATCACTGACAAAATATGACATAGGCCAATATTTTATGATAGAATAGAGAAAATAAAAGTAAATTAAAAATTAATAACAAATTTTTACAAAAATTTGATGAAACAAAACAACAATGTAGTTGCCAATAATCCAACCGGTTGCCTATTCTTTGATCCTGTGACGCACCGTCTTTCTTGAAGAATAAAGCCCACATATAGTTACATAAAGGCTCGTTTCCCCAAGGAAGCAATAGCGTCTCATCATCAAGGATTATTTCACAGCTAAGATTGAGGATGCTACCGTTGACTGAATACAGTTCATCCGCCACCACCCCTAAGATGTCGCCTTGGCTTGTGATATCTCACTGCTATTGCCAGTGGTATGCGATATCTCACGTTAACTCGTATGTCAATAGCTGGGACTGGAGTACGCGGGGTTGTCACACCCGTAGATCAAAAATAAAAAAAAATTTCAAAACAATAAAAACTGATCCCTCCATGCGGGATAATACTGGCAGATCGCAGAAAGACTTCTTTGTCCGAACTGCATACAAATGGAATAGTTTGCAGGAACCCTCAGTCTCAGGTGGCTTCAACACGCAGAGGTTTAAAAAAAGCGTTAATCAACACCTTAGAACGCCAGTTGTTGTACGACCCAGGTCTAGACCTAGGTCTTAAAAGGTATTTATGTGTTGTTGTGACACATATTCTAAACCATATTACACAGCACATTTTATTTAAAAAAAAAACGACATTATTCTCGGTGGAGGCGTTGTAAAAGGTTAGAGCAGCCGTCATACTGCGATCTCTTGAGACTCGTCCTCTTTTCGAGGATTCGTATTATATATGAATTAACTCAAGCTTTTAAATTTATTTACGTTGAATCGTATATGAATAAAAAATGTAATAAGAGGATGATATATGGTATCTGCATTACGATGATACAATTCCAACCCAAGAATTAAAGTGGTGGAGTTCTGCAGCAACAAGAACCTCCCCTTCATCCTGGGGTGCGATGCAAATGCGCATCATGGAATTTGGGGCAGTTCTGCTAACAACAGACGAGGAACTGACCTCGTTGAGTTTCTTCATGGCACAGACCTAGAAATTCTAAATAAGGGGCTGGCAGAAACAAACTGTCGCCAATACAGGACAAGTTCTGCCTCGTGCAACCTGTCCAACCTCTTCTAATCTAATCTATGGTATAATAATTGTTGGTATACGATGTTATGCCGTATACCCAATCGATCCCTGTCTTGTTCTGTCGATACCAAAAACCCGGATAGGGAATACTATTTTTTTTTTGGCATAATCAAAAGCTAATGCTTGTGTTGAACTATAACTCAACCTAAAATTAAATCTTGAACATATTTTTAGATAGTCCGATATCTCAAACTCCCGTCTTTTAGAAAAAACTTGATTTGCAGTATATTTAGATAAATATTTATTTGCGGGTCGTTGAAAGTGAGTTAAACTTTTTCATTCTAGAAATTATAGTGGTTCGTTTAATGTTATATTTCACAGCTGCACTTGAAGTCGTTTCGATTTTTTTTAGCACATCGGCAATTGCTAGTTTTAGATCTTCTTCATTTATATTGGTTCGGTTAGTTTTTTTTTTATATTTTCGAACCATGTTTCATGTGTAATGAAATTATGCTGTGCAAAATTGTAACAATTGCTGCAAGAATTCGTCACAGCAGATTTGATGATATTTTACAAATAAATTACAACCCGATTTCGAAGAGATCATTAAATCGATTCCTTTTGATTGAGAAAAACTTCTCGCGTAATACCAGTGCAATATAGGCAACATTAACGTCTCTGAATATCCATCAGATTTTCGGAGAAGTTAATTTATACTAAACATGTCTAACTCTGAATTAAAAAAAATTAAGGTAAACATGAGAAATAATAAAGTTTACGCCTAATAGCTTTAGGTAAGAAAATGAAAAAAACTTAATTAACCGTATCTAATTGTGGAGCTAGAATTTTTGGTAAACGTAAAAGGCGTACAGATCTCGATATGTTAAAAAGTCAAAATATTAAACAATTTAATAGTTCTTTACCTCCTCATAATAAAAGCTTTTGTTAAGTTTTTTTTAATTATTCCGTTATGTACTTTCATATAACAAAAACCAAAGTTCGTGAATAAAAGTTTACTTTAACAATTTTGATAAATTCGCATGGTAATTTTACTTTATAAAGATATTTATACACAACAATTAAAAACATTTTTTCATAATCATAAAAACATCGATTAACATCATAGGACTGATATTCTTAAGTACGATGATAATTCAAAAAAAATTGAAAAAGCAAAACTCATCTAGTTTTAAGTATACAACATATAATATGTTTCTATTACATATCATTTTTTTTTTATTTCGATGATTCCCGCTAATAACCAATTATCTTACCTTTTTCAAATTACAATACATATATATATAATTTAAAAAGTTTTTAATTTTTTGCGTTACAACATATTTAACTTATTGTAGAAAAAAATTTAAACGAAAGAAATCTCAACTTTTATCTAAGCATGTCTATCTTTGGCGTATCCATAAAAATGATCAAAGTGAAAATAAATAATAAATTTGATCGTTTTTATGATTTTTGATTGTTGATTTTCTTAATGTTTTTGAAGAAAAAGATTCAATGTCATTTCAATAACTAATTTGAAACAAATTATAAAGAAATGATTTGTAAGTCCTATAAACGTTCAGAAATTATAACTATAACTTACATGAAATCTTCCGTGACAACACAATATCATGATAAAATTTACAAAAACGGTTGGCTCACCTGAAAAAAATAAAACAAAAGATTTATATTAAAAATCAATTTGGGATAGCATTAAAATGTTTGGTAATGAGGAAACAACTTAAATTAACTACTCCTAAAACCGACAAAAAGAACAATTACTCTGTCATCAAATTTGCACGACTTATAGCCCCTCAATAAAATTTTGTACTCTTTGCTTGTATTTTATGTTTATTTTATATATTTTTATTCCCTAATAAAGAGGTCACTATCCTACCAGTAAATAAAATAAAATAAAACGATTTTATGAGAATCGTAGCAACATTAAGGTTTGATATTTACTAATTAATTAATGCTTCATTATTTAAAATATATATTTAAATCCCAATCCCATATAATGTAAAAATTCAACTCAAGTAAAAATAAATAAGTGATGAAGAAGTTTCAACTTTGAAATTGTCATCGTCTCAACGGCGTAATCGATAGCGTGTCTGCCCAAGGATTCGAGCCGGGCCGGGCACTGACGAGGTAGGTTCGAATCCCAACCGAAACACGAAAAATATGAAGTGGAGTTGTTTTCTGAAAAAACTTCAAACCATACCTTTGAATTGAAAAAATTCCAATTACTTCTTTACTTATTTGAGTTTAATTGATCTCAAAAATTCAAAATTAAAATATATTTAAATGTTATTATGTATATCGCTAATTTTTAACAGTTTTCAGTAACACCCTTGAGATGCTCATATTATTTTAACACTAGCAATATTTCTTACGATCCTGAAAAAATGCTATTGATCAAAAACACTTGAGACAGATATGTAAAATGTTATGCCTGCTGTATGAGTTTATTCGAAAAGTTATTTATACATACTTTGGGGTTGATAATCTCTGAAACGTTGGATCAGTTTTACTTGTTCCATTACCTGGGCGGTAGTTGAAAGTCTTTAAACTCTCTTTTGGTTTATTCTTAAGCCTGAACAAATAAAACACAATAAAAGATTCAAATATTCAGAACAATATAACCAGAATAATATAAGTATTAACTACAAATGTCGAATATAATATAGGATTGTAGTTAGAAGATTAAGAAATGGAGGTTACCCTCCAATAATCCACATATAATCCCATTTTTTACCCGCAGTACTTTTTACAATTTCTAATTGCGTAAAAATTAAATCTTCTAATTATTAGTCTGACTTTAATTCATTTCAATGTTAACCAATCAAACCCACTTTCTTTTCAAAACTTACAACAAAGCTTGAACATTGATCAAAATACATTAATTTATACGATTAAAATTTTTAAATCTAACGTAGAATTGAAATTCAATGTTATTCTCAAATCATCGTGTAAAATTATACTTAAATAATCTTAATCATCTTCAAAACAATAAAAAAAATATTACAACAAAATTTTAGAGGAAACAATAATCATAATCTTACCTTGATCTTGACTTTGTATTTGACTGTTTTGTTATTATTGACACCCACTTAACGATATACGTTAATTTTTTTTTTATATGTTTACTTTATGAAACATGGAACAATGACACACATTGTTTTTAATATGCATCGAAAAGGTTGGCGTTAATTTTGATCAGAAATAAATTTAATTAGAATATTACAAATTTAAACACGTGATTCATTGATATCTGAGCGAAAACGTTACTATTAATAGATAATTAAATAAATCCTCCATTGAATGTGATTACCACCCACAATAATATAATTGAAGAACAAACAAAAAATTAATTTCAATTTAATGCAGGTTCGTCGCTTTATTCAACTCTTTTGATTTATCATCAATTAATCAATTTATTTAAATTTTTATTAATAAAAATAAATAATTCTAGGAATTATCATTAGCAAAGAGCAACAAGAAATTTTGCACACATGATTAATTTGTATCAAAATAAAAAAAATTATAACATCATGACATATCCTTGGGTTTTAGCGAAAAACACTTTGTTTACGTTGCGCATATTTTTTGTTAAATTTTTTAATTCAAATCGTTTATGTTATTATATGTAAATTTTAATGGATAAAACACCGCAATGAATTTAGTTATACAATAAGATGGAAATAAATTTAAAGATCAGATTAAGTTAAGAAGAATTTTTATGTTTTTGTGTAACAGTTGTCATAATTTTAATTTTTTTTTGTTGATGTTGATAAATCATTGTGTTAATTTATTTGTGTGTTTTCATTAGTGATTTAGGAGTAATTTCCTTGATATTTTGATAGAATTAATGTGAAACGTTTAAATATTGTGGTTTTGAATACAAATATGGAGGTTTATGTTTGACGGAAATAATTCTTTTCGATCAACATTTAGTTTGGAAATATGAGATAAAATTGAAAAAGAAGGGGTGACATATGCTGGAAGGACAGATGTTATACAGAACACTTGTACCTATACAGAAAAAAATTCAGTTGTGAAAAATAAATTCAAATGGCACATCTTTGGAATAGCAAACTTGAGAAAGGTGGTGAAACGTACGTGAATGCATTAGACATCTCAAAAGCATTTTAACGAATCTGGCATGCCAACTTGATCAACAAGCTCGTTGCGTACGGTTTTCATCCCGCAGTCGTGAAGTTGATTCAAAATTTTCTATCCATGCACAAGTCATTCGTCCCCCCCATCTTCAAAGGGTAAAATGCATGAACGAATAAATCCCGCCCGTGCCATAAATGTAAACGAGAACCTAAAAAAATGTCGCCGATTGGGGTAACAAAATTTTTGTCAATTTTAATTCTACCAAAACCCAACTATTGATTGTTTCCAGATCAAAGACCGAGTTTCCCAACGATATTTCAATTAATATATGTGACGACCAAAAAGACGAATGTGAAAGCATTCGTTTATTGGAAGTCACAATATCCAATGACTTACTCTGGAACGATCATATAATGGCCTCCTCAATAGATGTACAAAACACTTTACTTCGCAACAATTACTCCACATTTATAAGTCCTATCTTCGTCTCTGTATGGAGTATTGTTGTCAATTGACTATTTTTTGGGGCGCTGCATCTGTGACCATCCTAGCTCTTTTGAACTCTGTTCAAAAGCGTGCTATACGAATTGTTGGTGATCGAAATTTAATAATAAATCTTGATTCCATACAACATCGTCGCACTGCTGCTGATCTCGTTGTTTTTTTATAAATACCAGCAGTGCTCGGATGAAATGAGGTCCATCATGCCTCAGACATATGTTTTTCCCCGTTTAACTCGTCAATCAGTTTGTGCAAACAGTCAAACTGTCGAGATTACTCACTGTCATAGTAATAAAATGTAAAGGGATTTCTTTGTTCGTACATCGTACAAATGGAATGCTTTGCCCGAATCAATAGTCTCGATTGCCTTCAATCCACAAAGCGTCCACCAACACCTCAAGACGCATGTTGTTGTGGGACCTAGGTCTTAAAAGTTGTCTGTGTTGTTGTGACACATTTTGTAATTCTTACTGCACAACACTTTTTATTAAAAAAAAAATCCTTTAGACATGTCTTTTGAATTACTATATATCATACCATTTTATACCACAGAAAGAAATTAGCAAGCCGGATTCCTGTTACAATTTTCCAAGAAAGCTTAACAAGTCATATGTTTGCCCTTTGTTTTTACTCTGGTACGAAACATTTGTCGCACCAGTGTCATTTGCAATATTTATTATCTATGGATTTGATGTAACTGCTGTGATAATCTTCAATGATAGATAGATTATCTATAAAATAATTAAATGGGATCCCTTTCGCGATCAAATAAGGGGAGACAGACACAAAAATATGGGAGCAGAAAGTAGACTCGCTACAATTTTACTATCGCAAAGATTTTCTGTAACTGAGCTTAGTTGTGATAGTTAAAATTTAAATTAGTCTTTTCTGCAAATTAGTCTCTATGCAAATTAGTCTTTTTGCAGATTTATAAAGAAATCTTTATCGTTTGTTTTGGTTATACGTCATTAGTTTTTAAATTGATATATTCAACGGATGCAATTGGTTGTCACAACTAATATCCTATATTTTGATTGATTTTTTCGTAACATGCTTGTTATTTCTTTCATTTGTTATGAGACTTCCATGTATGTTTATTGCTTTATTTAAAATTGAGTAAATATTGTAATTATAATGCATAATTTTAGTTGACTATACTTAGAAAAAATAGTTTGGTGTATTCAACAATATAAGTTCTACAAAAACAAATTTTGTATCAACTAAAATTTAGTACAAATGATAGTACATTTGTTATGCACCAACATGTAGCGTTTGTATGAACGTGCAGCTTATACAAGATGTTAGAGTACTTATAATTCTGGGTAAAAGTGTTTGGTAAAAGAGGTTGATGCTTGGCAGTCATATCTGACAGACAATGATCAACCTCCAGCGCGAAGCACTTTTACATTTATTATGTCACATCTTTGGGCTTAAACAATTCTTGTATGTTAATTTACATATAAATTCGAGTACTGAATATAACGTACGTAACTGTTTGGGCCATTTCATTGAATTATTTTTATTACATTTTCTGATTAATGTATGTATTAAGCGGATCATTTTTTTTCATTTTTACTTTATTATATTTTCTCTTTTGAAATGTTTTATTGTGTTGAAATAAAAAAAATCCAGAATCGCTACATGTATATTGGCAACAACAATTGAAGATGATAATAAATCTTTTTCACAGGCTGGCTCATATTTGTTTAGTTCGTAGTTTTGATGCAACAAATGCAAAATATTTGTGTAGAAATCCCTTTTATGTGAGTTCTTGTTTTTATCGATGTAATTGTATTGATTGTTTTAAGAGATTATGAAACCACGAGAAAAGTTGCTTATGTATTTTTTTTCTCTCTCGTTTATTTAAGCTAAAAATAATATAAATACCATCATTTTTGGATACTTTTTTTTGAGTCGTGATTTGTATTTTGAAAAAAATTAAATTAATTTTTCTCGGAGTTCATTTTTACAATTTGATGGTGATCAACAAAATTAAAGTCAGGATTGGAAATTTTTTCTCTTTTTGAAAGATAAATTAATTGTTTTTTCCGCTAGTTATTTTGTGGTATCGCATTTTTATTTTTATGCAATTTGATGCGAAAAGATAAAAAGAAAAACGATTGTGAACGCTTGGCGTTAATTTTATTATTTTAAAATATTAATCGATTTAAATAAATTATGTGGAATTATTATTGTATTAAAGAATTTAAGTTTTTTCATTTGGCTAACTATTAATATAAAACAATTGTTTCAAAAAAAAAATTATACGTGTATGTTTTGATGTTTTGTTAAGCATAATGCTTATGGATAAAAAAATATATAAATTGTAATTTAAACAAAAAAAATTTTTACATGTGTGTTGTGTAAAACATAATGCTTAATGATTTTGAATTTTGTTTAAGCGAAATGTTATGCCGGGTCCACACCTACAAATTTTTGTGGCGAACGCATGCGTGGCAAATATTTTCGGCGCAAAAATATTTTATTACACAAATATTTATTAACGTAAATTTTTACGTCACTCCGCTCAAACCATTCGTGAAAACGAGAAGAGGT
Source organism: Diogma glabrata (assembly GCA_963693315.1). Lineage (NCBI taxonomy): Eukaryota > Metazoa > Arthropoda > Insecta > Diptera > Cylindrotomidae > Diogma > Diogma glabrata. The sequence goes on along the minus strand of OY856187.1, from coordinate 406,279,420 downwards.
TATATTAATTTTCTGAATTGTTTATTTTTGTCGAGGCTTTTGTACTTTCTTGGTTAAAATTGAATGTTTTGATATTTATATTAAAATATAATATTTATTTCAAATAAATAATTATGGATATGAACTAAATAAATTTTTATGTTGTGGAAAGCGTCCACACTAGAAACAGCATGCGGCGCAAATCTCTTTGATGTTTGTCAAAAAACCGACAAGCTACAGATCGTGTGTGTTGAATGTGAAAAAAATTCTTGCGTCCTTTCCGTGCGCCGCATACGTCCACACTACGTAGAATACGCCGTAAATATTTGCGTCGCGCGCGTTCGCCGCAAATATTTGTAGGTGTGGACCCGGCATTAGATGATAATAAAATATAAAATTATATCGATAACATGAAAAAAAAATTTGTAGAAGTGTTTCCTTTTTGTATTTATAAGGTGTTAAAAGTGGGAAGTCATGGTCTTGATGGTTCAGATGTTGTAAGAAACCAATTTGTTTATGCATATATGTACTAACGGCAGCGTTATATACGACAAAAGGAAGTTAATAGTGGAACTAATTAAATTTAAGGTGGCTGTAAAAACGCGTGTGGAAGTACATTCAGCTGCTGATTTCTTTTAATGAAACTTCGGAGAGTTAAGCTTAGTGAAAGGATTTAACTGATATACAACGTGAGTAATTCAAGGGTCCATTGGCAGATTATATATTAATCAGATATCAATCACATTGATATCCCGATTTCCCTACAAAAGGGTTCAGCTTATCGATGTATCAAGATATGAGCAATTTCACGAAGATTCAACAACGTTTTGACTTGACCCCTTTTAATTTTGATTATTTTTTGTTTATAGATAGTCTATGATAAATAAAAATACAAGTTCTCTTAGAATTTTTTTTTTCGACCAGGGGTCTTCACAGGGTGCCCCTCAATTTTTGTTATTTTGTGATGTGAGTGCATTTTGACGAGCGATTGTAGAAAAACTACTCAATCGATTTTCATAAATGATATGTCGTTGAATAGGTATTAGAACAAAGTTTTTTAAAATGTACACTGTTAATTTTTTGAAATAATTTTTAACGGTGTAACATAAGAAAAAAATGGTGTAATTGAAAAAAAGATGGCATAGCCTTTTTTTTTTTAAACTAAATTGAAGCTTATTTTATATCTAACCACTTGTGAAAGTTTAGGACTAGCTATATTTTTTACTTTAGAGATAAAATTCGTTGTGCATATGACTGTCGGGAATCAGTTTTTTTTGTTCTGAAGGAAAATTATAAAAATGGCGATTTTTAGATTCAGATTTTTTTTTTATGTTAAATATCAAATATTTTATTTTTAAATAAACTTTTTAAAAAGCAATTTCAGTCAAGTTCAGTAAAATTTTGCGACATTTTGACTCGACCCTTTTTAATTTGGTTTATTTTGGTCTATATTTAAAAAAATTCTACTTGAAGCCGTATTTTTCATTTATCAAAGGCTATCTATAAACTAGAACAAACTTCGAACAAACGATAAAATGTTTTTTCAATATCTTCGTTTGATTTTGTTAGAGCGTATATAGTCTGTTTGGGTATTGTTGGGATGTGGTAGGCGTAAACGATAACAAAGATGCTTGTGACTGGATTAACAGTTGTTTGAATACTTGCCAGTTGATGAATCGTACCACCGTCGTGGTACACACCAAAACTAACACCTGACTTCTCAATACAGGTTGTGTGGGTGATGCTATTGGGCTGGAAGCGGAACACATAGCTCGAAAATAACTACACCGCATGTGTTGGCCTGTTGTCTTCACCGAAACAACCTCTTAAACGCCCTTTAGTTCATTTAACCACTTAGGTTTTGAAAGTTTGTGTTGAGTTGTTAGTCTGTGTCATTTTTTTGGAATTTCTTGGTAATGTTTTTTAAGTTTTGGTTTTTAATTTTAATTTGTTTTGAAAATCTTTAAAAATAATAATTTTGTTGAAATTCTAGAATAGAGATTTGTTTTAATATTTGCTGAATTTATTAATAGAATTTATGGTATATATTAGGAATTTTTGTAGTCTAATAATATTTTTTAAGGTTTTATTGCATGTTTTGAAGATTTTTAAAACAATTTTTGGATAAAATTTTGAAAATAGTTTTCTCGAATTGGATCTATTCTTTTGAATTTATTTTTAAATATTAGTTTTAGTTTTGAATTATGTGAAAAGAAGTAGCTTTTCTCGTCAAGCCCGACTATCTCGGTCAGTTCGATACCCCACTTACCAACATTCATTCCTACAACTCTCAGGACGAATGTACTTTGATGGCCTCTTTCTTTCGTTCTGTCCTGTAATGGCCAAGACCACAACTTGTTAATGCGCGCAATTTTATCTTGTTAATTCTATTCACTTTTCAACCACATAGATGCAAACCCGTATTCTCAAAAAACTTTAATCTCCCTTTTATAGTTGACTATGACTTTAGATGTTGACAAAATATTTTATCATCCTATGAATTGATACATAGTAATGTCTAGAAATTTAATACAAAAAATCCCATTAAAAACAACGTTGCTGTCAATGATTATGACTACAATTTAAGATAATAAAAGATTAAGATAACAAAATCGAGGAACTCTCACAATTATGTGCGGCACTATGTTTAGTTGCACAATTGTTTCAGAACTAAGGGCTTATTTTTAAAGGGCAATCGGTTCAAAATGGCAAACAGATCGTCTTTAAACACTCACACAACCAAAACTTAAAATTTACGACATTCGATCAAAAAATTCGAATAAAGAGATGTTGACTAATGAGATAAATTGAATTCTAAAAATAGAGAAAACCTCATAAATTGATTTTAAATGGTTGAATAATTTCATTACAAAACTATAAAATTTAATTCTAATACACCAGGAAGTAAGTTGGGTAGTCACCTTTTTATTCACTTTCTAAGATCTTAATCTTATCATAAATTTAGATCATTATTTTTTTTTTCTAAAACAAAAAAAGAAAATTGAAAATGAAATTTGTATAAAATTTTAAATTATTTTTTTTCATATATTTAAAGAAAAAAACTTATAGTGATAGTAAAAGTTATAATAAACCTTAATCTGACATTGTATCTGTTTTTTGTTTGTTTTGCTGTATAAACAAAACCATATTAATTTATTAATAACTGAAACTAAAAGTTTGCAAACATTAACAAAAAAAACACTAAATACAAGTGACCTTCTTTTAATAATTGTATAAAATTACTTTCTTTTAAAGTTTAATCTATAGTTTATAAAATTCAAATGAATTTCTTGGGCAAAAATTTTTGAAGGAGAAATTTTTTACTAAAAAGATGTTTAATGTTTGTTAAGGAATTATATTTTTGTTTCGGTAGTTAGTTTCAATTTTATAATTATTAGAATTATTACATTTATAATATATACAGTTGGGTATTTAACAGTGAGCTTAATTTTAATCGTCTAGTGTACCACTGTGAAACATTTCATTGAACTAAAACACACACAGACGGGAGATTTAATGGAACATCTTCCTCGACAACTGTTGAATTCGGGTTGTTTTATTTTTTATGTTCTGAGATTTTTAAACAAAGCAATTGTCTAAAAAAAGGAGAATATTCTTGTTCTAGAATATTGTTGTTACTTTGAGCAAAATATTTTATAAATAATAAAAAATTAGTATACCTTAATAAAATCGACAAAACCAGAAAAGCAATATACGAATTTAAATAAAGGTCAATTCAGATTAATTCGTTAAAATATAAAACATATTGCGATATTTTTGGATACCGAAAAAGTTAGTATAGTTATTAAAATTAGGGTTATCACCAGCTCGCAATTTTTCTCCGAATTAAACAACTATGTATGATTCTATTCATCTAGCTTTCTTTGGTGTATCTTGAAAAAACCATCTTCATAGTGAAAAAAACTTAGTCACCACTCACCGTTTGATCTGAAACAAAGACAATAAGTACAAATTTAGTTCTAAATTGAGACTCCCTCAAGCACAAGATGATTAAAAGATGAATTATGCATATTAATTTCTTTTTAAACAAATTATCTCAGCAGAATGGTAGAACAACATTTCACAAAATAATTCTAGATGTTTTCTTCTTAGTTTCCCCATTAAATACACCTCACTCACATAGTGCTTTTAAAATCAATTCAAAAATTAATCTTTAATTATATCGATGCACAGAAAATATTTACACGAAATTTGAGATTGCTGAAACCAACGTGATGTGCCTAAGCAATAATAGATTTTTTTTTAATCGAATATCGCTGTTAAATTTTGATTTAATTATTTAAAATTAAAATACCGTCACTTTTTGCTTTAATATTATTTTCTTTGTCTTTGCTTTGTTGCGAATTTCTTTGATGTTTTTGATTGGAATTTTTGAAGGTGTGATCATAACATAACGGAATTAATATTAAATTACACGAATATAATTTAGAGTTTATTATTTTTAAGATGGATTATAAAAAAAAAAATACCGAAAACTTAAAGCAAACGGATAAATAATTTTGACATTAAACTTGTCCATCTTCAGATACCAAGATAAATTTCTCAAATCTATTTAAAAACAAAAAATCAAGAAACAATTCAACAACAATAATTTTTCATGTACAAAATCAATCTTATTTGACATCCAACCTTAACCGAACAACAACAAAAATTGTCAACGATAAATTTATGTTGATTTTAAGAACCTCTCCTTAAGAATATATCCTTCAGTTTATTCTACTTCAATTGCTTACTAATTTATTTCTATAACTCGTGATGTTATGAAATTCTTAAATGACAAATGCTTTGATATGATTTATTAGCTCAACAAGACCATTTATTTATTAAAAATAACAGCAAAAAAATACAACAAGTTACGTTTTATGTACTCAACGCTTGTACCCAAAGAAACAAAAAAAGTTATAATAATAAGATTTTGTTTTGTTAACGCAATTCCATGATGAGGAAGCATTATGAATGTTGATGATATAATTATATTTTTTCTTTTAATTTTCATTTGTTGTGACTCTTATTATTTATAATTTGTTTTGCAATTTTTATGTAAGGTAATTGGATTAGTTTTGATGACACAATATGCCGTACAAATAATTTCTCCTCAAAAAATACTTTTTGATTTCACAACACAAAAATTGCAATTTAACATAAACAATTAATTGTTTTAACTTTGCTTTTCGGAAACTAACCAATTTGTATTGTAAGTAAAGTGAGAAGGGGGGGGGGTTTGGTTTTAAAATTATTTTTTTTTGCATTTTGTTTTAATTTTTTTTCTGAACGAATAATATGTCGAGAATATTGTGTGCAAATTTTAAGTCAATCCGCGTAAAACTAACGGAGTTACAGCGTTTCAACAGGGTTGCCGTTTGACCCCATTTTCCCGAAAACGTCATTTTTGAAGTTCGTGAAGATTAGAACTCAAAATCTACTGAGCCGATCCTTTTGAAAATTTGAACATTACTTCTTCACATAAATCAACAGGTAATCACGAAGAGTTTTTTTTTTCATTTTTTCGCTGCAAAAAATAGAAAAAAAAACTCTTCGTGATTATCTCAAGAAATACATCACTTTTAAAATGCATATCAATTGTTTTGTTTCACATGATCCGGTAACGCGTTATAATGTTCACCGAAAAACCACTTTTTTTCAAGGCGCCTCTGGAGATTCAATGTCACCGGCTTATTTATCAATAATTTTAATTGAAAATTTTTTCTGACATACTTCAAAAGTTGTACAATAATATGTAATTAAATTTAATAAAATTATATTACTCATGTCGCCGCAAAAAATCACAAAAATATGCTTGTTTTTCGTCTTTAAAACCATACCCCCCCCCCCCCCCCCCCCCCCTTAAGTATTCAACTCCTTTATTGTTAAACAGCAACAGGAAAACAATACAGCTAGCAATATTCCTTAGTTAGCATAGGTTCTGAAACCAACGGTGTAATGCAATTTGAACTTTATTACGAAATTATAATATTACTTTACACCGGGAAGCTCAAAATAATATATGAATACTGTAATATTACACCGGTACACTGAATCTAACACAAACAACTACACTTGGAAATCTCTTATCTATTGATTGAATCACAGAATGAATAATTTAACAAAACTATTAATTGCTAACATGAAAAATAATTTATTCAAACACAAATCAAAAATTATATAAATTAAAATTCAATTAAAAGCTTACATTAATTTGTTTCTTCAATGTTGTCTTCTTCATGTTTTATTTCACATCTTCGTTTATCCTGATGGTTAATTAAAGATTTTATTATATCAAGCAGAAAAAAATCCGTTCCTCCACAAAAAAGCAATACATAATGAAGTCACTGCACGAAAATTTCATAAACGGACTTGACGATTAATTTTTACAGATAGAATTAGACAATTTTGTGTTTAGCATCTCATACGGTAACTCCATGAACTTTTTCAATTAATTTTTGTTTTTCGTCATCATCAAAATTCATGTACATTCACAAAGTTATAAATGAATTTTCAAAACTGATAACATAACACTTACTTGATAAATAACTTTTTTCTGTGACGGGAAAAAAGTTTAACATTTTACTTCTGCTGACAGGTGCAAAAATGTTACTTTTCATAAAATACTTTTTTCCCGGGAAAAAAGTATGTACTTTTTTCCCGGATAGATAAAAATATATATATATACACATAAATGATGAATATTATGAATATTTATGAACATTTATGACTATTTTAATGTTATAAAAAGTTATACCGTTTTCTTCTTGATGTTAATAACTGGTTTTGACAAATAAAATGAAACTTAATTTTAAGTTTTTATTCAAGAAAAATTCGTATGGTGTGGTGAATATACATATTGTAATATTTGTTTAATATTATTTTTTCAATAATTATATTAATATTTGTCCAGTCACAGAAAAAAATAGTGTATTATACACGGGAAAAATTGTAGATTTTAGCTCTCGGTTTTTTGTCTCCCTCCGCTTCGCGTCGGGAGACAACACAACCTCGAGCTAAAATCTACTACTTTTTTCCCTTGTATAATAAATAACTATTATTTCTTGAATGTAAAACATATTTCGTTTACATATTTTTATAGATGCAATTGAGATTTTGACATTTTATTAAATTCACAACTATAAAAAACCTTTACAATATTAACACAATAATCGACATGAAAAGCAAATTTACATATGAAAATAATTAACTACTCAAAAGTAAGCTATGACAATTCAGTCATTACTGAGTTTTAATTTTACTGTAATTTACATAATTATTGAGCACTTATATATTGATTTAATTTCATATACTAATTGATTTACGAAATTGTACTAACTCGAGTTTAAAATTATACTAATTGACGATCCAAACATTTTGATCGATTTATACACATCTCATTAAACTTTGTCTCTTTTTCTAATCAATTTTCACTAATACAAACATCATTTCTACTTCTTCAAATTAAACAATCAATAAAAAAACATGTTTTATTAATACGAATGACGTAACTTAAACCGTCAACAGTAGTACAAAAAAAAGTAACTACGTTTACCACAAATAAAGAGAACAAATTAATAAATTTAAATACTATTATTTCAAAGCGAAAATTGAAAATAGTCCGTCGTTACAACGGTTTATTGTTATTTCCAGTACACAGCGTTCAAAATAATACTAATAATATCTTTTACATAACACTTAAACCTTTATAACACTTAATAACACTTAAATTCAAAAATAACTTCTATTTACACGATTTTATATGGACGGTACAACTTTCGTTTACAATTAATTCATTCTGCCTAAAATGCCAGCTTAAATACTAAATTCCGTACAATCTAGGAAAATCCAACATCTTTAGTACGGAACGTTCAATTAACAATTTAACTGTCAAAAAAGGTTATAGAAAACATATTACAAAAAACTAAATTTGACCTTTTTTTAAGAACAACAACAATTCAATGTGTTTCATGACAACCGATCACCACAACTAATATTTAGCGTGACTCGTCTTGTATCAAACCGTTATTTTTGTTTGTTTGTTTTTCTCTATTTGTCCCAGAGAGTAGTACGGAACGTTCAATTAACAATTTAACTGTCAAAAAAGGTTATAGAAAACATATTACAAAAAACTAAATTTGACCTTTTTTTAAGAACAACAACAATTCAATGTGTTTCATGACAACCGATCACCACAACTAATATTTAGCGTGACTCGTCTTGTATCAAACCGTTATTTTTGTTTGTTTGTTTTTCTCTATTTGTCCCAGAGAGAAACAGTTATGTCTTCCCTAGACGTGCATAAATTTTTCATTTGATTCAAAAGTGCACAATTATTGCGAGTTTTTTTAAATCTATAAGAAAAAACCCTACCACAAAAAATAACAGTTTCTCCCTCCCTGCGACTGTTTTTTTGATATTTTATGAATTAAAAATTAATTTGTCCATAATGAAAAAAGTTTGCCAGCAAGTTTTCATAATATGCAATTAAAATATTTATATTACTTGAATATTTGTTCGTGCCGTTGGAAAATATTGCTTGTCCATTATAAAATATTCATATATAATATCACGAGTCGTCAAATAATAGTCGATCATTTTTCACAATCATTATTACGCATGTCATTTGAGGAAATTTTTAACCTCAAATTTTATTGTTTGTATTGTATTGTTGAAAAATAATCGACTAATAATTTGGTGACGAGTTGTTTTTAACCAGACAATTTAACGAACAGACATAGTAACATTATTTCATACAACATAATCATACATAATAAAATATTATTTCATCTTAGTAGGCGCATAAATGGGTAGTGAAATCCAAAATTCTACGTCCTCGCCGTGCTACCTGGGTAATGCTAACAGAATTAGGTTGGTGTAGTTGATAGGGGCAGAGTAAATACTGCTTATACTCAATGATTCTGCACCATGGCGAGTCATTGGCGTCACAAAACCAATGCAACTCAAGCGTCTGTTCTCCATGTTAGGGGCGGCTTGGAGCGGGCGTCTGTCGTGGATCAAGCGGCTCGCTAAATAAACGTGTAGCAAACGTCTGTTCTCCATGTTAGGAGCGGGTTGTAGCGGGCGTCTGTCTTGGATCAAGCGGCTCGCTATATAAACATGTAAAATGTTGTTTCTGGTGACTTTAAGATGCAGAACGAACCCATTCACGAAAATTTGGGTTGGGCGAAGGGCTAACACTCGATTTCCGTAAAAAATTACTTGTCATGAATTCTGTACACAGGCCTCGGATTATCTCGGATTCATTATTAGAACGACCTCGGAAACTGTACCCGGACTACGATTTAAAAATGGGAACCTGGAACGTGCTAAGCCTTAGAAGACCAGGAGATCTCCTAAAACTTACAAACCAAATCAATGGCTATACACTGGATATAGTGGCTTTACAAGAACTAAGATGGCCAGGGAGTGGAATCCACGAAACAGCCAAGGGATACACTCTCTACTATTGCGGTCATGAAAACGGAGTAGAATTTGGAGTTGGCTTTCTCATACATCGTCGCGTGAATCAACATGTTATCGACTTTCGCCCAATTATTATGCGGATATGCACAATGAGAATCCGTTCGCAAAAATTTAATGTAACGATCATCAATGTTCATGCACCTACTGAAGACAAAGCAGATGATATTAAAGACCTGTTCTTTCTAGAACTCGAAGAAGTCATCAATAACATCCCGCGGCACGATATAAAAATCGTGGTAGGTGACTTCAATGCGCAAATTGGTAGAAAAGCAGAACACACGTCGGCCCTAACAGCTTGCATCATACTAGTAACGATAACGACTTTCGCGCAGCTGAGCTGGCTATGATGTATGATCTAGTAATTTCTAGCACTTTCTTTCCTCATAAGAGAATCCACAAAGCAACGTGGAAATCAAACGATGGAAGAACTGAAAATCAAATCGATCACGTCATGATTTCTAAGAGACACTCTACAAGTGTAACTGACGTTCGATCATACAGAGGTGCTGATATGGACACCGATCATATGCTTGTCATCTTTAAGTATAAGTGCAAATTATCATTTACATTTAAGGTAAACGTCCATAATGTGGATCGTTGTACCAATTGTGGATCGTCTAACAGAAATTTGCTCAAAATAAGAAAAATGATGGGTGTTCAAATATTTAGATTATCAAGAAATATAAATTCAAGTCCAATATTGCCTGTGTCAGATTTTGAGCGGGATAAAATACTTACAAACATTAGTTTTATCACTTAGATATTCACTGCGTCGGCAGTACAAAATACAAAACAGTCAAATTGACATTTTGTTAATTTTTTCTTAAGGAACGTGCCTTACTAAAATAAGCTTTTAAGACTGTGTAATATAACTTAGTGTTTTTTTATTTTTACGGCTAAGTAGGTATATATACAATTTATCATAAAAAATCTTTATTTTCAAAAAAAAAATTAATTAAGGTCAAATTATGAGTAGGTTCACATTATGTACATCGTATTTTCGATCTTGCCCAATTGTGGATCGGTGCGATCCAATTTAAGTTCAAATCCTCGCAATTTTTTATTCGAATTTACTATTACAAAAAAATCAGTAAAATTAAAACTTTAATTACAGTTAATACCAGACTAGACGTATTTTCAACCTGAGCGAATTCGGATCTAGGTTTTTCTAAATATATTTCTTATTTTTTGAAAATGAATTTGTTGAAACGCTTAACTGAATTTACTATTCGATAGGCGTGTTTTTTGAGAAAATTCGCATTAAACTAAACAAAAAAGTGTAGGTCCAACTAAGGCCAGCTTGTTTCTGATGGTATTTGTAATTAAAAATAATTGATATGCCAGGTTTTTTTAACTAAGCTTTAGAAAGAACTCAATGTTTAAAAATCGCATCGATGTCTCTAATGTGGACCGCGCGATCCGAATTAGGAACTTGTATAAAATTCTTTTGTACCGAATGAAGATCTTGGTTAAAATTAATTTTTTGTATTTTGTTGATGAAAGGAAAATGCGTTTTAGACGTTGTAAAGAATGGAATGACCGTTCATACAGTCAGTAAGGCAGAACCACATTATATAACCACCTAAAAAATCTAAACGCTGATAAAAAGAAGGCGCAACAAGTATTTTTTCAAAACTGCAAGAGATTACTCGTTACCTAGAATAACCATATGCCCAAATAATGTTGCATTCAAGTCTCACTTGCATAGGAATTTCTCATTCCATTCAAGTTTCACTTGCATAAGAATTTCTCATAATAGGTCGCTCCGCGGTACAAAATTTTAAAAAAATAAAATCTAAAAGAGTGACACAATATTTAGTAAATATTCGTGCACAAGACGCCCAAACTATATTATGAAAATGGTTCCCCGAAGTCAACATACATTTGAAACGAATTCCCTATTCATGATCATTCTGAACTGAACTAATTTTTAACGCCATGTCATGTTGGTCCTAAAATCATTTTCATCATAGTGATCGCTCTCCTACCGAATTCAACGTCTATGTTACAACCGATGAATGTTGCTTACTTGCATTAAATAAACCAACTGTTTCTGAATTTTTCAATTACTCAATTACTTCTCTAAATTTTCAATTACTTTTCAATAGCTTTCTAGTTGACGACGTTAAATTAACATGCTGACCATAATATTTTGCACGAAATTTGCGAACTGTGCCGCCAAACTTATTGTATTTTTTTAAATATTGTTCAATAATTAAAAAACGCGTTGTACTTTTGTGTTATTTTTACTAAACCCAAACTATCATACGTTAAGTTGTTTTCTGCCCTCCAGTACCACAATACGACATATATCGAAACTCGTTTGAGTGCGGAAAAGTGAGTTATTTCCGCACTGATTTTTCATTTCCGCACTGCTGCCAATTTAAAAGACGAAACGGTGCGTTTGTGTTGGTAAACATTTTTATTAATAAAGTAGAAATGAATGAAAACATTACTTTTGACCAAAGCAGAAAGAGCAATTGTGCAAGTTATTGAATGAATATCCTCCAGGAATCGGTGGTTGTGGCAAAGGCTCTCCAACCACTTTCAAGTTTGTTCGGCTTGTTTGACTCGAAATTATTGTAACAGTTGTACCGGCTGAAACATTGCCATTTTCAATGATTAATGCACTGGATTGAGCAGTGGTTGATGAGGTCGTTGAAACGTTATCAGCTCTAAAAATTTTCGAGCCCATGATGCTGTCAGCAATTTTACGTTTGTTGTTGAGCGAATGTTGGATGTATTTTTCTGTAACCTTATCAGACTCTTAACCACCATGTTGGTTAATTGTAGTTAAATTCACACCCGAATCTGCCAACAAGGATGCAGACGATCGACGGAAGCAATGACCAGTGTACTCACCCGGTGACGAAAGATTCAAGAAAATTGCAATTGTCTTCGGATAGCCTCCAATCGTGTTAATGCCGATCGGCTGTTTGATGCATTTGCCTTTACGAAAACCCGAAAAGAATCTGTCGGTGATAACACCATGAGGACGTAGTCCTGAATACATCTTGAAAATATCAACCGAATTTACGTTCCGATCACTTCCTTCGTTGATGACAAATTGTCGAATGATTTTGGTTTTCGTTTTCGATACGTTAATTTTAATGCCATTCGACATCCTTTACGTTCAAATTCAACAATTCGCTTCGTCGGCAAGCACCATAGACACCGACAATAAGGGCCACCTTAAAATTGTGAGGTTAGGAAAATGAAACAAAAAAATTATCAGCAAATTTTACCTTCGTAGCCAAATAAACATCGTCGGGAGCGTCCTTCAGGAATTTGTAGATTTCTTCAATGGTGAAGATTCTTAATTTCTTCGCAAAATAATTGTCATTTTTACGCTTCAAAAAAACTCGAAAATTGTTGAATTTTGAGATATCAATGTTGTCCTCCACATTCAACGTGGATTTTAACATTGAGTAAATGCTCCATGTAGTTGACGATTGGAATTGTTTCATCTCGGTATCGAAATAAGCAAGCAACTTATTTTCCTCAATCACTTTAATTTTTTTTCACAGCACTATTTTTTGAACGCTCGATTCGTTTTTTCGTATTTTTCTTTGGATATTACCGGCAATAAACCTTACAAAGCTCTTTCTGCTGCTCCTTCCCAAATCGGAATCCTCCCCTGAGCTCATTTTTTGCAGTTTCTTAATAAAATACACGCGAAATGAAAACACGTTTGTAATGTGGGAACAGTCAAGAACAAATGACGTTTTTTTCTTGCATATAACCCAAATTGCATATTGTCAAGGCATTGTTGATCGATCAATACTTCGCGTAGTTTTTTTGTGGTGATTTTTTGTAATTTTTTGTCTATTGTGGTATACTTAAGTGCAGAAAACGTTGTGTGCAACTCGTTTTGAAATGAATTATTTTCAGCACACGTCCTAATTTTCAATACTCGTTTCGCTCGTATTGAAAACTTAGGACTAGTCATGAAAAAATCTTCATTTCAAAACTTGTAGCACAAACTACTATTTTGTACTTGCAAATACTTAACCGCATAAATGACGGCAAATTCAAATCTTGCGGGTATTTCAGGATATCCTTTAAAAAAATGAACAATTTTTTCCCATAAAATTATTTGTTTTTGTGCAACAAATAGAGAATCTCTAATGAGATCCACATTTGGGACAGCAAACGATCCGCTTTAGGGAATACAATTTTTTAAGACGATCCACATTAAGGACATTGCAATTAAATAATGTTTTGCTAAATTCTGAACAATTCGCATATAATTTACCCGTTATTTTCAACTAAATTCAGAAAATATTATACAAAGTTAGTAATGGGAAGCAAATTTGTATTTTTATAAATACACATTTTACTGTAGGAACTTTCAAAACCTTAAGACGAAAAAAACGATCCGCAATTGGGACATTTACCTTAATAGGCAAGCAAAAAAGACCGTGCGCTGGAATGTCGAAGCATTTAAACATCTGGAAACACTAAATAGATATCAGGAAATTGTAACGCAAAGCATAGAAGAGCATGACATCCCATCTGAGATGCCATTAAACATACAAGAAGAATGACAAACGCTTCATCAACCATCATATACGCAGCACAAACTACAATCGGAAAACAACCACCGAAATCACGTAACGAATGGTTTGATGACGAGTGCCGCGAAAGCATTGAGCACAAACAAAAACTGCGAGAAAAATGGTTAACAAGAAACACCCAAAGCTCCCAAACTGATTATCTATGCGCCAGAAAAGCCTTAGCAAAACTCCTACGGAAAAAGAAACGCGAACACAAGAAGAGCTGTATCGAAAACATCAACCAACATGCGGCTAATGGAAATTCGAAAGAGTGTTTTGCCAATGCGCGGAATCTGACCAAAGATTTCCACCCAAGATCTACAGCCATCAAAAATGGAAACAACGAGCTTACAACAAGTGAACGTGATGTGCTGGAAGTATGGCGATCCCACTTTCAAGACCTACTGAATAGGACGAATGAAGTTCATCCTATTAGAGCAATTTCTCCGTCAAGTGAGGAGATTTTCGTCCCTTATCCAACACTAGAAGAAGTGGAAGCTGCCATCAAAAAATTAAAAAATGGCAAATCACTAGGTATCGATGGAATCCCTGCAGAACAATTTAAGAATGGAGCAGCAGCTCTGGTCTCACGTATATATGATCTGATTCTTGCAATTTGGGACCAAGAAGACCTACCTGCTGAATGGAAAACAACTCTCATTGTTCCGCTACATAAAAAAGGTGACCGCCTAAAGTGTGCGAATTATCGTGGAATCGCACTGTTGAACACTGCATATAAAATACTAGCTAATGTCGTACTCGCTCGGCTCATCCCGTTCGCCGAATCTATCATCGGCGACTATCATTGTGGATGATTCTTGACACCTTAAGGATGATTCTGGCAAAATGTTGGGAGTACAACATCAGCATTCACCAGCTCTACGTTGATTTCAAGCAAGCATATGATAGCATCATCCGCGACAACCTCTGGTCTGCACTCATATGCCTTGGTATTCCAGCGAAACTTGTTTCTCTGTGCAAACTCACAACATCGGGATCAAACTGTAGAATAGTAATCGAAGGGTCAGTTTCTGACTCTTTTGATATAACATCAGGTGTTCGACAAGGTGGTGCACTCGCGCCCGTACTATTTAATTTGGCGCTTGAGTACGCGATAAGAAAAAGCCGCATTGAGACACAAAACTGTATATTTAACAAATCTAGTCAAATTCTTGGCTACGCAGATGATATTGTGCTTCTCGGACGTAGAACAAGCGATATCAAGGATAGTCTCTCTCAGCTTGAAAGAAATGCTAAACGACTTGGATTATGCATTAACACCGGCAAGACTAAACTTTTAACAACATCCAGGAATAACCCTCCCGGCAATCTGAATACTGGCGTGGAACGTGTAGAAAACTTCAAATACCTCGGATCTGTAATAACATCGTCAAATGACATGCAGGCAGATATTAAAGCCCGTGTCTCAGCCGCATACAGAGTTTTCTACGCATACTTAAAACTTGTGCGATCAAAACATCTTTCGCAGTCGTGCAAACTTACACTTTACAAAGCATTAATTCGACCTGTGCTTACCTTTGGAAGCGAAAGCTGGACACTGACTTCCTCCGATTGTAGAATTCTATCAACATTCGAGAGGAAAGTCATACGAACAATTTATGGTCCATGTAAAGTTGCTGAAAATCTGTATAGAATCCGAATGAATCATGAAATCAGACTTGGAGGCTGCGATGTAATCGGATTCATTAAATCTAACCGGATTAGATGGTTTGGTCATGTAGAAGGGCTCAATTAGATAGAATGATAAAAAAAACATCCCAACAACAACCAGCTGGTGTTCGTCGAAGAGGAAGACCTAGACAACGCTGACGTGATGACATCATCCAAGACCTTCGTGATATAGGATGTCGAAACTGGGGTCAACTAGTCATGGAACGAGACGATTGGAAGCTGATTGCACAGACGGCAAAATCCCTCCATGGGATGTAAACGCCAGAGAGAGAGAGAGGATCTATTTCTACACTACGCTGTTCCTTCCTACCAGAGAAAAATAATCGAAACAATTCGTTTTGATTTGTTAAAAAATAGTAGATGAAGCGTTTTTATTGGACCTTATCGAAACTTTATTTAGTGAGTTGAATTGTCAATATTATAAAATTACTAGAAATAACACAATAAATTTAAATTATTCTCGTAATTATTTTCATTAATTTTAATAAGAAAACATTTATCCTTTTTTTAGTTTACAGCCGTTACAAGACGTTACTTTACAGCCGCTTTGATAATATGTCAAAAAAGTAAGACTTTAACCTTCTCCCTAGCGGCAGTAAGTTTAGATTTTTCAGCCGTTTGCCGAAAATAATATATTATTTAATTAGGAGCTTAAGTATTATACTTCACTGCCACCGGAAAAAATGGCGTTACTTTACAGCCGTTTTGCCTATAGGACAAAAAAGTAAGACTAACCTTTTCCCAAGCGGCTGTAAAGTTCAAAGTTTAGAGCCGTTTGCCGAAAATAGTTATAGCTCTGAGTAAATTATTTTTAATAAAGATACCTAATTCAGTGGTCTGATTCAACAGCGCAATAAATCACCCAGCGCATTAAATCATTAAATTCAATATTTGATCTTAATTGCAAACTAGGGAATTATGAGATTCTTGTATGAAGAACTCGTGCTTTAGATAAAGCAAATTGACTATTTCCCTTGGTCTTGCATATTACTGGAGACCATTAACGAAATCATGAAGTCAAAGTTATCTTTTTATCACTCAAGCTAAAGATTTATGTACGACATGAATTTCTTAAAAAAATTTCCCGCTCAGGTTTTGATGTGGAACAAGCCAAGATTTAATTATTTTTTATTTGAATATTTTCTCTACCTTAAAAAATAATCCTGATAGATTTGGTAGTGTCTAGCGATTTTGGACATAATTCGTTGGATTGGCTGAAGCGATTTGAGAGAAATTGGAAAATGTATTCTTGATTTAAGTATTTTCACTATATCAAAGAGCTGATCTCCATTGCAGTTAAGCTATAAAAATAAAACAATTTAGGTTAAACGATAACCGTAACACAAAATCTGGCACAACGGATTAAATATGTAGAAGATAGGTCTTGGAAATCCGGGCGGAATCAGGACAAATACGGCACGCCCTAGTAGTGAAATCAGATATGATTTCTGATAGAGGTCGGATGCAAATGCCCTATTAGGATTTACCTTATTACAACCTGATCCGGCCCGGATCATAATAGGGCATACCTGAACAAATTATCGGGTTGATCAAAACTCTGCGAAGTGTACATGTTAACATTATTTTGGTTTCGGCATTTTTTTTTCAAACCTATTTCAAACAGCAAATTTGTTGTGATATGAAACCGTCTGAGCTAATGTTTAATTTGATGGTATCCGTTTGAAGTGAAACACGAGTTAGGTTGGTTGTTGTGGCCAGTGGACAGGTTAGATATATAAGATTTGGTCTGGCTTTGAATCTTTATCTCAGAACGTAAACTTGAAACCACTTTCGGGATGGGATGCAGTGTCATTACATTTTTGGTAAATTTAATGCAATCCGTTGAAAAACATGATTCGCCTGGTTGATTTGACATTTGGTAAATAATGCGTAATCCATTGAATATGAAACACGATTTCGATTTGTCGGTGCTTTGTGAAAGGCCGTCGGCACGTTTAAGATATTAAGCGGTATCTGTTTTATCTGGACTACAAGTTTGATCTATCAGAGTTTTTAATGAGTATACATCCCAAGTAGGTTTTGCCAGACATTGACATACGGCCAAGCACTGGTCCATTAATGGTTAACAGCACTTGGCTATTGTTACTGGGCCAATACTAGAACCAATCATCGGCCGATCTATGGTTTACAAAAAATAGCCAGTATATTGTTACCTTTGAATGGCCAAGCACTGGCCCACGAATGGTAAATATTACTTGGCTATTGTTATTGGGCCAGTACTGTAGCCATGAATTTGCCGATCTATGTCGTTTTTTTTAAATTTCACTAGAGTATTATCCCTTTTAGAAATACATAGCTTGAAAAATTTCACATATAGTTTAGTTATCGCCTTGTCGGTTGAAAGACTATGGTAATAAAGAAAAGGTTGGTATATGTTTTAATTTATTTTCATTTCTATTTTATTTTAATTATTTTGTAAATAATTTATTTAAATTTATGTATAAAAAATATTATTTTATAGTTTTTTTAATGGTGGAGTACTGGCGGAGTCAGGGCGGTGTTTGCCATTACTCAGCCATTCTTGCAACTGAACCAGTTGTATGGGGGTTTTGAATTTTTTCCGTCATTTTTATTTTATTTTAAATTAGTTTGTATTTAATTTATTTAAATTTACATATGATAATAATGTATATTTATTTTATAACGGCCCAGTCATGGTTGCCAGTATTTGGCCCAAGAATGGCAACCATTTATTGTCCGAAGTTATCATCCAGTAAAATTATGTTAATGGCCCAGTCCTGGTTACCTGTACTCGCCCATTGCTGCATTACTGGCTGCCAGTAATGGACCATTACTGGACCAGTTGTACAACCTTGTGTGGGATGTTTCCAGAATCCTGGTAGTATGTTGAAGCATCTAGGCTTTTGTTTCACAATCAGTACAATTCGTTGGAAGTGAAATGTGATAAGGCTACATTGTAGGTTCATGTAGTGCGAAAACGTACACATCAAAAGCAAAAATGTAAATGTAATGTTTAACGATTTTTGAACGACGTGTGAAATTCTTGGTTATACCAATTAATTTTTTGTTTTGGTTGCATTAACTGTACTCATAACATCCGCCTCATAAATTTATTAATTTCATAAAAATAATTTATAATTTTATTCAATCGTAGTTTCTTCAACTCGCCTTTAATTTATCTTATTATATTTCATCATTCCAATGTAATCCCTCTCACAATCCCAAAACAAGTATATACGTTTATTTTAAAGAACTTTTACTTTTAATATCTCTTACAAGACTTCTATCTAATATGAATATAAATAAAAACTAACAATATTGTATAACATAAAAATAGTTAATTTAAAGTTTTTTTTTCCTATAATGATGTTGAATTTACTATACCCACTCACTTTACCTTACAATAATAAAAACAGGTTGGAATGTATATAAAATAGTAATAATAAAAAAAATTAAGTTAAATGTAAGATGTAAAACAGAAAAATAAAACAAGAATTTTTAGTTGAAAAAAAAAGTGAAACCAAACAAAAAAAAAATTCGATTTTAAATTTATAATAATTATAAGACAACAAGTGTTGGATTAGTCTTAGATTCGAATATATATATATAGTTTCATGATATTGAAATTACTTTTGAAAAAGCGTACTTCGACGAGAGTATTAGAAGATCGATAGATAGATAAAAGAATCAAGCTTACAAATATGTTGGATAAAGAATTAGGTCACACTTGTTTAAGAGTTCAAAGTAAAAGGTTAATTCGATGTTAATGGAAATAATAGAATTTTTGTTTTGAAAGATTTATGTTTAGACGTTTGATTTTGAAATTATTCTATGTAATGATTGTTTGAAAAAGGTGAATAGTTGGTTAGTCGTTAGTTTTAAAATAAGTTTGTAATTAACATATGTAAAGAAATAAAATTGATGAACGTTTTTGTGAGAGTGTTTATACATAGGTAAATTGATCATGCCAGATTATTGTATATTGTAATATAGAGACATATATTAAGTTAGTTCGACTAATTATCCAAGACCTTCCTTCATGAATTTTCTATATATCATCAGCTGGAGACGATATTTAAGACAGTCTCCTGAAGAGAGTCGGTAGGTATAAATCAACAATCAACTAGAGATAATTGACTAAAGAGACAGTTAACTAAAAACAGTCGACAAGAGAGAGTCGATTAGAGGCATTCAACTAGAGACACTTGATTAGAGATTCGACTAGAGACAGTCTATGAAATACAACCGATTTGACTTAGATAGAAACAGTCCACCAGCAATGAACTGGAAACAGTTGACTTGAGAGAGTCAACTAGAAAGTGGTCGACAAGAATTAGTTAAGGGATAACCGAATCGAGGCAGTCTCTTGGAGAAACATGATTTAATACAGTCGATGAAAAAATCTGCTACAGAATAAAGAATCTAGCTAGATATTCCAAAACTGACATTTTACAATGTAAGTCCACTAATAAAAGGTTCCAAAACCTGTTGAATTTTAAGAAAACAGATATCTCGGTTTCTCTTACTCAGTATTCTCATTCAATATTCGCATAAAATTCCACAAAACTATTCTTTATGAAATCCATAAAGTTTTATCTCTCTATCTGGTTGAAAGTTTGTAGCAATCAACAACTAACCACATTTTTTAGAGTTGCGAAATAGGTTTTGTTTTTTTTTTTCGAAAAATTCACATGAAAAGTTGTTTTCATTGTATTGCATGCATTGTAATAATTTTTTTTGTAGGTTTTACAATTTACACAATAATTCATTAAATTTATTTTTAAATTTAATTGTCGCAATCATTCAAGGTTGCACTACAAAAATATTTATAAATTATTTACAAAGTTTACTAATTTGCAAGACAATATGACTACGTACAAGAGTTTTAAGAGCATGGTTTTTAGCGATTACAAACTTAAATTTTTTTAATTTGGTTGAATAATTTAAATTATAAACAGTTAAACAATCGATCCTACAGAAATATAAATTAAAATGAGAAAGTAACGAATATTATGATTATTCCGTTACATATTAAACAGATGCAAATATTATCGGAAAAAATCATATATTTCTCTCGCTGACGGAGACCCAAACGTAAGTAAAGTAGATGGAAACAATTTTTTCAACAAATTATACAATGTTGGCGAAGAAGAGAAAAATAAAAAATCTGTTTGTCAAATGTTAACTATTCTACTTGAGATAAGAAATAGATCGAAAAATACTAAGAAAAAATCAACCACTTGAGACGGGCGAATACAGACATTTGACTAGACACAGTCGATTAAAAACTGTTGACTGGAGATATTCTAGAATCGACTGTATGTAATTTGATTTTTGATATAATCAATTATTGTTTACATATTGGAAGTCGATAGACAATTATCAAATGTCTCCATATATTTTTAAACGAGGAAATACAGCACCAAACCTAAGCAAATTGGCAGAGTAGGATGGATCGAGATGCGGTTTTTTGACCGCAAAAAACCTCTGGAGTACCTAGGGGACTGGGCGGGTTATATACACCTCACCTCCTTGAACTTTCCATAAATACAGCTCAAAATTGGTCGAAGCTCGTTACTCAGGAATTTTTGGGGTCGCTGAACACGAATATGATGTCGGCGATGACTCTCGGAGTATCTAGGGCCCTTGGCGGGTATGTCTAACTCATCTCCTGGAACTTTCCATTAATTCAGCTCGAAATTGATCAAAGCGCGTTATTCGGAGATTTTTGGGGTCGCTGAACACGAATATGATGTCGGCGATGACCCTCGCAGTACCTAGAGCCCAGGGCGGGTATGTCTAACTCATCTCCTGGAACTCTCCATTAATTCAGCTCGAAATTGATCGAAGCGCGTTACTCGGGGGTTTTTGGGGTCGCTGAACACGAATATGATGTCGGCGATGAACGTCGAAGTTCTAGGGCCCAGGGAGGGTATGTCTAACTCATCTCCTGGAACTTTCCATTAATGCAGCTCGAAATTGGTCGAAGCTCGTTACTCGGGGGTTTCTGGGGCCGCTGAACACGAATATGACGTCGGCGATGACCTTCGGAGTACCTAGGGGCCAGGGCGAGTTATATACACCTCATCTCCTGGAACTTTCCATAAATATAGCTCGAAATTGATCGTAGCTCGTTACAAGGGGGTTTTTGGGGTCGCTGAACACGAATATGATGTTATTTACTATAAATTATAAAGTTAGAAATCGACAACAAAACATTCAAAATTCAGATTCTGTTTTTTCATGGTTGCGTTGTTTAAAATATTTTGTAAAACCATGTTATATGAAAAACCATAGCAACTACAATTTGTTATTCTTTTTACACTGGTGGAATAGACTTTTCATTTGTTATCATAGAAAAAATCTGTTATTATTAGAAAATTCAATAAAAAACTTCTGAAACACGTGCACGGTTTTACTCAACGTATATAATATCTGTGATTGTATTCTATAACTCTATAGTGCGTACACTAATATAGAAAAAGATGGGAACCTAATAACAGACATGCGCACTGAGATAAAAAATTTCTATTGCGCGGATAAACTACTTTTATTATAAAACCATCATAATAATATACGAGTATCAGCCAGGGTCCTATTACAGGTCCTGTTGCGAACTTAATGGTAGCTAAATTTAGAAGATATGACGTCAAAATTTTTGTATAACTCTTTTCAATGATAAAAAAAAATAAAGGAAATAAAATAATCGAGTTTTGACTATGGAAATTTTTAGGGTATGAGTTAAATATACCTTCCCTGGGCCCCAGGTACTCCAAGGGTCATCGCCGACATCATATTCGTGTTCAGCGACCCCAAAAACCCCCGAGTAACGCGCTTCTATCAATTTCGAGCTGATTTCGCCCTGGGCCCTAGGTACTCCGAGGGTCATCGCCGACATCATATTCGTGTTCAGCGACCCCAAAAACCCTCGAGTAACGAGCTTCGATCAATTTTGAGCTGTATTTATAGAAAGTTCCAGGAGATGAGGTGTATATAACCCGCCCTGGGCCCTAGGTACTCCGAAGGTCATCGCCGACATCACATTCATGTTCAGCGACCCCAAAAAACCCCAGTAGCGAGCTTCGATCATTTTCGAGCTGAATTAATGGAAAGTTCCAGGAGATGAGTTAGACATACCCGCCCTGGGCCCTAGGTACTCCGAGGGTCATCGCCGACATCGTACTCGTGTTTAGCGACCCCGAAAACCCCCGAGTAACGAGCTTCGATCAATTTCGAGCTGAATTTATGGAAAGTTCAAGGAGATGAGGTGTATTTAACCCGCCCTGGCCCTTAGATACTCCAGAGGTTTTTTGCCGAAAAGTGGCTATGTTCACAAATTTTCCTGATGGCTTCCTGAATCGAATGCAAAAAACCGCATCTCGATCCATCTTACTCTGCCAATTTGCTTAGGTTTGGCTTATTTTTGTGCTTTATTTCCTCGCCTATTTGGACAATTTTTTAAAACGTTTTTCCAATTAAATTGAGTGAATTTCCATATTTTTCACCTAGAACTGAAAATCGTTTTTTTAGTTTACCCAATCATTTATTTATTTTGTCCATTCATTTCTATCAATCACAAAATCATCATCAATCAAATTAAAAATTTTAAACAAAACTATTTAAATAATTTCACAACAAAAAATTTTTTTTCTTCTCTTTTCTTACATTTAACAATCATCTTGCATTGTATCGTGAATTTTTTTTTTCTAAAATTTAATTGATTATTTGATCTTGAAGAAACTAATAAAAAAAATTCTTTTCATTAAATTTTAAAAGTTGAAAGTCTGGGTCAGCTATATTTAATTATTTTAAAATAACACATTTAAACCGTAACCAATGAATTTGAAAATTTCTATTGTTTTGTATTATATACAATATCTAGTTTGAATCGACTGTCGAAAAAAAATGTTTAATTAAATAAAAAATTTAATTAAGGAAATTTAAAATTTATTTACATATTTTAAAAAAAAATCTACCTCTTCCTCCAGTATTTTTAATATTAGATATAATTGCGTGTTAAAGACAATTTTCTTTTTTATTTCCTACGTATTTCGATTTCCCTTCTCCATTAATCTTATTTTATGATAATTAGATTTTTATCTAAAAATAAAACTTGTATACACTATACATCATACATCTATGATTTATATCGATAAATAGATACAATTCAGTATTCACAAATATAAATTAATTACGACATACGATGTTAATCAACCCAAGAAAATTGTCAGTACAATAATTCTTAGTTCAAATTGATGAATTTTTTAAAGGTTTTTGACATTTTTATTTTGATTTCTAAAATTATACTACTTTGGTGAGTGACAAGTGATTGAATTAAAAAGATAAATTTATGTTGGCGAATTTCTAATTGACAAAAAATGAATCAAGTTTGATGAACTAACTGATATATAATCGCGGTATATCAAAAGTATTATTTATTGTAAGTCGGGATATTAACCGAAGCCGTTTGTATTGTCCATTAATTTGACAATATAGCTAGTATAAATCAAACATTAATTATACGTTCGTTACATGTTCCTCACAGTATGTCAAGATTTTGATACATCAAGCAAGTAAAAATATAGTCCTAAATAGCTTCTTGGTAATGCCCAAAAAAGAAACTATTGTTCACCCTGGCAAATAAAAACAAAACACTTATTTTACACAATGCCAAGGCGGACCTGATATTGTATGTTGTCTCTGTTCGAACAGAAAAAACATCTCATGATTGTAATACATTTACATGATTGTTAAAGCAAATTTTAATAATAGTAATAACTACAAAATTATAAGATCATCATCGAATTCGTGATATCAATTTGAAAGGAGTGGCAGATATAATATGCAAAGTTAAAATAATCGAATTTATTGAGTTAGATTTTTTTTCAAGATTGGGATTTGTCTCCCATATTCGTAGATCCATAATGTTCTTCATTCAATGTCAACTTGATTGAAGTATGAAGAACGGTAAAACGTGTTCGTAGAATAAATAAAATAAGACAAAAATTGATACTAAAAATGAATTAAAATAATTGTGATGTTAAGTCGATAGTCCAAAAACAAATTTTTATCTCGTGGCTGGTCGAGTTGGTTAAATGGTTAACCATTAACTCTGATCAGAAGGATGCCGGTTCGACAAACCGAACGGAATTGAGATAAAACATTTGTTACGGATCTTTCGCTTTCGAAGCAATTTTTCATTCTATTCAATTGAATACATTCATTTCTATTGTCTTATAATTCAAAATTGTAATACATATTAGTTTATTTTGTTTATGTACAATTTACTTTTATCCTTCCGACAACAATAACAATAGGTTTATTTTTTTCCATAACATGTGTGCGTTATTATACTTAAAAATAAATAAAAATATCAGCTATTAATTTTATTCTGTTGCGCAAATATTTTTGAATAAACGCAACACAATAAAACAATTTATTTAACTGTAGTGAAATCTGAAATAAAATTTTTTGATTGTATTTTATAAAAAATCATAAACACATTTTAGCTGTCATTTAAAATTATATAAAAATATTCCGAACGCGTAGGCTAATTTCACCTCAGCTCTGGAAACATAATGTTCTGAATATGTAGTGAGCATCCATCAAATACTTTAATTAAAAGCTAAACAATTTTATAGATTATAAAAATATTAAAGAAAGGAGTAGCATCGCAACAAACATAAACTCTGTTGTACGAGAAAAAGTAAAAAAAAATTTTAACCGGAAGTGACAAACCGGAAGTTGGGATGTAGAACTGTTGTGAACCGTACTAAATGTTTATGTGCCAAGTTTCATCCGATTTTATCAGGGACAAATGCTATTGAGCATTAAAAAAAACAGGTGCTCAGGGGAATCCCCACCACTTTGTTCAATATCGCTCAAAAATTTATCAGTTCCTTGCCATACATATTTGAATCTTTTTCCAAAGTGTCATCAAAATTCATTCACTAATGTTGTATGCTCTCAACAAACATTGAAAAAATGGTGACACAATAAACAGGTGTTCGGGAGGCCTCCCACCACTTATCCCAATATTGTCCAAAAACTAATCACTTCTTTGTCATTTAAGTCTCCATCTTTTTTCAAAGTGTCACTAAAATTGATTAATGAATGCAGTCTGTATGTTCCCAACAAAACAAAGTGTGAAAAGTCAGCAGTTGTATGCTAGACCCCCCCCCACTTTGATCAATGTGTCCCAAAAGATGATAATTATCTTCTCAAGCTAATTGAAACCTTTTTCATAAGTTTCATCATAATCACTTCATTATTGTAGGCTGTAGTGTGCATTAAGACATTGAAAAAACTTCAAAAATTACAAAAAATATTTTTACTAGAAGTTGGGATGCAGAACTGTTGTGAACCGTACTTAATGCTCATGTACCAAGTTTCATCCAATTCGATTATTAGGTACAGATGTTATTGAGCTTTCAAAAAAACAGGTGCTCGGGAGACGCCCCACCACTTTATTCAATATAGCTCAAAAACTAATCAGTTCCTTTCCATACATATTTGCATCTTCTTCCAAAGTGCCATAAAAATTCATTCACGAACGAATGCTGTATGCTACCAAAAACATTGAAAAACATGGTGGAAAAAACCACCTGTTGTGGACCCCCAACCCTTTATCCAATGTACTCCAAAAGCTAATAAAATTACTTGAAAGCTTTTACCAACGTTTCATGAAAATCGATCGGTAATTGTACGCTACAGTAGGGATAAACACCTGAAAAATAAACTTTTTAACCGGAAGTGACAAACCGGAAGTTGGTATGCAGAAATATTGGAAATAGTACTAAAACCTTATATACCAAGTTTCCATAAGATCATAAGCCGGGATTAGAACTTCTTGAAGATTTAAACTTAGAGGTGTTCGGGAGACCCGCCGCCATTATGTCCAAATTTAACATGAATCCAAATCTTCCATTTTCAAGTGAACCTGGATCATTTACCAAAGTTTCATTAAGATCCTATGCAGGAAGGTCAGCCATACACCCATACACCAAAATTTTTATTGGCTATTTAAATAAAGGATGGTTGAAAACAAAAGAAAAAACAAAATTTGGGGGCTGTATGATTTTTTTTTCGATAGATTGCTTAACTTCACACAATTTAAAATTATGGTGAAGTAATAAAAAAAATTCACTGTGTTTTCTTTGATTGGTTTTACTTTTTTTTTAAACTATGAATTCTAAAATAATTCAACGTAAATTGATACACATTAATGCCGGAAGGATAAAATCTAGTATTGGGTTCGTGTTGTATCAATTTCATTCTCTAGCAAATATGCAATGTAAAGTTTTGCTCGAAAATAACATATACCATTGAACAATATTACAATAAAGTACTATTTTTTATGGATTTGGTGCAACCACAATAATTGCAATGTCAACAAAGATGTTTGTTTTAAGATTAACTTTTACCAAACCTACTAGTAATAAAATTTACAGCGAAGATTTTTAGAACAATTTTAGAATAATTCTTTAAGGGATGGGCAATGTGATACATTTTTAAATTAAAAAGCTAAGGTTAACATGCTTTCTTAACTTTAATGTTAAAAATAATAATGTATGTTCAATTTTATGATTGCTTGTAACGACGGACTATTTTCAATTTTTACTCTAAAAATAGTAGTTTTCAAATTCAATAATAATTTTATTAATTTTCTTCAATTATGACGTTTCACGTTTATCTGTACCACTGTACATTTAAACATTTAAACATTTTTTTTGTTGATTTAAATAAACTTAATTTCAAGTTTTGCAATATGATTTTTTTTTATTTTGAAAAACAGGAGAATTACATGATGGAAAATGAAACAGAAGATCGATGATAATATGATATAAAAACGATCAAATTTTTTGGATCGAGTTACTTAGTATAATTTTTAAATCAAATCAATTAGTATATAATTTTTAAATGTTCAAGTATGTACGTAAATTTAAATCGAAGAATTGTGTGTGATCACAAAATTAAAGTTTTAATTTAATAAACTATAATAATGGTTCTTAATAAATTTTGTTTATTTGCATCTATAAATTGCTTAAAAATATATCAATTTTATACCAGAATATTGAGTTTGTATTTTGTGACATACATTTCAAAACCATAATTCGTTTTAGTGATAATTTGAATTGAGATTTTAAACCTAAAGAAAATATTGATGTATATAAATATGACAGAATCAAAAAAATCGAAAGTTTGAGTTTTTTTAAGAAAAAAATAATGTTATCTGGACGTGTTGTGTTTTATTTTAGTTATTTACAATTTAAAAACATTAAAATTTTGCAAAGTTAATTAAATAATAATAGTTATGAAATGTTGTATAGATTTCTAACCGACACAAAATATTTAAATGCATGGTTAAAAGCACTAAATTTAAAACCTTGGAAGCCGCAGAAACATGATGTAATTTGCTCGCAGTATTTTGAAGGAACGAAGTTTACCGTTTTAGAACGAAGTTTATAATACCGGCCCTGATACGGAGCCAGTTATTGCAGTTATTATGCAGGCCCTTATACGGAGCCAGTTATTATATTGGACCTTTGGTAATACAAATATATATATAAAAAGAATTTACACGGGATGCAATTTCCCCTCAACGAATCCTAATCCTGGGAATCTCTTACTATTTTTTTTCTAAATTTATCCTAACATCCCAAAGGGGAAAAAGTAATAATTAAACAAAAATTAATATAACTAAAACTCAAAATACCTTAAATTACATTGTTGATTGATGATCTGACATAAAATTAGACATCCGGCATTACATTTTGAAGTTTCATTTCCGCTTTTTCCACTGGGTTAATTTATATAAATATCCAAAATCATAAAACTTATTGTACTGCTCGCATTATAAATCCAATCCAGAAATTGTAAATTATAAACTATCCGCCTCCAATACTCAACTAATAATCCAATAAATTGTTAGCAAGTCATTTCCAGTACAGCAAAACATGGAAAACTTGTGGTATAATTGACTTGGTGATGACACAAGCAATTTATTATAACACCAGTAAATTTGTTCTAGCACGATTATATTTATTAAAATCAGCGACAGTTAATATCTTTAGTATTTCGATATTTATTCAATGGCTCAAAGACACTCTTCAAAAGAAACACACAAAAAGTAAAACTTGTATTTCAAAATTAATATTTTATATTGTATATTTGTTTACTGGGTAAAAAAATAAATTTAATTATTTATAATTTTTATACTATATTTACTTAAAACAATTGAACATTTTCTTTTTTTCTTTAAAACTTGAAAACAACATTTGTTTTCTAAGAACAAATATGGAATGAATCTTTTTTAAATTGCAAAAATGTGATTTTGCTTTTGACATCTTATGATGTCAAAACAAAATCGGGTAATCTTCGAAAATTCAGTAATGATTAACAACGACATCTGTTCATTAGTATTGGAAATAAAAATTTAGTACGTTCGTTGGCTTTTTATAATATATTCAAAATCAATTAGCAGTTAAGTTGGGAAAATTTTAAAAGTACTATTAATGTAAAAATGAACGGAAACCAATAGAAATACATTTCTATTGAATTGAAAACAAAGAGGAATTTGGTTTTATTATTATTTTGCGATTATTGCGATCGTTACACCATGAATTCAAGGTAAAAATCAAGATTTCTACTCTTGAAATCACAAAAACGTCGCCATCCCCTCCATGACAGAAAACCACCGAACTACTTCCACCTATTAAACTGTATCTGGGATCGAGATACCCACAGTCACTGGCGTCAAGACCGATGACCGGTTCCAACACTCATGAAGTCCTTAAGAACTTCACTGAGTATTGAGACCGACCATACATCCGAACGTCAGCACCATGGACACCCCGATACAACCAGTAAGTATGACCTGAAGATGTGAACCCCAGAGACGACAATCAGCCAGAGGAACAACCCTACCTAACGAAAAGATATCATTCCCTGATGTCTTTCGCGTGATGTACTCCAAGATTCTTACCGCTCATATCTATGCACTCGTAGAGTACATTTCCAATCTTAGTCTTAATCATTGCAGGTAAGAACTTTGGAGCCAATTTTGCCGAGAACTTTTTGGTAGCGTCACTCAAATGATGTTG
This sequence comes from Diogma glabrata, assembly GCA_963693315.1. NCBI lineage: Eukaryota > Metazoa > Arthropoda > Insecta > Diptera > Cylindrotomidae > Diogma > Diogma glabrata. The sequence continues at coordinate 406,249,620 of OY856187.1, read as the reverse complement.
CCGTACAAACACACGTTGTTGTGGTTGAAAAGTCCGTAGTTTAGATCGCAGGTTGTACTGATGTTGTGATTTTTTGAAGGCTGCTTTTAAATTTTGTTGAACCCGGTTCCTGAGCAGAGTCAAATGATCAGAGCGTTCCATATTCCTCACCAGCATCTTCACCAAGCTGGTGTAGTGATCTCAACAATTGGTAAGTATTTCCATCCGATATTGGATGTTGACCAAATAATAAATAGTACGGTGAGTACTTGGTAGCAGAATGTACTGCAGCCCGCAGTGCATATGCGATTTCACCAATTTGTGAGTCCCACTTGGTATGTTGACCTTTAATGAACGCTCGAATTGCTGCTAGAACTGACCTATCGACCCGCTCTGATGCGTTACTTTGAGGACTATAGACACCGGTCCTAATGTGTTTAATGCCGAAATCTGACAAAAGACTTTGAAAGTTCCTACTAGTGAACTGTTTGCCATTGTCACTGTGTAGAAACTCTGGTACCCCATATGTAAGAAACACTTCATTCCTTAGAAAAGCATTCACCTTCGGTGAAGTTGCGTTTCTAAGTGGTTTCAGCAGTACAAACTTCGTAGCATGATCCAGAACTATCAATAACACCGTATTCCCAAGTGTAGAACGAGGGTACGGTCCCAAAAAATCTATATAGACTCTCTGCCATGGACGTGCTGTTTCGAATTGATATTGCATCGGAGGACGCAATATCTGATTCGTGGCTTTTGTTTGTTTACATGTGTCGCAGGACACAACATAGTTGTGTACCTGTGACGCCATGCCCGGCCAATAATAAAGACGTCGAAGTAATTCTAAAGTCTTTTTAACACCTCCATGAGCAGCAGTACTATCATCATGATGTTTCTGAATCATGTTTGAAGTCATCGGTTTTGGTACCCAGAGCTTCCACACAGGAACATCGTTGGGTATTGCATCAGATCTTGGCTCAATACGTATGTATAGCTTATCATCCACGACTTTAACTGATGGAAAGTCCTTAGGAGATGATTGAACTTTAGCTATCATATCCGTATATTCCTTGTGCCGATAACCTTCATTGTCGATTTTAATGTCGTTAATGTGATGTACTAATGCTTCCGTCAATTCCTCGTGAGTATCGTCATATAGACGAGATAGAGCATCAGGGACTATATTTTGGGTACCTTTTTGGTGGACAATGGTAAAATCCATATGTTGGAGTTTTAGGCTCCACCTAGCCAGACGGCCACTCAAGTCCTTCTGTGACATAAGCCACTTCAGACTTGAGTGATCAGTCACAATTGTAAATCGGTGACCTTCAACATAGCCCCTGAATTTCTTCACACTCAGAATTGCCGCAAGACATTCAAGCTCAGAAACAGAATAGTTTCGTTGAGCTTTATTAAGTTTTTTCGACATGAAGGCTATCGGACACTCTTGTCCGTCAGTATCAACCTGATACAACACACTACCTATCCCTGTCAGACTCGCATCGCATCTAATAAAGAACTCTTTATTATAATCAGGGTTAATTAATACCGGTGCTGTAGTCAGCAATCGTTTTAAATTTTCGAAAGCAGCTTGCGCTTCCAATGTCCATTTCAATTTCCCCGAGCTCTTCTTCAATAAATCTGTAATAGGTGATACCACGCTTGCATAGTTTGGTATGAAACGTTGGTACCAACCAGCCATTCCTAGTAAACGTCGTATTTGTTTTACTGTAGATGGAGCTGGGTACTCTGCTACAGCTCTTACTTTGTCAGGGTCTGTTCGAAGACCATCTTCACCAACCAAAAATCCTAAGTATTTCACCTCTCTCAGAACAAATTTGCTTTTCTTGAGGTTTATAGTTAACCCAGCCGCTCTTAACAATGAAGAGACTTTGGACAGCAATTCCATATGTTCCTGGAACGTGGAAGAGACTACCAATAGATCATCTAAATAAACAAAGACATTTTCGTGATATTGATGTGGTATCACTTTGTGCATTAGCCGACACATTGTCTGGGGAGCATTGCACAATCCAAAGGGCATAACCCGGAATTGATACAATGGACGACCAGGCACTGTGAAGGCTGTCTTGTCTCTAGATGCTTCTGCCAGAGGAATCTGCCAGAAAGCATCTTTGAGATCAATACTGGAAATGTACTTTGTGCTATTTAGACGACCTAGTAAGCCATCAATCAAGGGAAGTGGGTAAGCGTCCTTTTTCGTTAGTGAATTGACACGACGGCTATCAATACATAATCTGTTTTTACCAGATTCTTTTTGTACCAAAACCACTGGCGAGCACCAAGAACTGTTAGACTCTTCGATCACGCCCATTTGAAGCATTCGGTCAAGTTCGGCATAGACCTTTAGTTGAACAGCCGGCGATGTGGGATAGTGTCTCTGTTTAACAGGTGCACTATCACCAACATCGATGACATGTTCAACCAAAGAAGTCTTTCCGAGTCCAGACACTTCAAATGACGGGAAAGAATCCTTGATCATATCCAGTTCATGTTGCTGATCAGTGGTGAGGTTATGTGTATTAAAAGTTTGTAGCTCTGTGCGAGTCAGTTCGCTAATAAAAGAAGGAACAATACCAAATTTCTCCCAGAAATCTATGCCCAGGTAGAGCTCTTCTCGTAATCCAGGGACTATATGGAACCGCATTGGTTTAGTGGAGCCATTCACAGTTATTGGAATTTCGATGTAACCCAAAATTTTATTTGCAGTACCATCTGCCGTACGAATACACGAAGTGTACTTACGGTAAGTTGTACCTGATGATTCCAATAATTCCAAGGAATTTCTTCCAAGTATTGTGATTGACGCTCCACTATCCAATAGACCTGAAATATGTTTGTCCAAAATTTTTATTGTTAGTCGCGGCCGAGGATCCTTTGTTTCTGAAAGGATAGATGAAATACAAGCTTTACGAAATAATTTCCTCATCCTCCAATATCTGATATTACGTTCCAGACGTCTAAAATACGTGCAATGTAATGATGGGAAATTAAATGTGTTAGATGATTTTATTCTGGTTTCTTCGGTGGTAGATCGTCTTGTGTTCCTACATCTCTCGTCGCTTTCTTCGGGCTCATTGGCTGTTGAACCGAGGGTACCATCCCCGAAGCATGTACTCTCGGACGGAAGTTTACCGACGGGTGACAATAAGAACAATTTGCATAAATTACGTCAGGTTTGTTGCACTTCCAGCAATACAGTTTTATTCTGTTTTTAGAACAATCAGGAGCTCGATGTCCATTTACCCCGCATCTAAAACAGACAATTGGTTGTCTGGACATTGATGGATCAGGTTGATTAGTATTACCAGATGATATCGCAGGTCGTTGCAGAATTCTTCTAGGTTGTGTATCCACAGCTTCAATATATCCATCTTGTTCTGGATCTATTTCTGATTCATAGTCGTCCATTTGCTGTAGTTCGCTAATCCTTAAGTTTGACATTCTGGTTGGGACTGGTGTAGACCACAAACGTTCGAACTTCTGACACAATGTCCGAAGCTCGTCCATAGTTGTAATTGTTGCTGCAAGTGTAGCGTTCTTCAGTTCTACACTCAGCCCTTCCCTAGCGATTTCTAATAATTCAGCTGCAGCAAATGGTCGAACTAATCTCCGATTTAACGAACCCACTTCAACTAAATACTCATAAACGCTCTCTTTGACTTTCTGTTTACGGTTCAAAAGAACACGTAATACCGCTTTATCATCGGTGAGCGTACCGAAGGTGCGTAGGAGTCCTTCCCTAAGCACTGAGTAGGTCACTTCCTCATATTCATGAGTCAAATTCAAATAATATCTATCGGCAGCTGCCTTGAGGTACCGTGGAACGATCGACCTCAGGTCGTCCCAGGACACACGGTCCCTCCTTGCAGCCGCCTCCACTCGATGGATAAACTCATGAACATCAGGAGAGTGACCATCCCCTGTGAAGTTCGGAACCCAATTTGAGTCATAACGACTCAAATTGTTCCTACGTACCTCTCGGTATGCTCCCGGTGACAATGCTGGAGCCGCGACACGAGATACCTGAGGAAGTGGGTTGTATGGTGGTGGTGCTGTTAATGGAGCTTGTGGATAATTTGTTTGAAATTGTTGTAACTGCTCCTCTACGGAGCCAGTTATTGCAGTTATTATGCAGGCCCTTATACGGAGCCAGTTATTATATTGGACCTTTGGTAATACAAATATATATATAAAAAGAATTTACACGGGATGCAATTTCCCCTCAACGAATCCTAATCCTGGGAATCTCTTACTATTTTTTTTCTAAATTTATCCTAACATCCCAAAGGGGAAAAAGTAATAATTAAACAAAAATTAATATAACTAAAACTCAAAATACCTTAAATTACAACTGTTGATTGATGATCTGACATAAAATTAGACATCCGGCATTACATTTTGAAGTTTCATTTCCGCTTTTTCCACTGGGTTAATTTATATAAATATCCAAAATCATAAAACTTATTGTACTGCTCGCATTATAAATCCAATCCAGAAATTGTAAATTATAAACTATCCGCCTCCAATACTCAACTAATAATCCAATAAATTGTTAGCAAGTCATTTCCAGTACAGCAAAACATGGAAAACTTGTGGTATAATTGACTTGGTGATGACACAAGCAATTTATTATAACACCAGTAAATTTGTTCTAGCACGATTATATTTATTAAAATCAGCGACAGTTAATATCTTTAGTATTTCGATATTTATTCAATGGCTCAAAGACACTCTTCAAAAGAAACACACAAAAAGTAAAACTTGTATTTCAAAATTAATATTTTATATTGTATATTTGTTTACTGGGTAAAAAAATAAATTTAATTATTTATAATTTTTATACTATATTTACTTAAAACAATTGAACATTTTCTTTTTTTCTTTAAAACTTGAAAACAACATTTGTTTTCTAAGAACAAATATGGAATGAATCTTTTTTAAATTGCAAAAATGTGATTTTGCTTTTGACATCTTATGATGTCAAAACAAAATCGGGTAATCTTCGAAAATTCAGTAATGATTAACAACGACATCTGTTCATTAGTATTGGAAATAAAAATTTAGTACGTTCGTTGGCTTTTTATAATATATTCAAAATCAATTAGCAGTTAAGTTGGGAAAATTTTAAAAGTACTATTAATGTAAAAATGAACGGAAACCAATAGAAATACATTTCTATTGAATTGAAAACAAAGAGGAATTTGGTTTTATTATTATTTTGCGATTATTGCGATCGTTACAAGTTCACCGTTAAGGGTACGTCTTAAGAAAACTGCAATAACTACTACTGTTAATCAAATGTCTGGGAAATTGTTAATAAAGGGAGTATCACAGAAGATAAACGAAGACGTAAAATAAAACATGATGAAGACAACATTCAAGATAAATTAATGTAAGCTTTTTTTTATATTTTATACGCAGAAAAGGGATCAATAGTTGTTCAAATATGTACATACACTGACACACAGTTATCATAGAGCAATAGTAGTAATCCCCAAGCGTCATCACGATTCAGACTATAATAGAAAGGCGCAAAAGAACGGATGAAAGGTTCAAAATCTAGATGTGGAAGTGATGGACTATATGTTCGAAAATTTAAAAGTAGCAGAGAATGAAGCAGAAGTTTGCACCAAGCTTGTTATAAACCAGCTCACTAGTACCTGTGATGCATCAATACAACGAAAATGCAAAAATTAATGGAAGACACCCAGTATTCTGGAGGTACGAAGAAATTCCCAACTTGAAGAAGGACTGCGTAAAAATGCGCAGCAAATTTAAAAAAAAAAGAAACAGACATTAGTACGCAGTTGCAAAATGATTTCTTAGAAAAGCGACAACTGCGAAATGAAATCAAAAAGAGCAAAAGCCAATGTTTTCAAAACATAAGAGAGGAAGTGCAAAACAATCCGTGGGGTAATAGCTACAAAATAATCTTAACAAAAACAAAAGGAGTTACTGCTAGTGCACCTGTGTGTCCCATAATATTGGTGAAGATTGTATCTGGTCTCTTTCCTCAACATCGTTTATTCCACACGCGAGCATTCTAGATAGATGAAAGACGTATCCCAACGGTCACACCTGAAGAAGTCCTTGAGCAGCGTAGAGGATAAAAACAAGGATAAGTTGGTATTCCAAATATTGTCATGAAAATGGCTATTAATAAAAAACCTGAACTTTTCGCGCAAGTATACTATAAGTGTCTGAAGCAAGGAATTTTCCCAAAAATATGGAAACGATAACGACTTTTACTTGTACCAAAAGGGAACGACAAGCCTCCAAAAGAACCTTCTTCGTACCGCCCGCTTTGCAAGCTGGATACTACAGGCAAAGTATTAGAAAGGATTATATGTTCTCGGATTCAGAGATATACTGAAGGAATATCTGGGCTATCTGATTGTCAATTTGGCTTCAGAAAGGCAAGATTAACTGAGATGCTATATCAATAGTGTGCGATAACGCTCGTAATGCATTGGCGAGTAAAAGGTGGACAGACAGGAAAAACAGTACTGTACTGTGGTCACATTAAATGTAAAAATACATTTAACTCCGCAAACTGGAGCCTAAATTTTGAAGCCCTAGAAAATATGAAAAAGGCACATTATATTGGTCCTGATCGGGCCCGGACTGCGACGACCTATCTCATCCCTAGTAGTAAATGCGGGACCAGGGCCCAATCAGAATCATATATGATTTTCCAATTAAAGCATGCCCTATTTGTCCTGATCTGATCCTTATTTCATTTGAATAAATTTCATTTTGTTAAAATTCACTAAAGTATAATCCATTTTAGATATATAGTTTGCGAAATTTCACATATACTTTAGTTATCGCTTCTCTGCGTTATGACTATGTGTAGGTAAGCATAAACATAGAATATTTTTCAAACGAATTTTTTGGACATTAGGAAAATTATGCATTTACAATAGTAAATACATCATTTATTAAATACATCACTTGGATAGTTTAAGGCGTTACATTACTGATCAGGGCCTGTTCAGTGTTCCTCATCCGGTCCCTATCAGTAGTAGGAAAAGCCGTATCCGGCCCAGATCTGATCCCTTACATAATGCTAGTCTGGATGGAGCTAAAAAATGCTGTATTAGGGCCTCTGCTGTGGAACATCATGTATGATGGTATGCTCAACATAAAAACCCCAAATGATACGACGATAGTCGGTTAGCCGATAGCATTGCCGTAGGAGTCGTTGCTAAAAGGCTGACATGACATTGTCAACAAAGCATGGATAAAAGCATAACACCGCAGGACTAGAGCAAACTAATCACAAACCTGAAATAGTGCTATTAAGTACTCAGAAAGTGATATAAAGTATAGATACAAGTTGGTGAACAAAAAATTAGATCAACACCATATCTCAAATATTTTGGGGTACTTCTGGAGTACAGACTTAACTTTAGGAGTTATCTGGTCTATGCTGGCGATAAAGCAAAACGTGCAGGTGAAGCTCCTGGAAGATTGATACCAAATATCGGTGGTTCCAAACAACCAAAAAGGAAACTGCTAGCGAGTGTTAACACATCAATATTGATGTACGCTGCTCCAATATGGGCAACGTTTATGAAAGACATGTCACAATCTCGGGAAATTACAACGGCGTAGAGGTTGATGTATCTGAGAGTATGCTGCGCATTTTGGGCGGGGTCCAATGAAGCTATCAATATAATATGTGGTAGAACACCAATTGATATAGCAGCAAAAGAAGCAACGACGCTGTGACATGCTAAAAAACACCACTCCAACAAAACAGTGCAGACGCGATTAAAGGTAACAGCTACAAATAAGTCACACATTCAATGGACGTTGGACATTTGCTTTAATACCAAATATCCAAGCCTGGGGTCAAAGAAAACATGGTGATGTTAATTATCACCTAACGTCTTGTCTGGATACGCATGCTTCAGAGAATACCCATGGAAAACAAACACGTTTGTGATCCAGCTTTCCTCTTTTGTGGTGGTGAGCTCAGAAAACTCAGAGAACGTGCTCATGAAATGTGTAGGATTCCAGCAAGAACGGATCAAAACGGAACAGCAAATGGGAAAAGTGTTAACTCTACATGGTCTCGTTGAATATATGCTAGTATCACAAAGAGTGCTGGGACACCACTCATAACAAAATTTTTTGAAACAAATCAGAGTAGATGAACGTAGAGAAGTAATGCTTAACTACCCTTAAAAAAGAAAGCAAAAAATAAAAAAGTATTAAAGTTATGAACTAACTAGCACCTGCCCTTCGAAGGAATACCTTAATTGATGGTACCACGGGAGAATAACAGGTCAGTGAAGGGAGGGATGGTTTTTAGTCGGTAAGAATCCAACACACATGGAAAATGAGTATTTTCCCAAGTCTATGAAGATTTCCATCTCCCCACGGAAAACAAAACAAAAAAAACACCCTCCGGCGGCAATCTGAAATTAGCAAAAGAAAACAATGAACATAGAGCCATATTTTCTTTTCAACTCAGATATATCTTTTTGGAGGTAAATAGTTCGGACAGCTCGAACCCAAACCTACACAAAAGTCCTATCTAAATATTCTGTTGCTTTTTTTTATATTTTAATGCTTAAAAAACATGATAGTTGTTTCCAGATCAGCTGTACTGGAACTATGGATCAGGCAAGATCATTTATAAATTTAAAAGTGACAACAACATTCCGCCCATTTGTCGAAGATTTGAGTAATTTACTAAAAGTAATAGTTTTGGAAACTGTTATCGTATAAACCCAAAACATGTACCAAAGTTTCATCAAAATGTTGCCAAGACTGTAGTGGGAATACCCACGGTTTTTTATCTGAATAGCAATGCAATTCAATTTACTGACATTATCACCAACATCAAACCAAATGAACTCGATACTCTGTTGAAAATAAATTACTTACTTACCATCAATGTTTTCCCACTGATTTATCTCTATTCTCTATCCCTTCTTCCATCTCATCACGAGCTCTATTATCTCACTAATTGATTATTAATGTTTCAATTCAACAACTTTTTCCTGAATAATAATATGCACAAAGATAGCAGTTAGCACAATACATGGTTTTTATTTTTGATATTTTAAATAAGACAAATCACTTTATTGATATTTTTATTACTTAACATAACAAAAACTGCATTAAAAACAGAAAAGAAACATATAAATTAAAAGAGAAAAAAATTGTTTTCTTGTATGACATTGAGATTCTCATCGTATCTTGTAAGTTTAGATATTTTTTTTTCTAACAAAAAGTGAATTGAGGATGTTTCAGAAGCAAAAAACTAGGACATACATATGGAACTGATTTAGCCGTCAATTATTTTTTTCCCAAATTCAAATCAATCGTTTTTTGTTACGTGAGGTTGTTCAACAAAAATTAATTTTACTTTTCTTAAAGATCATTTTGAAGAATAATAAAACTGAAATTAATCTGAATTACAACGAATAAACAAAATTCATGGTGGTCGAAGAATTATTTTGTATGATTTGTTATATAAGTTAATTTAAAATTTGAATACGATCTTTCTACCTCATAACAACTTAATGGTTATGTAATTGAGATGATAAGAAAAAATCATCACTATTATTTTACTATGTTGGCGGTAAGTTTGTCAAATTAAAAACAAATTTGAAAATCGAGGGAAAAACCACATTTGGTTTGATGGAATCAGAGAGAGATGAGAAAACTTGGTGGTCTTATTGATACATATTTGAAATTGATGATGTTGTATGATTTGCAAATTTAAAATTAAAAAAATTTTGTAGAAAATAGTCACATTCTTAAATTTTAAAATGTTGGTATCTTTAACTAAATTAGTTCTGTTAAACAATGTGTTGCCATTATGAAAGTATTTTAAATTCTATGATTCACTAGAAAAATATTGAAGGAAAATAACTAAAAATTCAGAGTGATGTACATATTAATTATTTCTGTTCAAAAAATTTTGAATCATTTATATTTTGTATAATACCATACCATGATTCATATAAGACCACAAGATTATAAGCTTTGTGAATATTGATTTCAAATTTTGATCTAAACTAAATGATATAATATAATTTTTGCAGTATAAGACGAACTGAAGTCCTAAATATATAAAGGGGCTGAAATCTCACAGTTCTGAGATATCAAGACTTCGGTCTGGGTTAAGGATTTTGATATAGTTTTCGGCAAAAAAATTTTATGAGGACATGGTTTTTTGTTTTGGACGGTGATGTATATCAAACATAAAACTCTTTGTTAAGTACATGTATTTATATCTGTGGTTAGAAATTTATTACAAAACTAACACGAAACATCAATACGTTGTCGGAAAATTATAACAGATCATAAATTAACATAATTTAGTGATACAATCAGAAAACTACTCAAAAACCTCTCCATTTAGCATTTCGAGAAAATATTACAAAATCACAAATTTATACTTCTTTCAAAATTCCAAAAATATTGTAAAAATTAAATAAAATCAAACTTTTTTTAAAAATTCTAAAAATATTCCAAAAATTATTACAAAATCAAAGATTAAAACTTTTTTCAAAAATTCTAAAATTATTGCAAAAATTATAACAAAATCAAAAATTGAAACTTTTCCAAAATTCTAAAAATATGGCAAAAATTATTACAAAATCAAAAATACAAACTTTTCCAGAATTCCAAAAATATTTCACAAACTACAACAAAAACTACAACAAATTTCCATGTCCAATTACATTTATGTCATACAAACCGCTAAATTTTTTTTTCCAAAAAATTGTTTAAAAAAATAAAAGAAATCATTTTTGACACACTTGACATTATTTTTTTGACAAACTAATAATGCAATAAAATTCTCAATAATAATAATTTCATTTCATACAAATAACTAATTTTATTTTTTTCTGAAAAAATAAATGAAAATCATTCTTTTGACACACTTGACAACATTTTTTTGACAAACTTATAATGCAATAATCTAGTTTTTGATCTCACATGCCAATCCCTACCATCAAGATTTCTCCAAATTCAATGTTCCTACTCGCAATCACTTAAAATGAAGGTTTTTTAAGCCAAAAATATGCAAGTTTCCTTGTTTTGACACACTTGACGATTTTTTGACACACTTCCGGTACAGTTATCGTACACATCGTCCTTTCAGCTCTTCCTACTGAGTAAATCTAGTTTTAGAAAAAAAAATTTAAAATCCGTTCAGCGGTTTTCTAGATTTCGTAGGTTGTGACGGCCGGCCGGACGGCCGGCAGACAGACATACATTTTTTTTTGCTTTTTTAGAAAACTTCGAGAAATGCCAAAAAAAGTAAGGGTAAGAATTTCACTTTTGGCTTAAAATTCCGAGAAATGCCAAAAAAGTGAGGGTAAGAATTTTACTTTTGGCTTATGAATGCAATACTTAGGGTTTTTCAAAACTGAAGTAATATAAAATTCACATATTCAAAAATTCTAATTTTTTTCCAAATTCTAAAAATATTGCAAAAATTATCAAAAAATCAAAAATACAAACTCTTTTCAAAGTTTCAAAACCTACAACAAGTTTAAAAATTGCCATGTCCTATTTCATGTTCAATTACATTTACAATTACAAATTACAAACAGCTAAATTTTTTTTCCAAAAAATTGCCTAAAAAATAAACGAAATCATTTTTCTGACACACTTGACAGTATTTATTTGACAAACTTATAATATTTAATATTTATATTTTCAATATAATATTGAAAATTCTCAATAATAATAATTTCATGTTCATTTCATGCAAATAACTAATTTTATTTTTTTCAAAATAAATAAATGAAAATCATTCTTTTGACACACTTGACATTTTTTTTGACAAACTTATAATGCCATAATTCTCAATAATAATAATAGAATTTCATGTCATACAATAATTAATTTTATTTTTTTCCGAAAATTTGGGTAAAATAATAAATAAAAATCTTTCTTTTGACACACTTGACAACATTTTTTTGACAACCTTCTAATGCAATAATCTAGATTTTGATCTCAAATAACAGTCCCGACCATCAAGATTTCTCCACATTCTTTGTGACAAGTCGTGGGTGACATTCCTGCATAGGATCTTGATGAAACTTTGCCAAATGATCCAGGTTCACTTTAAAATGAAAGATCTGGATTCATTTCAAATTTGGACAAACTGACGGAGGGACTCCCGAAAACCTCTAAGATTAAATCTTCAATAACTTCTAATTCCGGCTTATGATCTTATGGAAACTTGGTGGATAAGATTTTAGTATTTTCAATAGGTATTTTCAATAGGTAGATTTAAGTATTTTCAATAGGTTGAAGTATTCGACCCGATGTACCAACTATCCCAATACATTAATCCTATCGGGAGCTGACATTATTATTATTCAAACCGTGAACAAATACTAGCAGCCAGTGTAACTTTAGATGAAAAATTTCCAACAATTTTACGGAATCATATGCCGAACCCAATCGATGTCGCACCAAAACGTGAAATTACAATTATTTTAGGGAATCAAACAATTTGATTACGAGGTTCCACAGCCGAAAAATAATTTTAATGAAATGAAATTGTAGATTGTGGAAATAGAAATATATATTTCGGTTGGTTTCGATTAAACGCTGTTTAATGTTCACTAATTCTCAATCTCTTGCCGAACGCTAATGTGAATTACTGATTAACGTCGAGTGGCACACATGAGCCTAAACGTCGGAAATTATTATCAATAATTGTTTTTTTTAAAGAGAATTCAAATTTCGGATTTTAAATTACAACCATTCTAGTTACATGTGGAATTGAGACAGAAAATATACTTCTAAAGCTAAATCGTTATGTTACCAAAGTCATCATTGATGTATTTACATCAAATCGGCCGAGCGGGACGACACGGAAGTGTTGGGCTGTCAATAATGTTTGGATAGGTTAAAATTTCAAAAACTGACAGACTCGATTGTAGGAAAAAAATTGTCAATTTTAAAATAGCCAAGTTCGAAAGATCAAGTTGTTGATTTTGTTGTAATGTGGAAAAGATAACATAAGAAATGAGTTGAATGATCTATTGGATTCACCGACTTTTCAAATTCCTGAAAACCAGAAACCTGGTCAGTCCCAAGTATATTAAATCACCTAAGATTGGACCTAGGTAAATAATTGATAGTCCTATTGTAGATAATAGGCTCCGACTTTGTCTGCCCTTGTATTCGCAGATAACCTAATTTCAGGCCAGGTAAAATACTGCCTTGGTTTAGATAGTGAGATTCTTCCAGGGGGTGTGGTATGAAGATTGTGGTTACTCGAGGAATACGCTGACGAGTGTATTGCAAGGGCCCACAATCCACCAGCTTCATTTCCTGGGGGTTTAGCAAAAACAAAAATATTGTATTCTGTCGTAACATTATTTTTAGCGATGCAGGCAAACTGCAGATAATTATCTGTATCACTCTCACAAAGTTTGTTGAAGCCAAAGTTTGAAGGTTGGTAGGTAGCGCTGCCTACGAACTGGAAGACCTGTCTTCCAAACGTAGAGGTGTGTTTCATTCCAAGGACATTCGCGCCTAAAATCTGTAATTTTTCATTGTCGGTATGTGACTATATTTCGTTTCAAGCTTTGTTTCACATTCACGACTATTTAGCGATATCAATGATCATAAAATATAAGGGTAGGGCCGTTTCAAAGTATTCGTTCAGCGAGTGGGTCTCGACTTCAGAGTGTGTATGTATCGTTGGGGGGCTGTTTCAGAATTTCTTTCCCTGCATAGTTGCAATTGGTCGGCGAAGGTATTAATTTAGTTTCAATTGATGGTCCGAAAACTGTCTGCATAAGTTTCCAAAATCACCCATTCAGATTCGTACAACAGTGTAGCCCGGCTAGTTTAGTCGGTGGAGCATGAGACTCGGGATCTCAGGTGTAAGAACAACACCAGTACGGAATCGTTGCTGATCCCCTATTGAAGGAATATGTTAGTTGATACCTCACTTTTCAAGTTCTTTTCATTTTTTTGTTGGTGACTTTCAAGTCCCGGGAACCCCCAGATCTGCCCGGAATTGGGTATGGAAAGTTGTTTTCATCCATCGCCTACAATAGCTTAGTATACTAATTTGCTCTCTACCTCCCAAGATTTTCTTTATACGTATTTGCAGATTAGTGTTAATTTTTGCTTGGTACAAAAACAAGGTAATATTTATGTTATGTTATCCGTTTTATATTTAGGTTATCCCACTTAATCTGGTGATAACAAATCGATATTGACCGCTCTGCTACTCGGTGCACCGCGTCCATTAATTTAAATGATTTTGATCGGTTGGACGGCTTGATTGCTCATACGAGTGTCCATTTTTTTGGTATTCCACTAAAGTATATAAATGTCCTTTTCAACTTCGGACATGGGTGATAAAGATTGCATGCCGTATGGTCGACATTTCCTTATAAGCGTTTGTTACATGTGGATTACACTGTTACATGTGCGATTATACTGTTTCAATTCAATACTGTTCATGGTTACAAATTGTTGAATTATTTCTATGTTATAGTAATTTTTTTTTGATTCTCGTTGGAGGTTGGGGATGTCAAGTGGCAATTGATGTTAAACTTTGGGACCAGTCTACGTTTTTTCAACTTCTTTTTGGGACCGGCGTTCCTAAAAATGACTTGCCCTGTTATGTAGACTGGAGCATGATAACGTAGCGCAGTAGAGTTCCAGATTCCTATAATGTTTGTTTTCTCATAAATCACAATTTTGCTTACCACGCGTAGTTCATAATAGTTTCTCGTTCGTCCATAATCTGTAGTCATGTTTTCATATAGTTTCCGTTACACATATTTATTCTTAGCATAAAACAATTAACAATAGTATTTTCTCTACAATATCCTGTTATTGGTTCACACTGCGTTCCCACCAGCATCGCTTCGTCATACGGCAGGAGTTTGAATTTTCCGGACCTCCAATCGTGACTGCTCTAAAAATTTCTCAAACCTCAAATAGCTGTGCATATTTGTCCAATCGTCTTAATATCTAACAATTATTATCCTACAATCAGTTTTGCAATTGTCTTCAAAACGTATTATATTTCTTATATAGGTATTTTTATCAATTTCTTTTTCCGTTATAAATCTAGATTTTACTGTACCACGGTTGTAAGCTATTATTTCATACTACGTAATCATCATAAAATCGGTTGAACATGTGTTTAATCCATTCTGATATCGCAATATATTGATATTTCTTCCATATGCATGGTAAATAACTTATTTCGTGAAATTATCTTACAATTTTATGTATTACAAAATAACAATCAGTATTTCTTTTTAAAACGGAAAATGTACTAACATTGTTCTGTAGGTTTCACTCTCGAAAAACTTTGTAGCTCAATTTTCGATATTAAATTCCTATATAAGAGATGAAAATATCTCGTTTTCTCTCTCTTATGTCTTTTGTCAATCATTCTCGTGAATATCAAAATGTGTGGAATCAATTTTGAATTCACGTTTTTTTTCCTTAAGTTTAAGTGTAAAATTAAGTAGTGAAATTTTACTTAAATTAAATTTATTATTAACTAGTTCAATTAGTTAATTTTTTTTAATTAGTTCAATTTATTTAGAAAAATTTAGTACAAGTTTATATGTTTTGTGTTGTGTTAGTTCAATTTAAAACAAACAAAAAAAAATCATATATGTCTGTGCCGTTCAATTTGAGGACGTCAAAGTAATGAAAAAAACAAATCAGTTATGTTTGAGCTGTAAAACATAAAAATCTCTCTTGGTCTATTATTTCAATTGACAATTCTTTTCCTGCAATCGAGCTTGTCAGTTTTTGAAATTTTAACCTATCCAAACATTATTGACAGCCCAACACTTCCGTGTCGTCCCGCTCGACCGATTTGATGTAAATAAATTAATGATGACTTTGGGAACATAACGATTTAGCTTTAGAAGTATATTTTCTGTCTCAATTCCACATGTAACTAGAATGGTTGTAATTTAAAATCCGAAATTTGAATTCTCTTTAAAAAAAACAATTATTGATAATAATTTCCGAGGTTTAGGCTCATGTGTGCCACTCGACGTTAATCAGTAATTCACATTAGCGTTCGGCAAGAGATTGAGAATTAGTGAACATTGAACAGCGTTTAATCGAAACCAACCGAAATATATTTTTCTATTTCCACAATCTACAATTTCATTTCATTAAGATTATTTTTCGGCTATGGAATCTCGTAATCAAATTGTTTGATTCCCTAAAAAAATTGTAATTTCACGTTTTGGTGCGACATCGATTGGGTTCGGCATATGATTCCGTAAAATTGTTCGAAATTTTTCATCTAAAGTTACACTGGCTGCTAGTATTTGTTCACTATTACTTAAATACCGAGTAATTTGGCTGTTCGACGCTAGATATGAGGTTTGAGGAAGCTAATTAACTTCATCGAATACAAAAAAAAAAATGTTTAATAAATTTGCATACCCACTTCCGGTTGGTCACTTCCGGTTAAAAAGTTTTTTTTTCAGGTGTTTATCCCTACTTTAATTTACAATTACTGATCAATTTTCATGAAACGTTGGTAAAAGCTTTCAAGTAACATGGGAAAGATTTTTGCTGCTTTTGGGATACATTGGACAAAGGGTTGGTTGGTCCACCAAACAACAAATACTTTTTTCCACCATGAATTTTATAATTGTTGGGAGCATAAAACATTCGTTCGTGAATGAATTTTGATGACACTTTGGAAAAAGATGCAAGTATGTATGGCAAGAAGCTGATTAGTTTTTGAGCGATATTGAACAAAGTGGTGGGGGTCCCCCAAACACCTGTTTTTTTTAAAGCTCAAGAACATCTGTACCTGATAATTGAATTGGATGAAACTTGGTACATAAACATTTAGTACGGTTCACAACAGTTTTGCATCCCAACTTCCGGTTTTTCACTTCCGATAAAAAAGTTTTTTTTTGTAATATTATGAATTTTTTTCAGTGTTTTTATGCACACTACAGCCTACAATAAAAAAGTGATTATAATGAAACCCATGAAAAAGGTTTCAATTAGTGTGAGAAGATAATTATCATCTTTTGGGACATATTGATCAAAGTGGCGGGGGTTCTACCATACAACTGCTGACTTTTCACACTTTGTTTTTAAAGTTTGTTGGGAGCATACAGACTTCAATCATTAATCAATTTTAGTGACACTTTGAAGAAAGATGGAGACTTAAATGACACAGAACTGATTAGTTTTTGGGCAATATTGGGATAAGTGGTGAGGGGCCTTCCAAGCACCTGTTTATTGTGCAACTATTTTTTCAATGTTTGTTGGGAGCATACAACATTCGTTCGTGAAAGAATTTTGTTCACACTTTGAAAAAAGATGCAAATATGTATGACAAGGAGCTGATTAATTGTTGAGCAATATTGAACTAAGTGGTGGAGGGTCCCTCGAGCACCTGCGTTCTTGAAAGCTCAATAACATCTGTACCTGATAATTGAATTGGATGAAACTTGGTAGATAAGCATTTAGTACGGTTCATCACAGTTCTGCATCCCAACTTTCGGTTTGTCATTACCTTTAAATTTTTTTTTTACCTTTTCTCGTACTACAGAGTTTATGTTTCTTGGCATACTACAGCTTTCTATAGTATTGATATAATTAGAATTACGCGAAATATATTACATTGGTTAGCCATTAATTAAAGTTTTATTGGATATTAGCTCACTATAGAGCATTTTGTTTCCAGAGCTGTGGTGAAGTTAGCCTATGCATCAGCGTCGCAATATTTTTTTTTGCTTTTTTTAGAATCAGTAGATCCTAAAACGTCGAGAAATGTAAAAAAAAAGTGAGGGTAAGAATATCACTTTTGGCTCGAGAATTCAATACCGACCTTCTAGACCGAAGTAACTTGAGTTACGTCTTACCACTAGAACTTAGATGTAGCTTTGCTGGTGAGATTGATCCAGTTTTTCTTATCGATAATTTTGGGTCATCATACATCTTAAACAGCTGACTCTAAACTTTTATCAAGCATTGATTCAAAAAACTGGTGGAAACGTTTGAGTCAGGTTTCGTTAGCTATTTACAGTAATATTTCTACCTATTTGTAAATCGCTGGCTTTAATACTAAAAAATCACATTCAGAGAGGTCGTCTGAAAAATTCTAACTATGTTTTCTGACGGACTACGTTTTTATCCAAATTGCTGTCTGACAGTCAAAGATTTTCAAAGAGTCTTGCCTTGTTTATTTTTTTGTAACCACTGTTGTACCTATAACAATTATGTGCCACAACTAAAATAAAATGTGTGATTTAGTAAAACCCGAGTACATGGAGGGTGCGATCAACAGTGGGAATCATGAACTGGATACAAAGCCCTAGGCGAATATGCAAGCCAGCATAGTCTAAGCAGAATTTTTTTTCTGATTAAAAACCACTTTTAACCAAATACTAATAACATCCCCATCTGTCTACATAAATATCATAATTAACTTCGCGAAAAAAATAATCCGGAAAATCATGCCAAAATAGACAATTAGAAAAAAAACTATAACAAACAATGGTTTTACTATTTCCTTCAACATAATTAAAATAGACACATCTTTTAACCAAAATTATATTTAATCTTAATTTCAAATCAATTCATGGTTCACTTCCCTAAAACTATAAAAATAAATTAATTTTATCTCTTAAAAATCTTTTCGTTTCAACTTTCAACAACAACAACAAAAACCTTTGAAGTTCATTTTAATTGAAAGTTTAATAATTTAATTAAGATAAACTTGATATCAAATTGATGTTATTATAGCTAATATTTTAATTAATTTATATTAATTTTTATAAATGAATTTAATATAATAGATAGGAGCAATTATTATAATATTAGTTTTTGTAAAACAAAAACTGATTTCTTGGCCTTCAATTATAAATAAATCACTAGTTTGCGATTGTCCATTTGTCATTCATGTACACAGATTACAGGCAAATATTTTACGATTTGAAATTAAGTAAATTAAAAACGAGACGTACGTAGATGATTCAACTTGAGACATTGGCATAAAACTAAAATCATTAAAATTTGGTGTGTTGAGATGACATTGAATTTAGGTTGGTTTTTGGTAATTTACACAAAACTAACATAAATTAAAATTTTATTTGTTAAGAATTATTTGAAAGTTATGAGATTTTTTGTAAAATTTTAATTGTGAGAACCAGTTATTTTTTATAATCTTAAAATGGAATCAATGAAACCATAAAAACGGTTTCAAAACCAAACAAAATTCTAAGTTATCCAATTTTTAACCCGTGGTCAATATTATCCTTGCATTGAACCAGCTGCTCAAGGCATTTTTTTTACTAAATCAGGCGTCAGTGTGATGGTTCGCAATGACTTTACGCAAGAAATTTCTACGTGGGGATATGACGATAAAGAACCGATAAGTAGACCAAGAGTTCGGATAAAAATTGTATCGCCACCATCTGATCTAGTAGGAATTCTCAAAATTATTTGTCTGAATCATGAAATTTGCCAACTTTAAACTGTAAGATCGGCAAAGCGTAAAAACCAGTGAGGTGCTCGCAACAAGTACTTGTTATAATAAAGAAGAATTCGCTCGTATACCAGATCAAATCTAATGAGCAGATTTACTACAGTTTTCTTATTATTATCCAAATATCCTTAGTAAGGGCGTAGTCAAAACTTCGACATCGATAGTTTTTGAACTTTCAACAAGATCTCTCCCCCTTAGAGGACACTCGCTTAGAGGTGGAATTGAAGTTCCAAGCAGATAAAATTTTTGCTTAGTTATCAATTCTTGAATAAAATATAAAAAAATTAACCTTTTGAAACATATATGGTAGTACAACAGAAAGAAGGGGCTACAAGTAGTAGTCTGCAAATGGTAAAGCAAATATGCGCAATCCGCCCTCCATAAAGCGGCATGTCCACGGTATTTGTAGGGACAAAAGATAAAACAAAAAAAAAATTTAAAATACATGTTCAAAACATCTGCGGATTGAACGCTAACCATGCCACATGCAACATCATCTTGAGACAAACCGAACATTCTATTCCTTACAGAAACACAAGTCTCTGAAAATTTTCTCTCTTTAGAATCGCTTAATTCCAAATATAGGCTTGAATCAGCTTTCGAACTCCATCAAGGCGTATGCGCATTCATTCATGAGAGTGTTGCGTATACACGCTTTCCAAATTTTGAACTACATGGTGATGGCTTCAATACAATGGTTTTAAAGATTTTTCTTCCAGAAATTACTTTTTTACAATAGCTTCATACCGGTCCCCCAACAAACGGTAACGACGGATTATTTTCAATTTTTTACTTTGAAATAATAGTATTTAAATTTATTAATTTATTCTCTTTAATTGTGGTAAACGTAAATACATTTGTTTGTACTATTGTTGACGTTTTAGTTACGTCACTCAATTTCAATTAATAAACATGTTTGGATAAATGATTTTTGTATTTTAAAAAAAACGAGGATTGTTTATTGGAAAATGAAACAGAAGATCGATAATATGCTATATAAAAGATCAAATTATTTGGATCGGACAATTAGTATGATTTTAATCTCGAGTTAGTATAATTTTGTAAATCGATTAGTACATAAATCTAAATCGAAAGTTGAGTAAATTATGTAAATTGAAATAAAATTAAAACTCAGTGATGACTGAGTCGTGATATAGCTTACTATGGAGTTTTTAATGTTGTTAATTATTTCAAAAATGTTATTTTAAACTAAAAAGAAAATAAATTTGCTTTTCATTTCAATTATTGTGTTAATATTGTAAAGGTTTTTTATAGTTGTGAATTTAATAAAATGTCAAAACCTCAAGCAAGTGTTATGTTATCAGTTTTGAAAACGAATTTGTACCTTTGTGAAGAAGGTCAAATGGTACATGAGTTTTGATGATGACGAAAAACAAAAACTAATTGAAAAAGTTCATGATGTTATTACCGTACGAGATGCTAAACACAAAATTGTCTAATTCTATTTGTAAAAATTAATCGTCAAGTCCGTTTATGAAATTTTCGTGCAGTGACTTCATTATGTATTGCTTTTTTGTGGAGGAACGGATTAGTTTCTGCTTGATATAATAAAACCTTTAATTAACCATCAGGATAAACGAAAATGTGAAATAAAACATGAAGAAGACAACATTGAAGAAATAAATTAATGTAAGCTTTTAATTGAATTTTAATTTATATAATTTTTGATTTGTTTTTGAATAAATTATTTTTCATGTTAGCTAATTAATAGTTTTGTTAAATTATTCATTCTGTGAATCATAATATAAGAGATCTCCAAGTGTAATCAGTTTGTTTGTTATAAGTTCAGTGTTCCGGCGTAATATTACAGTATTCGTATATTTTTTTGGAGCTTTCTGGTGTAATGTAAAAAAATTATATATTCGTTATAAAGGTCCAAATTTCGTTACAAAACGTAACCCAAACTTTTTTAATTTACTGACAAAAATTGTGGAAGAGATTTTAGCAAAGCCCCTTTCCCTTAAGTGTGAGGTTACCGTTACCGGTGACTTCAACGTCCACAACAAATCATGGTTGGAATTTTCCATATCGACCGACGATGTTGACAGTAGCGGAAGACTGGCAGAAATTTTTGCCGCGTCTCAGGACCTATCCCAAATTGTTAAAAGGCCAACTTTCACTCCCCATAATGGCGGTGATAATAGTTTTCTTTTACCCAAGTAGGTTTTGCCAGCCATTGACATACGGCCAAGCACTGGCCCATTAATGGTTAACAGTACTTGGCTATTGTTATTGGGCCAATACTAGAACCATTCATCGGTCGATCTATGGTTTACAGAAAATAGCCAGTATATTGTTATCTTTGAATGGCCAAGCACTGGCCCATAAATGGTAAATATTACTTGGCTATTGTAATCGTGCCATTACTGGAACCATGAATCGGCTAATCTACCGTTTATAGAAAATTGCCAGTGCAGTTTACTTTGAATGGTCAAGCAATGGCCCGTTAATGGTTAACATCAATTGGCTATTGTTATTGGGCCAGTACTGTAGCCGTGAATTTGCCGATCAATGTCATTTTTTTTAAACTTCACTAGAGTATTATTCCTTTTAGAAATACATAGTTTGGAAAATTTCACATATAATTTAGTTATCGCCTAGTCGGTTGAAAGGCTATTATAATATAGAAAAGGTTGTTATATGTTTTAATTTATTTTCATTTCTATTTTATATTAACTATTTTGTTGTTGTATGGGGAGTTTGGAATTTGTTCCGTCATTTTTATTTTATTTTAAATTAGTTTGTCTTTAATTTATTTAAATTTACATATGATAATAATTTATATTTTTTTTAACGGCCCTGTCATGGTTGCCTGTATTTGGTCATTACTACAATGCTGGTCATCATTATTGGCCCGTTACTAGGCCAACTGTTCTACCTTGTATGGGCTGTTGCTGTTGTTTTTTCTCTGGCCCTTGGCCACTTACCTTTGGGTTAGTGTACACAACAACTTCCCAAATTTTCATGATAATTAATGTATTAATGCATGAAGGACAAACAGACATACTTTCAATTTTATATATATTCAATATTTATTTAGCATGATGACGCTGAATGCAAATTGCAAAACACAGTAGCAATATAACTTTAAAAAACTGCATTATAAGTCAATTTTAAAATTCGTAAAAAGAAATTTTTATTATTTTTATGAATTCATGAATAAAAAAAATAATTTTAATGGTATTTAATAAACAATAAAAAAATGTACCAGTGCAGGAATTGAACTCACGACCTATAGAACATCAGTCGAGCGCGATATCCACATCGCAATTTGAAACGTTAAGAAATGATAGATGTGTTTCATATTTAAAAATCTTTTCCTGATTTGAAAATGATAACGCGAATATAAAAAATTTTTCCCAATAGAAAACTGCTCAACGCGCCTAAAGAAGTTTTCACTTCAAAAAATATTAGAACTAGGTGACCGATAAACACCAACCAAATTAATATGTAAGTTTGAAAAATTAATTACAATATTATATATGAGCAATTTCACGAAGATTCAACAACGTTTTGACTTGACCCCTTTTAATTTTGATTATTTTTTGTTTATAGATAGTCTTTGATAAATAAAAAATACAAGTTCTCTTAGAATTTTTTTTTTCGACCAGGGGTCTTCACAGGGTGCCCCTCAATTTTTGTTATTTTGTGTTGTGAGTGCATTTTGACGAGCGATTGTAGAAAAACTACTGAATCGATTTTCATAAATGATATGTCGTTGAATAGGTATTAGAACAAAGTTTTTAAAAATGTACACTGTTAATTTTTTGAGATAATTTTTAACGGTGTAACATAAGAAAAAAATGGTGTAATTGAAAAAAAGATGGCATAGCCTTTTTTTTTTAAAACTAAATTGAAGCTTATTTTATATCTAACCCCTTGTGAAAGTTTAGGACTGGCTATATTTTTCGTTTTAGAGATAAAATTCGTTGTGCATATGGACTTGAGCCTGGGTACTAATAGTGAAAGAATCTGAACTTAGTGGAATAGTAAATACAGATTTTACGATTCCGAATATTATTGATTCAAATTGTGGAAAAGCGGTGAAGTTTATTGTACATAAATTGGAGACCCTGGAATTTATTGTAAGGAAAAACGGAAGCTGCTGTAATTTGTTGACAAATAAAGTTTGAGATTCTGTTAACCAAAGATCTGTCTTTTTACTGTCGTATTTGCTCAATAATCTAAAAGAACCAACGAAGAGTCGTTACAGTGGTGGCGAAATGGCGATTTTTAGATTCAGATTTTTTTTTATGTTAAATATCAAATATTTTATTATTAAATGAACTTTTTAAAAAGCAATTTCAGTCAAGTTCAGCAAAATTTTGCGATATTTTGACTCGAACCTTTTTAATTTGGTTTATTTTTAGTTTATAGATAGCCTTTGATAAATGAAAAATACGGCTTGAAGTAGAATTTTTTTAAATATAGACCAAAATAAACCAAATTAAAAAGGGTCGAGTCAAAATGTCGCAAAATTTTGCTGAACTTGACTGAAATTGCTTTTTAAAAAGTTCATTTAATAATAAAATATTTGATATTTAACATAAAAAAAAATCTGAATCTAAAAATCACCATTTTTATAATTTTCCTTCAGAACAAAAAAGAATTGATTCCCGACAGTCATATGCACAACGAATTTTATCTCTAAAACAAAAAATATAGCTAGTCCTAAACTTTCACAAGGGGTTAGATATAAAATAAGCTTCAATTTAGTTAAAAAAAAAAAAAAAAGGCTTTGCCATCTTTTTTTCAATTACACCATTTTTTTCTTATGTTACACCGTTAAAAATTATTTCAAAAAATTAACAGTGTACATTTTAAAAAACTTTGTTCTAATACCTATTCAACGACATATCATTTATGAAAATCGATTCAGTAGTTTTACTACAATCGCTCGTCAAAATGCACTCACAACACAAAATAACAAAAATTGAGGGGCACCCTGTGAAGACCCCTGGTCGAAAAAAAAAATTCTAAGAGAACTTGTATTTTTTATTTTTTTTATTTATCTATCAAAGACTATCGATAAACAAAAAATAATCAAAATTAAAAGGGGTCAAGTCAAAACGTTGTTGAATCTTCGTGAAATTGCTCATATATTCAATATTATTTATAGAAGAACTAGCAATAAATGAATATCAAATAGATTCATGGACAAACACAGCGCATCCACCACCAATATTTGAATCTTTAATCTTTATTACTGAACTAAGAATTATATGAGTGTAAGTTGTAGAATTTGTTTTGATTTTCATATATATAAATTTCCGTTTAAATTATCACATGGACTAAATCAGAATAAGAATTTAATATTAATTCAAGATCCTATAATTTATGACGAAGGCTTCTTATATTAAGATACAAAATGTTGAGATTATCTTTCGAACACCCATAACTAGGAGATAATCATCAAGTTTTTCTTGATCACACACTTCCAAGCGATGTTCCAGATCCATTACCTTTTTATCAAGGAATTTAATTTTGTTTTTGAATATTAGAAACATTTTTTTAATTTCCAAAATATTATCAACTTTTTTATTTAAAACATCCATTTGATGAGAAATATATTTTTGGGAAATCAATAACGTCTTGAATGTTGTCCATAGAACTCATAGTATTTACATCAACATCATCATGTGAGAATTCATCGTTTTGGCTATTACCGGACTGATTACATGAATTAGAACAGAATCATTTAGAGTTGCAGAAGGATTTCAACTCATTGTATTTCCCACGCGAAATGGAAACACATTCAATATGAAATTTATTATTATGTTGTCTACTTTTTCTGAACACATCGAGCATGATTCATTTTCGGAACTTAATTTCATGAAAATTGAATGGATATTTTCATTTTTTTTAATTGAAGTCTTGTTTGCCTCGAATTAGACATATCGA
Source organism: Diogma glabrata (assembly GCA_963693315.1). NCBI lineage: Eukaryota > Metazoa > Arthropoda > Insecta > Diptera > Cylindrotomidae > Diogma > Diogma glabrata. Next base: position 406,224,194 of record OY856187.1, on the reverse strand, counting down.
TTATATGAAAATGGCTTTAAAACCCTGATTGTGAAATTCAAACAGTTTTCAATTAACTACAAATTTTTAGTAATACAATACCTATAAATTAATAGTGGCTTAATTAATTTCTTCTAAATTTGTACAATCGATTGTACCGATTAAACTGATTGTTTTGATTTCAGTCGATACGTAATATACAATAATATACACATCTCTCTTATTCTTGTATTTACCGGTATAGCGTACCGTTCCAAAGCTTGTCGCAAGTCAATGCCAACAAAAATTTTGTTTTAGGATAAAAACTATTCAGAATTACACATGCTCCTTAGCCGAAAAATATAAGTTGTCCGATGGGCGTAACGGATACAAAATATTATCACACACGACGTCCAGCAACGTTTATGCGCAACTATTACTCTACCTCATTTTATTTACTATAAGAACTTGTGTTTCAACTATTAAACCTAAATTAGACATATTATTTATTTTTATATAATTTCTCCTTCGTCACGATATCACAAACAATTACCATGCAATTTTGTTATTCATTAAATTATCTTAAAGTCTAATTTCAAATTCAAAAATAAACAAATTAATTTAAGTTCAAGACATAAACTCTCTTTTTATAAAAATAAATGTCTTATAAATTTACATGCATCTACAGTCTACACATATATACATACGTTTAAATAAAATTAAAGAGAAAACAATGTTAAAAAAAAACATCGCGACTCAAACATGAAATTACACACAAGCATATTTAAAACAACAACAAAATCACACGGAAGTAAGATTGTAACCAAAAAAATATAAAATTATTAGGTCACTTTCACCAAAAAGTTTTGATTTCAGAATAAACCAAAAAAAAAAAAAAAGAACCAAAACAAAACAATCGTAAGATCACGTTTTCAGTTGTCTTTATTTATTTAAAAGATTAGTCATCGTGTTTCGGTATTGTAGTCTTTCTACGCTAATGCGTAAAACTTTAGAAATTTAATTTCGATTTTTAATTATATGAATTATTACAAATGAATAACAAACAATTTAATAATAGTTAAATTATAGCAACAACAAAAAAATATTACTTTCTTATATGACGAAACATAAACTTTTTTTATTTATAATTAATGTAATATTAACAGGAATTTCTATTTTGAAATTTAATGTTTATAGTTGTGATATATGGAATCGTAAATGTTTTAAGAAAACAATTTGACTAAAGATATAGGATACAAGTTTAAATTTGATGGTTTTGTTAGAATATAATTAAAACAATTTAGATCTCGTTCAAAAGTTCAATACGTAGGCTCTTATTTTACCTAATATATAAATTTATATAATTTTTTTCCAATTTCCAATAAAAATAACTAACTCCTTCAATCGAAATTCGATAATAATTACATTATTATTTTTTTTATTTTAAATAAAACAACAACGATCTAGACAAAACAGAAATCGTGCCAAATATAATAAAACCCACAAAACTATGATTATTATAACTATTATTATTTTCTATCTAAGTTTGAGTTTTTATACACAAAAAAAAAGATATATAGGTCAGTAAATTTAAATATATATTTATATATTTAAACTATTTAAATTTAATTGTCTTTTTTTTTTAAATTTGTGTTTGTTTTTTTTTTCTTATTTTTTATTTATTTGAAATCCAAAAATGACATAAATTCATTGTCATTTTTGGATTTCAATTGTTGTAAAAGAAGTAGACGACAATAAGTGATCCGCCTAATGGTTTTTTTTTTGTAATTTTGTTTAAATTTTAGGGTCAATATACGGTTTGTATGGGAGAATCAATTTCAATTTAATTACCACAACTGTTTCATAACAGATGTAAGATATAATTTAATCAAATTTAAATAAAATAATTAATATAAAACGAAAACATTTTGGTAATTCAAAATTTTTATTTTAAAGATTATTCTTAAGATAAAGTAACGTAAAACGATGCATTCTAATTAGATAATGTGTTTTTCTTTTCAAATTGAATCATATTAAATTGAAATTCACATGAAACTTTAATTATAATTTAAATGTTTCGTTTGATTCTTGAAATTGGGTTTACACAGGATGACAGTTTTAAATTGATTGGAAATAATTTAATTTATTATAATGATTTGAAGATGATAAAGCGTTTATCAAAAATAGAGTGGATAGAGGTAATTATAAAATTTGGATTATGCATTTCTTTGGTTATAATCAATTTTGCTACATATTTCATTAAATACGTTTTAATTAAATATGGCACCACTTAGAATTATCATATATATCATATTTTAGAAACATATTTTCCGTCAATTAATAGTTATTTATCAATGTCTATCCTTTTGTTTATATTATATATTATTTCTGTTGTGCTTCTTCTGTTTATTTTTTATTCAAAGTTAGGCATGTTTAGTGTTAATTATAATAAATTATAAATTAACATCTCTGAATATCCCAAGATACCATATTCCAACTAGGGATAAGGATGGAATGCAAATTAAGTTTCTCTGAGAAATTTATGAACGTTGACTTTAAAGCAGTGATCAGATTTTTATTATTTAAGGGCAGTCGCACTTATTTTAAAAATAAAACCATGCGGGCTTTATTTTTATTTTTTGTTTTTCGCTCTTGCACTTAGGATAAAATTAAAAAATTTATGAAAAAGCTCTTTATAGCCAAAATAAAAATTTACGAGAAAAGATTTTGTTCGCAGAAAGTTATTTGAAAAAAATAAATATAATGCTCTCAGAGATTTTATTTTATAATAATTTTTTTGTTTCTATTTTCTTTTGGTTTAGTTTGGTAATTTGTATGAAAATAAGTGAGGGCGATATGCATATAAAAAAGCTTAGTTTACGAAAAAATCAACAACAATTTGCTACAGTTTTTTTTCAGATAATGCAGTTACTTCAGTCAAATCGAACGAAATCGAAATCGAAAAATAAAGAAAAACGTGCATTTTCCATTATCAGTCGGAATAGATAGAAATAAAATTTATTTAAATTAATTAATTAATAAAAATAATAATAAAAAAAATTAATTAATTTATATATTTATTTTAACTAAATTCGTTCAATAAATCATTTTAAATAAATAATAATAAATAATTTTATTTACTTCATAATTTAATTCATGCATAACAAAAAAAAAATAATAAAATAAAAATTATTAATTATTAAATTATTTAAAAAAAATTATTTGCAAAAATGGAGATCATTATCTAAAATAGCGATTCAATCATATAAATTTCTAAAATCTCTTTTCTTATCAAACAACGAAATAGGACGGAAACTAGCCAAAATAAAACAAAACATATTTTATTCCTCTTTTCTTTGAACGAAATACAAGTAAAAAATAAAATCTATCACGTACAAAAATTTATTTCTAAAGTAAAATTAAAATATCTGAGGGCGAAAAATAAGAAAATAAAATTTAGCTATTTGAGTGCAGATTTAGATTTAGATGCATTTTATTTTGGTAGACAAAAACTTTTTAAGGGCAAAATAAAATAAAAATCGGAACCCGCTTTACAGCTTTGAGGATTAAAGTCATCAGGGAAAACCCAGGAAGGTAAGGCATTCCAAAGATGAGAGACTCTGTTGAAAAAGTCACGTTGGAAGGCTACAGTTCTACACCTAATTATTTGAAATGTAAAGAGATAGGCTGCTACAGTTGCTCTGGTGTGTCGCGAAAGGTTTGCTGATTTAGGTAAAATCGATTAGATCTCTTCAGAAGCTCGTTCATCCATAATATATTTATAAAATATAATCAAATAAGCAACATTTCTTCTGTGCTGTAAAGAATCAAGACCGTTAGTAAGACTTGAGTTACCAATGAGTTCAATAGCTCTACGCTGTACAGAATCAAGGAAATTTAGACTACTCAAGTAAGCTCCACCCCATATGTGAGAAAAGTATTCCATGCAGGGACGTATAAAAGATTTATAAACCAAAAGAAGTTGATCGCTATTGAAAAACTTACGACATCGCCATTATTTCCTATCGCTTAAAATTTTCTTATCCTTGAATTATTACGAAATAATAATTTTAATTTATTTTTGAAATAAAATATGGCTTATAGGACACCAATGGTGTTCCAATTGTGTTTTATTAAAAAATTCTTACCTACAACAAAAAAAGAAAAACAATAATTACTATTAAGAAAATAAATTGCTTAAAAATAAAGAAAAAAAAATTAAAATAATAATATATGTATTTATTTTGAAAATAGTAATAAAATTTTTAGAAAAAGGAAAATAATTTTTTATATAAAAAAATTGACAGCCACAAAAAAAAACGACTTATTTCAACCGCTTCTTTGATTTAATTTATGTTGCTCTAATATTTGTCATTTATCTCAATTCACTTTTTCAACTTCCCAAGCAGGGTTTGTCGGACTTTGAAATACGGCCAAGGACTGGCCCATTAATGTTTAACAGTAGTTGGCTATTGTTATTGGGCCAGTACAAGAACCATTCATCGGCCGTTCTATGGTTAACAGAACAGAGCCAGTATATTATTACCTTTGAATGGCCAAGCATTGGCCCATGGAAGGTGAACAGTACTTGGCAATTGTCATTGGTCCATTACTAGAACCATGAATCGGCCGACATATAGTTTATAGAAAATAGCCAGTACCAGTATTAATTTTTTAAATGGACCAGTCATGGTTGACAATGCTTGGCCATTACTACAATACTGGTCATCATCATTGGTCCGTTACTGAGCCAACTGTACAACCTTGTATGGGCCATTGCTATTGCTTTTTCTTTGGGCCGTGAATGGCAGCCATTTATTGTCCGAAACTATCATCCAGTAAAATTATGTTAATGGCCCAGTCATGGTTTCCAGTACTCGGCCATTACTGCGTAACTGGTCGGCGGTAATGTACCATTACTGGACCAGTTGTACGGGTTTCCTCCCTTGTATGGGTTTCCTCTCTATAGAAGTACATAGACCGTCCACCATCTCTCACTCGTATCAGTTTCAACAATTCAATTAATTTTTTATCGATTTTGTACATTACCATTGAGCTTCCCAAAATTCTTCAACCAGTTACATTAATTTCGTCATGTATTCCTGTCATTTCTTTGATTTCTCAAACTGTCTAAAATCCTTCAATTTTTCTAACTCGTGTAAATTCTATGGTTAGTATAATTTCTTTCATCTCTTTTACATATATTACAATCAAAAATCATTAATCAATAATCAAAAATAAAAAAATCAAACATTAAAAACTAAGACTTCAAAATCAAATACCAAGGTTCAATAATCAAAAAATCAGAAACAAATACGAAAAACAGAAAATTAAACAAAATTAACCAAGAATCAAAAATTAACAATAAAAAATTATGAATTAAGCTTTAAGAAACAAAAATCGAGTATTCAGAATCTAGAATAAAGGTAAGAATTAAAATCACAAATCAAAAATAAGTAATGAATAATATATAAGTAAGAATTAAGCAATTAAGAATCACGAATAAAAGTACGGATTTAAGAATAAAGTTTAAAAATAAAGAACAAAATATAAAAGATAAAGAATAAAAATAAAGAATTAATAATCAGAAACCCCGAAATACAAATCAATAATCAAAAGCTAAAACCGAAAAATTAAGCTTTAAAAATCAAAGGTCAAAGATCAAGAGCCAATAATCAAGTACATAATAACAATCAAGAATCAAACATTAGGAATTAACATTATTTCATTTTCAAAAACCTAATTATAAAAAATATAGTGAAAAAAAATCTATAATCCACACTGATTGGAAATCAGTAATATATCAACAAAGCGAAATCCTCCAAATACTTAACAACCGTTGACTGCAAAAATATTTCTCAAATAAAACTAATGTGATGTCTACATTTTGGAATAAACCACATATATTTATCAATGAAAATTTTTATTTGGATATACCTTGGAGGTCTAATTATACACATATACGGCATTAACTACTATATCAATTCCACCAACAAATAAAAAATCGAATATTTGTACAATCTTAAATTCAAAACAAAAATCAAATAACTTTAAAAAAAAAAATAAAATGAACAAGACAAGACAAAAATATAAACAAAATTTGAATCCTTTCCAACCGGCACCATATAAGGAAACTATTAACATGATGGGAAAAAACATGAAATCTATCAAATTTCAACTTATATTAGTTTTTTGGCATTGATATGTATAACTTAATATTATGTTTCCAACTCTTATTTATATTTCCTTTAAATATTAGTTCGTTTAAGAAGATAAATATCTAATCGTTTACACATAATGGGCTCCATCACCATTAATATAAATTTCATAAATCGATAAATTTGTTTTATTTCTAGCCTCGAGAATTTATTTTACGTTACTTGTTCGGTTCAATTGGGCCAATGTAATGTAAGCAATTCGAATTTTATTTTTGATAAACTAAGTTAAACCTTAATTTATACCATAAAAATTGTACTGAATTGCAAAAACAAAATGGTTTTAAGCAAATTATAAGTGAAGTTAATAATTTCCTGCCTCTTACAATAAAACTCTGTTTTCAAGAAACTTCAATAAAAACTTACTTGTAAAAGAATTATCACCAACAATATATATCATCATCAGAAAATGGCGTTATAAATTTCAAATTCTTACATTAGAGAACCTTTGTTATAAAGTTTTAACAATTTAAAATGATTGTCAAAACTTGTATATGAATAATTTTCATTGATTAGGTGTTCAGCAAAAATTGATTTTATATTAACGATGTTTTTACTTTTAGGTAAATGTTCCGAAAATCTGATGATGAATTTTCTACCTGTTTGACCAATATAAAATTTATCACAAGAATCACAATTTTTTTATAAATGCCAAAGCATTCCTCGAGTTTAAGATTTTCTTTAATTTTAAAATTTCTATACATACTATTTTAATCGTTTTTGAAAGAAATTTTTAATTTATATAGGTTAACTATTTTTTTTTAAGGTGTTCATGCTCCATGTAGAAGCGTTGCCAGGCTAATCAGCTTTGAATATTCACCATGTTCATTCGCAACAGCGACATAATTACTATGGCAGCCGATTATTTTAAGGTCATTTATTACATCAGTCTCCCATTGTAGTCGTGGTCTACCTCGCGGTCGCCCACTCCCTGGGGTACTAACGTACATTTTTCTAATCATTCGAGACTGTGAATCGGCTCGTAGAACCTAGCCCAAACCAAGCAATCCTATTAGAACGGATACAACCGATTATATCAGGACCCTTAAGAAGGTCTCTGATCTCAAAGTTATACCGGGTTCTATACTCTCCATCGTCTGTCTTAAGTGGACCAAAAATGTAGCGTAGGATCTTACGCTCAAATACAGATAAATGCGATTCATTTTAGGTAAGGGTCACGTTTGTGACCCATACATCACAACCGGTCTAATCAATGTCTTGTATAACTTGAGCTCGGTGTTAGTTGATACATACGGTGATCTAAGGAGAGGTTTAATTGAGTAGAAAGTTCGATTACCTGCAGCGATTCGAGCTTTTATATCTGCAAGTATGCTGTTGTTTGAGTCAAGCATTGATTCCCAAATATTTAAAAGATTCAACTCCCTCAATTCGTTCATCGCCGCACATCAAATCTTTCTTCTCAGCCTCTCTTGAAACATTCATATGTTTGGTTTTATTGTAGTTAATAACAACAATTTTCCAAGCACCACTCTCAAGCGACTTGAAAGTCTCACTCATAACAGCTTCACTTCGGCCGAGGATGACAACAACATCAGCGTAAGCAATTATCTGTACTGAGTGTATTGACAAGATATTGTTATTAGTCGGTAGTTTCTTTTGACGGCACACATATTCCAAGGCTAGATTAAAAAGTATAGGAGAGATAGCATCACCTTGTCTTAAACCGGAGTCGACTTCAAAAACTTTGATTTTTCGTTCTCTACTCGTAGTACACAGCATTGAGAGTTCTGTACTGTCATTTTGCATAGTGATACCAGTTTACTAGGAATTCCCGTTGACACCAGAGTAGACCATAGAGTCTCTCGTTCGAGAGAGTCGTAGGCCTGCCTGAAATCAATGAAAAGTTGGTGCACAGGTATATTGAACTCTCGACACTTTTCCAAAATCATCCTTATCGAGAAAAGTGCATCGGCAGTACCTCGGCCTCGCCGGAAACCACACTGATATTCTCCAAACAGTTGTTCAGCAAAAGGATTGATTTTGGATAGCAAAATGTAGGATAAGATCTTATATGCTGCGCAAAGGAGAGCGATTCCTCTGTAGTTTGCACATTGTAGGCGATTACCTTTTTTATGGATTGGTATCAGCATAGCTGTGTTCCAAACCGGTGGCATGGTTTCAGTCCTCCAGATCATTTGAACAAGTTCAAACAATCTTAAGGATAGAGTTTCGCCACCATGTACAATCATTTCGGATGTTATATCGTCGATACCAGGTGCTTTATTGCGTTTCAATTTTGACAACGCCGCTTCGAATTCCTCTTTAGTTGGTTCGTCTACCTGTACCTTTGACACACAAATAAACTTTGCTCGTCGCCCGACTTGTTGCTAGTCACCTAAGTTGAGAAGATTCTCAAAATAAGCGGCCCAAGTATCTAAAATATTTTTAAGGTCTACTTGTAGCTCCCCATCTTCATTTTGAAAAAAAATTTCACATATTTATATAGCGAGCCGCTTGATTCAAGAAAGACGCCAAGCCGCCCTTGACATGGAGAACAGACGCTTGAGTCACATTGGTTGTAAGGCGCCAATTCGCCGTGATGTAGCGTCATTGACTAATCAGTTTTTACTCTGCTTGTCTCCAATACACCAACCTGATTCTGTCAGCACTACCCAGGCAGCACGGCGTGGACGTCGAATTTCGGATTTCGCTACCCAAATTTGTGTAATTTAAAGAACTAAATTTCACGTGTGTATTATTGTTCAATCTGTTTATAGAACCAAGATTATATATTCTTTTTGAGCTTTGACATAAAATTTTATCAATAATGTTTGGGTCATTCATTTCATTAGATTCTACTCAATGTTCAAGACGAGCTAACAATATAGCGGTAAATAATTTTGCCTCTGAATCCGTTGACGATATTCGTCTATAATTCACGGCTAAGTTGACGTCACCTTTTTTAAATAACGGAAAAATTATGAATTTTTAAACGACTCCGGCGGTGACCCTGAATTATAAATTATATTAAAAAATTTTCCAAAAACATTACGGGGGCATTTTCATGGAACTCATACGGAATTTTATTATAGCCAGGAGCTTTTTATTTTCGGCCTTTCTCAGCACTGCTAGAATTTCTTGGGAATGGATTTCACCATCAAGAAAGGAAATACTACTTCGGATACGGCGTACAAAATTGGCTTTATAGCGTTTAATTGTAATTAAGTTCTTAATACACTTAAAATGTTCCACAAACATATTCATTGATATATCTGTCCCGCATACAAATTATCGGTCTCGCACTAAGTCGCTCTGCAGTCAGGCTTCGATTATATTGGAATTTTTTAAGACGACAGAGTTTTTTATAATTTTGATTCTCTGTAAGGTATGTTTGTTTCAGATTGCTTGTACCATTTTCTGTAGGGGTGGAGGAGTGCGTTGCGCTTTTAAGCATTCATTTGGGTTATAGTTGCTTCATAAATAATTTTGGTTGCAAATTGAATATTATCGATTTCAACCGACTCTATATGTCACTATTATTAAAAACGCGAATAATCTTTTCGATATTATCAGCATATACTTCTGGGTTCTGTTTGGTCCATAGCAGTTGAGGTAGGAGTTGTAGTGGATTTTCAGACTGTTGGTAACCAATTACAATAATCGATAGAACAATTGGTATGTGATCCGAAAAGTTTTGGGATTCAACACCAAAATCAAAATTTAAATTTAGAAGTACGTCAGACACAGTACAGATATCATTAACTGACGAGTCCATACTCCCTAAAAACGTGAATTCCCCGTTTATACCTCCTTTAGTTCTACCATTTAGGTTGATTTGACAATAACCTTTATTTAACTCTAAAATCTTTTTACCTTTACCATTTATGACTTTATGTTTTGAGATTCTACGTTCCAAAAGACATGAGCTAGTGTCGATAGCATTCTCATCAAGTTCCTGTTCTACACTGGTTCTACACTGTTCTACACTTTGTTGGGTGAGCTCTCGGCTTATAAAGATGGTTGCACCTTTTGGTTTATTAGAATCTCTCGTATCTTTTTCTACATCTTCCTGAGATTGAAACTCCGCTAATATTTCTTTATATTTTATGTTTGATTTGATAATAAATGAACAGAACGGAGCGGATTCATTCTGTTTGTAACTTAACCAGAACAATATTAAAAATGGCAGATACAATCTTCACTATGAAAATTATTTTGCAGGAAACAAAATTGGATCACTCAAGAAATATTATTTGAAGACTTTTATTAATTTATAATTCTATTAATTTATATTTCTGTAAAAAAAAAATATAATATATCCGTGATAGTCTCCCGTGATATAGGTAAATTTTTTAATAGTCTCTCTATTATTAGTATAATTAAAATGTGATTGGTCAAATTGAATGATGTCATTACATTTTAGAGAATCTCATTATGTTAAATTCAAATAAAAATAAACAAAAAATTTTCAGTAGTAATCAAAGGGCGGTGATAATTCGAAATAATTTTTTGCCAAAAATTTCGAAAGCAAGTATACGAGGTCGTGGGGACTATTATCAATATCACTTGCTTGAGGAATTTTCCAAAAAATTATGAGAATTTAGCAACGAACGAGGGGAATTCGTTTAGAAAATTTTTTGCTATTTTTCATTTATTTTTATATTTTTTATGAATTTACGTTGGCCTACTGCTAAATTAGTTAATTATTTCAAAAATTTATGTTTTAAATATTTTTAATAATTACAAAAACACCAATTTTTATTCACTTATTTTTTATTAACGACCGGTTTCGATTTTCAAAAAATCATCGACAGGTTTAATTTGCAATCTGCTTGACGGAAACCGAAAAGGTGAAATGTCAGCTTTAATTAGCAATTTTGTTACCTATACCCATATTCAATATAAACAACAATTAGAGGTTCAAAAAAACGGCAAAAAAAATCTTACAAGGTTCTAAGAACTTCTAAGCCCTTTAAAAATAATCGTATTCTACCCCAGAGAGCTAACGTAGTCTTAAAATGGTCTTTTTTGAGTTTTCTAAAAAAAAATACGAGTCATGATCTCGGCAGAGATGGTCACCCAAACAGTGTTCCCGCATTAGATACAAAGTCAGACGAGCATACCTATATTTAGTGTCGATAATATCGATAAGTACAACCCTATACAGAACAAGAGGTTTTAGTGGAGAAAATCAATTTTTAATTATCTGACGGATATCTTTATCTGGAAGATAGTTATTTGGAGGTATGAAAAAACCGGGCATAAATAAGAATGAAACCTGTTTTTATATTACTGAAGAAACTACGTAGTCATACAGATACAAAGTATGTAACAAAATATTATTAAATCCAATTAAACTGTACGCCAATATATTATTTTATTGACCCAATAAAACTGCTTGTTGACCAACAATAATTAAATAATCGTTGCTAAATTTTGTGATCAGCTTTCTTTAATTTATTACAAAAGCTTTTAAATTCATCACAAAACGAATACTCCAAATTCAATAAACTTTAAAATAATCATTAAATCTAAATAAACCACATTAATTACGGTTACATTAAATTTACAAATTTTTATTCAAAAAAAAAAAAATTAATGTTATTCCGGTTCAACTGTATCAGTCAATAAAAATTCAATGAAATTTATTACTGTATCAATTCGCTTTCAATTAAACATTAATTTCCGTCTTCTGGTTGTTCTTTCGTAACAACAATTCAACAAGAAAAACCTCATTTTTTATACAAATTTACAACTAAAAGTTAATGATTAATCCACAAGATGGCAAGAAGGAGGTCATATTCAATATCAAGATCAACTTCTGTGTATTTTCGGGTTACAAATTTTTTGGCAACTGAAATTTTTTTAGTGATATTAGTTTTTTTGTGATTTTTTATCATAACCTCCTTGTTTGCATTTTATTGGTCATTAGAGATATAAGAAAAAAAAAATGTTAAACATGGCAATCTTATAAAATGATCATTAAATGATACAGGCGAAGATTTATGAACGAGATAAATCATTTGTCTAATCTTTTGAGTTTTGACAAAGTAATTTAGTTTACGTTTAAGAAATTTTTTGTAATAATTTAGTTTGGTTGTTTGTATGATTTGTTGTTCAAACCCAAGCCACAAAATATTTTTTTAACAGTTATAACCCTTTTGTTTACTTCTTTTGATATAAAAATTAAGTTTTTTTTTTAAAGTTTATTCTTTTTCTTTTCACCATAAAATTTAATAGTTTTATATCTTTATGACCTGATTGTCTAGTGACCCACTGAAGACGAAGACGTTTTATTTTATTATACATATGTTATTATTATATTTTCTTTTCATTTCACCTATAAAAAAAAAATTGTATAATTTTACAAAACAAAAAAGAACTATAAGAAATCAATTTTATTATAGAAAAAAAGACTTATTAATTAATGTTGTAAAATTGAGTTGATAATCTGCAAAACTTAGTTTTTTCGAAAAGGTAGTTTATAGTTTTTTTAATAACTCAGTTTATTTTATATTCGTCTAATAACGACAAACGACTTCTCTATAATTTTAAGATTTATAACTCCATATATGTGAATGAACTATTACAATTAAAATGTTTTGTAAAAAAATTTAAACAAATTAGGAAACCCAAAACCAGTGAATTGAATTCTCCTATTTGGTTGGATCGCTTTAAGTTATTGTTTACATTTTATATTTTTGGTTTTCCATGAAGATGATATTAATTAATAATTACAAATGGATGTTGTCAAAACTGATTGATTTGATTTATTGGATTAATTTGACAGCATTGATGAAATTGCGAGGTTTCTAGATTCTTCCAAATTTGAAGTATTCAGCACTATCATTTAACTCGTAAAATACGTTAAAATCAACAAAACTTGTTGGATTTGATACAATCTATTAAATTAAGAATCCTTGGGACTGGTCTTCTTTCAAAACCGTATCGGGTTTATTACTCTTCGTTTGTTTTTATTAAACAAAACCTGCAATGATATTCAATGAGTTGTTCAAATTTTATGTTATTTAACACATACGGTCCTGGGGCTTCGAGTGTTAGCAGGGGATAGCGTATATCCCTGTACGATCTGTTCGCTATCAAAGCAGTTCCTAAATAATCAATGAGGGATCAAACCAAACACACCTCTTTTCTACTAGGCAAACATGGTGTAACGCGTACCGTCCCTAAAATCTGTCAGGCGACCCACTCAAATAAGTCAGTCGCTAACGGTGTATTCCGCTACTCGGTCCTTCGAAATAATCTATCGGTTCTCTGTACAGACGGATATTTCTTTCCCACAAGTCATGGGAACCAAATGATTAAAACAACAAGAAAAAAAGTCGAACAGGTGCGAAAAGAACTCGCTCGCCGAGTGTTCCTAATATTTTTCATAATATTCTACGAGAAAACTTCTTCTAAAAACATAGTTTTAAAAATAAATCAAAATCTGCGTCTTCGCAAATTACAACAAAATTTTTTTTGGACAGGAACAAATTCACCTTTCATATTGTGACGATTATGGGGTGCGATGGAGCGCAGCACGGTGGAGCATCTTTCGAGAAAAATACTCTTTAGAGAAAATAGTTCTACAAAAGAAATATAAAAATCAATAAAAGATAACAACGTAACCAAAGTAAACACATAAAAGGAGGTGGTAAATAAACGAATTGAAAAGAATAGATTTTACACCTATGTGTCAATATTTGAAGATTGTGTTATTAGGTTTATGTTGATTAAAGAAGGGTTCGTGTTCTAGAATATTATGGTGCTATCGAGGCTATTTGATGTAGTATATATAAAAGGTGTTGTTCGAGGACAAAATTAGTATAAAATTGTCAGTGATAGAAAAAGTATAAAAATTTAGCAGTGATATAGGCGAGTTAAAATTAACAGTGTTATAAGTAGAAAGTAAAAAGTGATATTGTGAACAAGTGTAATAGAACTATAAGTGGTGAATTATTGTTAGTACAAGAACAATAAAGGGAATAGTAGAAGAAGGAATATTTTTATAAAATCTTGAATGAATAAAATTCTAACGTTTAAAAAATCCATTGTGTTTTAATTTCCTGATTTAGTGATCAAACTAAATAATTGTAACTCGGCGAAGAAACGTTACAACTGGTGTCAGAAGTGAAATTGGATGAAATAAGATGGATTTGAATGGATTAAAAGTTCACGATCTGAAGAGCAAATTGGAGAAAAGGAATCTTTCAACAACGGGAACCAAGAATGAGTTGAAAGAACGATTAATAAAAGCTATGGAAGCAGCATCCAGAAAAATATCGTTTTGGGCAAATAGAATCAGATGAAAATCCAGATGCAGGAAATATTGAAGATAAAGATGGTGCTGTTGAAGCAACGAGGCAAGTCGTACCAGCAAATAACGATTTTGCACAGTTAATGTCTATGATGGAGCAAATGAGTTTCAACATGAGATCAGATGTTAAGGCAAATATGGAACTCATGAATAAGGAAATGAATAAGTTAGATGCAAACATCGATCAACAATTAGCTGCAAGTCGAGAAGAAATTAGTTTGGTTAAAACACACATAAACGAGAAACTGCTACAAATGGCAGCGAGTCTATGCGTCGAAGTAGAGAAAATTGTAGATGAAAAAGTCGAAAATGTACAAAAAGAAGTGAAAGTGCTGGAACAGAAAGTTCTTGACGAAAACCAGAAAGTACAATCAATGGTTGTGAATTTTGAAAAAAGGCTTCAAGATGTTAAAATTAATGGCAAAACAATTCACACGGTTCAACAAACACAAAGCATGAAGTTAAAACCACCACCATACGATGGTACATAATCGTTTGGCATTTTCAAATTCCAATTTGAAACGGCAGCTGATCAAAATAATTGAAATGAAACACATCGTGTTGCAGCTTTAATACTGATCCAGAGACGCGGAAGTCAGCTGTGATGACACCTAAAGCTACATTTGCTGAAACAATAGCTTGAGCGTTGACTAGTGAGGCAGCACAAGCAATTGTCAAACCAACAATCAAAGTACGCCGTGTGGAAATGGAAGAAGAGGATAGTTTAAGACCTCAAAGAAGATCCCGAGAATTCAACAGTAGAATAAGATATTAGGTATGTGACAAAGTTGGTCACATATCTCGAGAATGCAGAGAGGCCAGACAAAAACGGGGAAGATCAACATCACCAATCAGACGGAGATCATCTGAAGAAAAGGCTCAAGAGGGAGAGGATGGTCAAATAGCAGCAGAAGAGTTAAACTAAAACGAGTCAGCTTTAAGGGGCGTAAACAGGCTCCCACAACCGAATGCCCCATAATCTCCATCCCTATTTCAAGAATCGCAAGGAATGGTGACAGTCTAACGATTAGAGCTAAAATTGATGACAAAAACTGTACCATTACACTAGATACTGGAGCAACTCGCACAATTGTCCGTACAGATTTACTAAAAGAGGAATTACAACCAGCAGAAAAATATCCGAATACAAACAGCAACAGGGGAAACTGCAACTATCAGGGGAAGCAAAATTGCTGATATAAAAATAGGAAATACGCACTTTTAGCATGAAGTTCTAGTGGCAGACATCGTTGATGAAATAATTTTGGGCATGGACTTCATGAGGCCGAATGGATTTGTAATAGACGCTGGAAATGGAGTACTCAAGTATGGTAACGTAGAATTGGCTCTTCAGATGAATGTTGCAGAATCAAGTATGAGGCGAATAATATTGGAACATCGCGAAAAGCTGCCACCTAATACCGAAACAATCGTCTGGGAAAGATTGGAGGGAGATTTTGGGGTTGTGGGTTGTGGACGCCAATGAATATGGCCTATAAAACCAAGAGATCATTATAGGGAAAACATTAGTTGTACCAGATGAAAACTTAAGAATATCATTAAGAACACTAAATCTGTCAGACCAAACAAAAACCCTCAATAAAGGAACAATCGTCGGTAAATGTGAAGAAGTAACTACCATTGTGAATTGTAAACAACAGCACACAGAAAGGAAAGTCGAAAATCAAACGCAGAAGAAAGATATACAAAATCTACTACAAAAGTGGACAACACAGCTTACAAAAGAGCAAAAGAAAGAAGCAGAGCAGTTGCTCAAACGTTATTCGTCCATCTTCTGCAGCACATCAGCAGACAACAGAAGAACTAATCTGGTTAAATATCAAATTGATACGGGAGCAGAGATGCCGATTCGCCAAGCACCAAGAAGATTACCATTAGCAAAACGAGAAGAAGCTGATAGAATTGTAAAGGATATGAAAATGGCTGGTGTTATCGAGCAATCAGATAGACCATGGAGTTCACCTGTGGTTTTAGTTGGAAAGAAGGATGGAACTATAAGATTCTGCGTCGACTACAGAAAACTGAATGCAGTAACAAAGAAAGATAGCTATTTATTAACTCGAATTGATGATACCGAGGACACATTATCAGGTGCCAAATTATTCTCAACATTAGATCTGTAAAGTGGTTATTGGCTGGTAGAAGTCCAAAAAAAGGATCGAGAAAAGACAGCGTTTAGTGTGGGTAGTGGGCTATGGCAGTTTAACGTTATGCCATTCGGGCTATGTAATGCTCCCGCAACATTTGAACGTTTAATGGAACGTGTGCTGAAAGAATTACATTGGAGAACGTGCCTTGTGTACTTGGACGACATCGTTGTAATGGGTAAGGATTTCGACGATCATTTGAAGAATTTAGAAGAAGTCTTCGAGCGAGTCCAAGCAGCAGGACCAAAATTGAGTCCAAAGAAATGTACACTTTTCAGAGAGGAAGTAAAATACTTGTGGCACAAAGTAACAACAAATGGAATACACACAGATGCTGATAAGATCACAGCAGTAAAAGAATGGCCAAGACCTAAGAATTTACATGAGCTTCGCAGTTTTCTGGGATTGTGCACTTACTACCGACGTTTTGTACCAGGATTTGCCAATGTTGCTAAGAGTCTACATGAGCTCAAGAGGAAGGATAAAGCTTTTGAATGGACCGAAAAGCAAGAAGATGGATTTGTGGAGCTTCGAAAAAGATTGTACACTGCACCAGTTCTGGCTTACACTATACCAAATTTTAAATTCATATTAGCCACTGATGCCAGCAATAATGGTATAGGAGGAGTGTTGTCTCAAGAAATTGATGGGCAAGAAAAAGTAATAGCTTATTACTCAAAAATACTGTCCAAGCCAGAAAGGAATAATTGTATAACCCGTAAAGAATTGCTGGCTATAGTGGAATGTGTAAAACATTTTCACAAATATTTGTACGGCCAAAAATCGCTGACCCCAATCGACAACGATCGCTGAAGCAGTAGTTGGCAATTGGATTAGTCGCTACGGAGTACCGTTGGAGATTACCGAAAGATTAGCACCCTACACAGGAGGAGATTTAGATTCTATTCGGGACGAACAGAAATAAGTGGGAGAGAATGTGACGATTATGGGGTGCGATGGAGCGCAGCACGGTGGAGCATCTTTCGAGAAAAAAACTCTTTAGAGAAAATAGTTCTACAAAGAAATATAAAAATCAATAAAAGATAACGTAACCAAAGTAAACGGAAGTGGTAAATAAACAAATTGAAAAGAATATTTTTTCCACACACGTGTTTATGCACACTACAGCCTACAATAATGAAGTGATTATGATGAAACTTATGAAAAAGGTTCCAATTAGTGTGAGGAGATAATTATCATCTTTTGGGACACATTGATCAAAGTGGCGGGAGGTCTACCATACAACTGCTGACTTTTCACACTTTGTTTTTAAAGTTTGCTGGGAGCATACAGACTTCATTCATTAATCAATTTTAATGAAACATTGGAAAAATATGGAGACTTAAATGACAAAAAACTGATTAGTTTTTGGACAGTATTGAGATAAGTGGTGGGGACCTACCGAACATTTGTTTATTGTGTCACCATTTTTTCAATGTTTGTTGGGAGCAAACAATATTCATTCGTGAATGAATTTTGATGACACTTTGGAAAAAGATGCAAATATGTATGGCAAGGAACTGATTATTTTTTGAGCGATAGTGAACAAAGCGGTAGGGGGTCCCATGAGCACCTGTTTTTTTGATAGCTCAATAACATTTGTACCTGATAATCGAATTGGATCAAAATTGATACATAAACATTTAGTACGGTTCACAACAGCTCTGCATCCCAACTTCCGGTTTGTCACTTTCGGTTAAATTTTTTTTACTTTTTCTCGTAAAACAGAATTTATGTTTTTTGGGATACTACTGCTTTCTTCAATATTTTTTAATAATTAGAACTACGCGAAATCTATAACATTGGTTAGCTGTTAATTAACGTATTTTTTTTTATTTTTTTTTTTTATACTTAATACAAGTAGAAAGGATAAAATAAAATAAACACACGTGTAAAGAGAAAAAAAATCCGTAATCATTGCAGACTGTGAATCAGCTCGTATAACATTAGACCCAAACCAAGCAATCCTATTAGAACGGATACAACCTTTTATATCAGGACCCTCAAGAAGGTCGCTAATCTCAAAGTTATACCGGGTTTTATACTCTCCATCGTCTGTCTTAAGTGGACCAAAAATGTAGCGTAGGATCTCACGCTCAAATGCAGATAAATGCGATTCGTCATTTTGTGCAAGGGTCACGTTTGTGACCCATACAACACAACCGGTCTAATCAATGTCTTGTATAACTTGAGCTTGGTGTTAGTTGATACATACGGTGACCCAAGGAGAGGTTTAATTGAGTAGAAAGTTCGATTATCTGCAGCGATTCGAGCTTTTATATCTGTAAGTATGCTGTTGTTTGAGTCAAGCATTGATCCCAAATATTTAAAAGCTCAACTCTCTCAATTCATTCATCGCAACTAGCTTTTAGGAATTCCAAAAGTGTTATTATGGTTTTCCATATTATTCACTGTTTGTGTGCTTTTGTCACTTTTGAATTAAAATGCAATATTTAATAATATACTTTTTACTGTTTATTTTTAAATTTATTTATAATAATAAAACTTCCTTATAGTAACAATTTGATTTTTATTTTTTTGTTTTAAAGAATATCGATTTCGACTTACGTCATCCTCAGTTCTTAAATTATTATTCTAAATAAAAATCAAATTGTTACTATAAGGAAGTTTTATTATTATAAATAAATTTAAAAATAAACAGTAAAAAGTATATTTTTGAATATTGCATTATAACTTATTAAACGTCTTTTAAAATTGCCTTTTTTTTAAACATAAAATGTGTTGTGTTAAAGGATTTAAATCAAGAATGTGTCACAACAACACATGGATACCTTTTAAGACCTAGGTTCCACAAGAACATGCGTTCTGAGGTGTTGATGAATACTTTTGTTTGAATCCTTGTGGATTGAACACCGTCGGGACTCTTGAATCGAGTAAAGTATCCATTTGTACGATGTACGGAAAAAGAAATTCCTCTGCATTCTGTCACTATGACAGTGAATGATTCTGACAGTTTGACTATTTAGTTAAGTTGGCAAAACAAATTCTAATCGAATTTTCCTCAACCGTTGATAAATTTTAGTAATTTTTGGGAAAATCCTTTAAGGAAGTGGCACTGATGGCAAGTGCCAATCCACTTGCTTTCGAATTTTTAGCAAAAAAAATTATTCGAATTATTACCGCCCTTGGGAAATTAACAACTGATAATTTTCAAACACCAAATAAATTTTACTTTCAATTTTTTACTTATAATTAATAGAAAAAAAATGTGGAAACATTGAAGGGCGTCAATAATGACAGTGAAATAATGTTAAACAAATTGATAAACAATTTTTGTTGGTTTTAGTTGAATGAATTGTTTTCTCTGTTAACAATTGTGTTATGATGTCAAACTTTGATTGATTTGTTGATTACGAGTAAATGATTAATGTCGTATACTGTAATGCAAACAATTACCATATCGATGCTTTCGAACTCACTTAAGTTGATAAAGAAAGTTATTTGAATAAAAACTTTCAACCAACTTCATGAAATCAATTATGTATATATCAACTATACACATACTTGTTCAATGAAAATTTCATATTCTACAATTTATGTTCATTAATTAATGTAATATGTCAATAAACTATTCAATAATAATAATTTAACCTCAACATAAAAAATATATGTATATACAAGCATATCTAAATAAATTAACGACAAACTATTAATTAATTTTTTAAATAAATTCCAATAAAGTTTCAATTAATTTAATTACAAGAACGACGATCATTTTAAGAAATTTTTATATTTTTCTAATTATTAGTTTCAATAGTTGTATTCCATTTTGAAATAATCTAATTTATTCAAAACATTTTATTATGTAATTATAATTATTCAAATATTTTGTTGGTCTGATTAGTATGGGAATAGTAATTTAATAAATCGTTAACAAATAGGGGTTCT
Source organism: Diogma glabrata (assembly GCA_963693315.1). NCBI lineage: Eukaryota > Metazoa > Arthropoda > Insecta > Diptera > Cylindrotomidae > Diogma > Diogma glabrata. The sequence goes on along the minus strand of OY856187.1, from coordinate 406,203,663 downwards.
ATGAATCGTCATTTTATGATTGTGATTAGAGACCAAATCACAAAAAAATAAATCTAATTAATTTCATATTAATTAAAATCTTTGGTTTTATTCAACTTATAAAAAATTAATTATTAACGTTACGGTTTATTTGAAATATACGTAAGATTTGATTATTATATAAAACTGTAGAAAAATAACGAATACACCTTGAATTTAATTAGATCCTTGACTATTTTTATATAATATAATTAATTTTTTTTAATGTAATTTTATTTAGAATAAAATACAATAAAAAAATTTGCTCTAAATTTAGAAATACAAAAAGAAACATATTCATGTAAGACTTTGAATTTAATTCATTATTTATGGATTTTAATTAAGAAGCATGTGACAATGTAAATTCGTGTGTATACGGTTAGTTTAATTGATTTTTAAATTTTGCGCTATTTGAATTTTTTAAAATTGAGAAAGTTCGAATGTAGTTGAGTCGAATTGGTATTCTTAAAGAGGGCAGTATCCCAATTTTAATTATTTAGACTTCCTCAATTTTATTTTGGTATCAAAGACATAGCGATCATTTCACAAAGTCTAGCCTCTAAAGTAGGTGGCCTCCATAGACTGAGTTCTCCGAATATATCTCAAGTAGTATGTGTGTCGAATATATATGTGAAAGGAAAACCATTCGTATTTTGGGTGTTTCAATATTAAATTATTTTTGAATCATCATATATTGTCACAAATTGTCTTGCTCTTCAAATCGATTGCTAAACCATAAGTATAGAGCACTAAGTATTGATGAAAAACTTGATCTACGCAGGTGAAAAAATCGAAATTTGAGCTTGACCATTTTTGATTTTCCTGAAACTTGGCATATAAGTAATATGGACAAAATACAAAATACTACTTATTTTAAAATTTTTTTAAAGTGCATAGTTTGAACACAGGGGGCACCCCAACATGCATGAAAAATGAAAATTCTGCCAATTTGTTGTAGCTTTCAAATTAAATTGCTCAAGAACGGCTATACCGATTTCATCAAACCTTTTTTTGTTTGATAGATGATTAGTTAACCCTTTGAAAAAAAATTAACTAATTGTTTTTATAATTAATTTTTAAATAAAAATATTAAAAAAACTTTTTTAAAGATGGCGCTAGGGTCGAAGATCAATTGGAATTTAATTAATTTTTTTTCAATTTTTTTAAAATGCCCTAAATTGCTTTTGGTAAATAATTAAAATTAAAGTAACAAAATATATGACATAATAATAAAAAATAGCAGTTGAAGTAGTATATAAGTAATAGTTTAAGCAAAAATTGTAATAATAATTTAAACTGAGGATGACGTAAGCCGAAATCGATATTCAATAAAATAAAAAATAAAATTCAAATTGTTACTATAAGGAAGTTTATATTATTATTAATAAAATAAAAAATTTTAAAATAAACAGCAAAAAGTATATTTTTAAATATTGCATTTCAATTCAAAAGTGACAAAAGCACACAAACAGTGAATAATATGGAAAACCATAATAACAGATATAGAATTTTCAATTGAAAACATAATAGGAGTAAAATTATTTATGCTGTGTATTTTATATGTTTGAAAAAAATTGAATATTACATTTTTTCAAAATCTTATATCAAATATTTACAATAATTGTAATAACATCTTAATTATTTACCAAAAACAATTTAGGGCATTGAAAGAAAAAAAAGTGTTGTAGGTTATGTATAATTTAAAAAAATGTTTTTATTAATTTGAATTGCATATTTCACTTTTATGCAAAATACATGACAATAGCATAAATAATCCCGTATATATGGTAAAATGTCAAAAAAATGCAAAAATTAATGTTTTTTTTTTCATGCCCAAAAATGGGCATTTAAATTAAGGCAACATAATTTTAATTATACTTAGGTTAAAGTAAATAAAACAAAATACAGATTAAAAAAAAAAAATTTATTTTGGATGACTTCTCATAAAATGGCACCATTTGCCAAATTTAACGAAAAATGCCAATTGTGGCCGAAAAAATTAAAATTTTTTCATAAAAATTAAATCCCATATTAAAACTATTAAAATACATGTTTCCTGAAATTTTCATGAAAATTCGACAATTTTTCCGCCCCTTATCATAAATTTAGTACAAAAAAAAAGTCACGCGATTCGATTTTTTTAGGTTAGGTTACACTTTTAAAGTATCTAAACCCCCTAGATGGATTTGAAATTTAATCACAAACATAATTCATTTTTTTTTATGATTATTAGAGCCCGAAATATTTCAAAAATAGTGAAGCGACCTACTCAAAAAACACCACAAAACCAGTTTTTGCCATTTTTGAGGCACTTCCGGACCTCCAAATTTGCTAAATAACTACATGCCCACTGACTTTTATGTCCTTAACATAAAACAAAAAAAATTCAACTTTGCTCTTACATCAAATAAATTACTTTTTTTTACTAATATGACTCCACTAACATACATCTTTCCAAACTGAATGAATTCCTCTTCAGTATAGATTGCTCTAATATTGACTTTAATGATTTTTATAACAAAATTAACAAATTTGTATCTAAGAACTTAAGAACTAGCGAGCGGCTAACTCAATTCAGCGTTAAAAAACCATAGGCCAATAGAATTACGGATTGAACGTGTTGTTGTCGGTAACAGGTCAGAAATTTTTTTAATCTCTGGGGTAGGGTACTCACATAATGGACATGCCGAGTCCACTCGCCCCGCACCTGGGGACTGGAGTTATGCAACTAAGTGTGCTGGAAATTTTTTTTTGCTTCCTTGTAAGCGATATAACTCGTAAATGGTTCACTTTAGGATACTGGTGCCATGGAATTTTTTTGTTCCTTAAATGTTTTTCTAAAACTTAAAATAAAAAAAAAAACAAAAAAAATTTGTTTTGTTGCAAATTTTTGCGAAAAAATGTCTAAAAATCGATATTTTTCAATTGAATTAAGTTATTTGCAAATAATTTTTTATAACATAATTGACCCCTCTATCTTGTAGCTGAAACCTCAACAAAAAATGTAAGCTTCAGAACGTTTCATTCGGCCTGATAGTTTTCGCACAATTCCATTTTGCACTTAATGCCCCTAAAAAAGTTGTTAACTTTGGGCAGGCCGCAAGGTCTGAGTTTTCATCCGATCGCAATCTGCTTGACGGGAATTTAAAGGGTGTAGTGTCAGCTTTAAATAACATTTGTGTTGCCTATACACATATTCAATATTAACAACAATTACAGTGGCTTAAAAAACCGCGAAAATTCCTTAGTTGTAAAATTAAATTTCTGTAAATTTTTTAAAATTTGCAAAGTGCTTAGAAAACCTCATATTTTAGAAAATAGACCTCTCTAACATGATTTGGGACATGATTACACATAAGTAGTTCAGTACTTTTTCATTAAATTTATTTGTCAATACAATAATACTCAATTATACATCGTGTCGCGATGAAAAATGTAGTGAAAAATGTAGGACTAATTTTGTTTTGGACTACAAATAGCATTGACATGCTCATTCAAAAGATTCAAGTTAAAGTCACCAACTATAATGGAATTGTTAAATATAGCGAAAAAATTGTCTAAATTACTTAGAAATATATAGTTATTTGTATGGGGTGGTTTAAATATACCAATTAAGTTTATGTTTAATCTCTTAGAATAAATTACAAGGGCATTAATGAAAAAGAGAGACAAATTTTATAAATTTACAAAAAGATATCCATTAAACAGGGTATTTTCTGAAACATTTAAACAATACAAAAGAGATTTTAGAAATACTATGACTTATGAGCAAAAGCAAAAATGATTACTATTGCAAACGGTTTTCTGAAAGCTCAAATTCATACAAAAAGTTGTGGCAATTAATAAATGAAATATTGTATAATTCCGTTTCTTTACAATCCGTCCCACAATCAATTGAATTAGAAATGGATAGCATAATTTTGGATAATCAAGTAACAGTCGCTCAAGAGCTAAATAAATTTTATGTCAATGTTGGTAAGAACGATACAATGCCCAGGTTAGAAATACCAAGGCTTATCGAATGGGCCAAGCTTGGCCCAAGCTGGGAAAACTAAGATATGACTATCAAGGCATGGCCAAGTCTTAGTCTGATACACTTTTTCATACTAAGCCAATGGTTAAAATAAATAAATAAGTTTATCATTTGACCACTATATTTAGTTTTGGGCCAAGCTTGGTCCAATGTTGAAACAAATTTATTGTAATCGTTATATAATTTCAGCATTTTATATTTTTAAGATCAATGTATAGAAGGCCTTCATCAGTGCAATGATGGACTGTAACCAACTAATTTACAATATATGAGAGAATTCCATTACAATACCCGGGTAGAAAAGGCTAAGTGGTTAGACCTGGGCCCAGCCCGCACCACAGCTTTTGGGGTTTGGGCCAGACTTAATATTTGCAAACAGCCCAAGCTTGGGCCAAGTGTGGACTGATGTGCTTGGACCAAGTCTGGCAAACCAGGCTTGGGCCAAGTCTGGCAAATAAGACTTGGGCCAGGTCTACCAAACCAATTTTTTTCCAGACCTCCTTTAAATGTATGGAAAGAAGTTGTGGAAAGAGTAACATATATAAAATTAGTGAAAAATTTAATATGGCTTGCACATGTTTACACTACATTAGACTAGTGAATAATGCAATGCGTAACATAATAAACTGAATCTTGGTTCAGTCTAGGCATTTACAACTGGCCCATAATGAAATCAAAGATAAGTAGCCAAGGCTTGGCTCGCCAATACTGGGCCAGTATTGGTTCGTTGTTTAATATTGGCAGCTCCTACCCGGGCAACCATAAATCATGCAATTCAATTCATAAACGGTCTAAGCCGGTCCAAATATCCATTTTATAATTTAATTCTTTTAAAGTTTTATTAATATCTTTGTCATAAGAAGTTAATTAATTTGTTAGATAAATTACTTTGATTTACTTTTATTGTTTTTTGAACAAAAATGAATTATGTACAGTACAGTGCATGTACAGTATGCATTGAATAAAACATTAAAAAGCTACGAATTCGATTTATTTGTTTTAGAAGTGGCCCAGCATTGTAAATATTGTTCCCATGTGTAAAAATAATAATGGTACATGGTTATTAATCATGGTTTAAACAACATTCAACCATTTTTATTTTAAGACTTGTCCCAACATTGTTCGACCTTAAAACAAGCTTGGCTGAATATAAAAACAATCCTCTCTGCTTACCTGGGTGGATGATATGTCCGAAGTATTATCGACTGATATTACCAATACTAATGAGCTGAAAATATTTGCTCCTACCGACCTAAATGAGATAGAGGAGATAATTAATAATCTCAAGGAGTCGTGCGCTGCTGGATATGATCATATATCCGCATCGTTTATAAAAGCCAATTCGCACACATTAGCCCCTCTCATGTCTCGAGAAATAAATAAATGTTTTCTGAATAATAACTTTCCTGACTCGCTAAAAATTGCTCGAATCACACCCATATTTAAATCAGGCAGCAAGCTAATAACTATCACCCAATCTCAATCTTGCCAGCGTTTTCATTAATGGGCAAGATTAAGCTTTTTGCAGATGATGCTGTAATAATATACGATGAAACCAGTTTCCGAAACTTAAAAACAGCAATGGACCAAGACCTTAATTTGATTAGTAAATGGTTAGATAACAAGAAACTCTTTTTAAACACTAAAAAATATCACTTTATGTTAATTAACACCAAAAACTCATCAGATCTTGACGCTTTTAATGAAATCAGCACGAACAAATTTACCATACAGCAAGTATGGAAAGTAAGTTATATCAATTATCTTGGTCTAATTTTTGATCCAAAGTTGAATTGGGAAAAACAAATCGATAAAGTAAAGAATAAAATTTGTCCATTTATAGTTTTCAGAAGAATAGGTAAATTAAATATATCCCAAAGAAATTAAAATTACAACTTTACTTTGCACACATTCAGTCTCATATAGCATACCTATTACCAATGAGGTAGCATTAGTAAAACGCATCAGAAATATTTATCAATATTACAAAATAAATGCCAAAATATATTTTTAACTATCATGGGATTTCAACTAACACCGTTCAAAATGCTTTACTACGAAGATATTTTACCACTTTCATCTAATATTAAATACGAATATGTTGTCACTATCTACAAAATGCACCATGGTCTGATAAAAAATAATGTTAATTTGATTAGTAATGTCACTTTATCAGAGAAAACTACTAGGGCGGCAAAGAATTATTATCTACCTAATTATAAAATGAATTTAACCCAAAATACTCTTTATTATGAAGATCTCTAATTTTTCAACAAAATTCCAGATTTGATCAAAAACGACAAATATCTTTAAGAAATATTTGAAACAATCTTTAATTGAAGAATATAAAATCCAATACGATAACACTCATGATTCGAATTACTTAAATTAATTTTATACCATTGTACAATGCTCAATCATTCCTACCGAACAGCTAATGTTGTTATTTCCAGTCATATTTCTTTTTTGTTCAGCTTTATACTCCAGTTCATCAAAATCATCATTAAAATTTGTGTTATATCATGTCAATACTAATTAATATTACTTCGGTCTGAAAACCTAAGTATTACATTCATGAGCTCAAAGTGAAATTTTTACCCCGACTTTTTTTTGGCATTTCTCGACGTTTTAGGACCTACTGATTCTAAAAAAGCAAAAAAAAATGTATGTCTGTCTGTAGGCTGGCCGTCATTACCTACGCTGCAGGGAAAACCGCTGGTGGCATTTCAAAAAAAATTTTTTCTAAAAATAGGTATACTTAAGGGCAGGTCCGAAAGGACGCTGTGTTCGATAACTGTACCGGAAGTGTGTCAAAAAAATCATTATGTGTGTCAAAAATAGCAAATTTTCATATTTTTGGCTTAAAAACCGTTCATTTTAAGTGATTGCGAGTAGGAACATTAAACTTGGAGAAATCTTGATGGTCGGGATTGGTATGTGATATCAAAAACTAGATTATTGCATTATAAGTTTATCAAAAAAACGTTGTCAAGTGTGTCAAAAGAAAGATTTTTATTTATTTTTTTACCCAATTTTTTGGAAAAAAATAAAATTGTTTGTTTGAAATGAAATTTTATTATTATTATTGAGAATTATAGTACGAGATCCGGCTGCAGAATTAGTGCGCTCATCGATTTTTTGCTAAAACCAAATTTTTATGTATATTTATAATTAGGAGAATATATATCTACCAGGTTTCCTATAAAAATTTGGCCGCCAGCATTTTTAATTAAATTATTTTTAACTGATTTTTGGGAAAAAATTTCGTTCACTTGTTTTTTAAATAAAATGTCGTCTACATCACGGCAAATTATATAACGATTCTAAAAAATCACGGTTGCCGTTGTGCACCTGGCCGCACCTCTTCGCAGCCAGGCGTAAACAGGTATGATTTCGATACATTTATACGTTCATAACGTACATTGATTAATTCTTTATCAAATTAAAGCTAATTTTTTTCTATTTATTATCATATATGGTTGCCTAATTAAATCCGGCCGCAAATAAGGGTTGCTGTCTGTTAAAGATGATAAATATTTAAGGTAGAGTGAAAGAGAGTTAAATCAATAATAATTTTTTGGGAACATTCCTAGTTTATCCCGCCAAATAAATTTACGTTTTTTGTCAGATAAATAGAAAGATTGTGTGCTCTGCATCCTAATTATGAAAAAAAAAGTTTGCGGAAATGAGGGGATCAAAAGTTATGGAGGATCAAACTTTCAATTTTATCTTGGCCCCCCCTGCGACGCAGGGGACGCAAAGGCGACGCGGGACGGAATTTATATATGATAATAAATAGAAAAAAATTAGCTTTAATTTGATATAGAATTAATCAATGTACGTTATGAACGTATAAATGTATCGAAATCATACCTGTTTACGCCTGGCTGCGAAGAGGTGCGGCCAGGTGCACAACGGCAACCGTGATTTTTTAGAATCGTTATATAATTTGCCGTGATGTAGACGACATTTTATTTAAAAAACAAGTGAACGAAATTTTTTCCCAAAAATCAGTTAAAAATGATTTAATTAAAAATGCTGGCGGCCAAATTTTTATAGGAAACCTGGTAGATATATATTCTCCTAATTATAAATATACATAAAAATTTGGTTTTAGCAAAAAATCGATGAGCGCACTAATCCTGCAGCCGGATCTTAGACTATTATGGCATTATAAGTTTGTCAAAAAATGTTGTCAAGTGTGTCAAAAGAAAGGTTTTTATTTATTTTTTACCCAATTTTTTTTAGAACAAAATAAAATTAATAGTTTGTATGACATGATATTTTATTATTATTATAGAGAATTATGGCATTATAAGTTTGTCAAAAAATAATGTAAAGTGTGTCAAAAAATGATTTCATTTATTTTTTTAGCCAATTTTTTGGAAAAAATATTGCGACGCTGATGCATAGGCTGACTTCACCACAGCTCTGGAAACATAGTGTTCTGGATATATAATGAGCTAATATCCATAAACTACTTTAATTAAAAGTTAACCAATATTATGGACTTCGTAGTTCTAATAATAAAACTATTCAAGCAGGCAGTAGAATCCCAACAAACATAAATTCTGTTGTACGAGAAAAAGTAAAAAAAACTTTATCAGAAGTGACAAAGCGGAAGTTAGGATGCAGAACTGTTGTAAACCGTACTAAATGTGTATGTACCAAATTTCATCCAACTCGATTATCAGGTACAGAAGCTATTGAGCTTCCAAAATAACAGGTGCTTGGAGGACCCCCTACCACTTTGTTCACTATCACTAAAAAAACTAATCAGTTCCTTGCCATACATATTTGCATCTTTTTGCAAAGTGTAATCAAAATTACCTAACGAACGAATGTTGTATGCTTCCAACAAACACTAATTGGAACCCTATTCCATAAGTTTCATCATAATCGCTTCGTTATTGTAGGCTGTAGTGTGCATAAAGACACTGAAAAAACTTTAAAAAAGTACAAAAAATTTTTTTTAACCGGAAGTAAAAAACCGGAAGTTGGGATGCAGAACTATTTTAAACCGTACTACATACTCATGTACCAAGTTTCATCCAATTTGCTTATCAGGTACAGAAGTTATAGAGCTTTCAAAAAAACAGGTGCTCCAGGGACCCCCCACCACTTTGTTCACTATCGCTCGAAAACTAATCAGTTCTTTGCCATACATGTTTGCATCTTTTTCCAAAGTGTCATCAAAATTCGTTCACGAACGAATGCTGTGTGCTCCCAACAAACATTGAAAAAAGTGTGACACATTAAACAGGTGTTCGGGAGGACCCCCACCACTTATTCCAATATTATCCAAAAACTAATCAGTTCTTTGTTACTTAAGTCTCCATCATTTTCCAAAGTGTCATTAAAATAAATTAATGAACGAAGTCTGTATGCTCCCAACAAACTTAAAAAACAAAGTGTGAAAAGTCAGCATTTGTATGGTAGACCCCCCACCACTTTGATCAATGTGTCCCAAAACATGATAATTATCTTTTCACACTAATTGAAACCCTATTCCATAAGTTTCATCATAATCACTTCATTATTGTAGGCTGTAGTGTGCATAAAGACACTGAAAAAACTTCAAAAAAGTAAAAAAAAATTTTTTTTACCGGAAGTGAAAAACCGGAAGTTGGGATGCAGAACTATTGTAAACCGTACTACATACTCATGTACCAAGTTTCATCCAATTCGCTTATCACGTACAGAAGTTATAGAGCTTTCAAAAAAACAGGTGCTCCAGGGACCCCCCACCACTTTGTTCACTATCGCTCAAAAACTAATCAGTTCTTTGCCATACATGTTTGCATCTTTTTCCAAAGTGTCATCAAAATTCGTTCACGGACGAATGCTGTGTGCTCCCAACAAACATTGAAAAAAGTGTGACACATTAAACAGGTGTTCGGGAGGACCCCCACCACTTATTCCAATATTATCCAAAAACTAATCAGTTCTTTGTTACTTAAGTTTCCATCTTTTTCCAAAGTGTCATTAAAATTGAATAATGAATGAAGTCTGTATGCTCCCAACAAACTTAAAAAACAAAGTGTGAAAAGTCAGCATTTGTATGGTAGACCCCCCACCACTTTGATCAATGTGTCCCAAAACATGATAATTATCTTTTCACACTAATTGAAACCCTATTCCATAAGTTTCATCATAATCACTTCATTATTGTAGGCTGTAGTGTGCATAAAGACACTGAAAAAACTTCAAAAAAGTACAAAAAAATTTTTTTTACCGGAAGTGAAAAACCGGAAGTTGGGATGCAGAACTATTTTAAACCGTACTACATACTCATGTACCAAGTTTCATCCAATTCGCTTATCACGTACAGAAGTTATAGAGCTTTCAAAAAAACAGGTGCTCCAGGGACCCCCCACCACTTTGTTCACTATCGCTCAAAAACTAATCAGTTCTTTGCCATACATGTTTGCATCTTTTTCCAAAGTGTCATCAAAATTCGTTCACGGACGAATGCTGTGTGCTCCCAACAAACATTGAAAAAAGTGTGACACATTAAACAGGTGTTCGGGAGGACCCCCACCACTTATTCCAATATTATCCAAAAACTAATCAGTTCTTTGTTACTTAAGTTTCCATCTTTTTCCAAAGTGTCATTAAAATTGAATAATGAATGAAGTCTGTATGCTCCCAACAAACTTAAAAAACAAAGTGTGAAAAGTCAGCATTTGTATGGTAGACCCCCCACCACTTTGATCAATGTGTCCCAAAACATGATAATTATCTTTTCACACTAATTGAAACCCTATTCCATAAGTTTCATTATAATCACTTCATTATTGTAGGCTGTAGTGTGCATAAAGACACTGAAAAAACTTCAAAAAAGTAAAAAAAAATTTTTTTTACCGGAAGTGAAAAACCGGAAGTTGGGATGCAGAACTATTTTAAACCGTACTACATACTCATGTACCAAGTTTCATCCAATTCGCTTATCGGGTACAGAAGTTATAGAGCTTTCAAAAAAACAGGTGCTCCAGGGACCCCCACCACTTTGTTCACTATCGCTCAAAAACTAATCAGTTCTTTGTCATACATGTTTGCATCTTTTTCCAAAGTGTCATCAAAATTCATTCACGAATGAATGTTTTATGCTCCCAACAAACATAAAAACTTTGTGGAAAAAACCACCTGTTGTATGGTGGACCCCCCAACCCTTTATCCAATGTGCTCCAAAAGCTGATAAAATCTTTCTCATGTTATTTAAAAGCTTTTCGCAACGTTTCATGAAAATCGATTGGTAATTGTAGGCTACAGTAGGGATAAACACCTGAAAAAAAAACTTTTTAACCGGAAGTGACAAACCGGAAGTTGGTATGCAGAAGTATTGGAAACAGTATTAAAACCTTATATACTAAGTTTCAATAAGATCATAGCTCGGGATCAGAAGTTATTCAAGATTTAAACTTAGAGGTGTTCGGGAGACCCCCCGCCATTTTGTCCAAATTTAAAATGAATCCAGATCTTCTATTTTCAAGTGAACCTGTATCATTTGCCAAAGTTTCATCAAGATCCTATGCAGAAAACTCTGATTTTGTAAGAATTTTTGGAATATTTTTAGAATTTTGAAAAATTTTTAATTTTTGATTTTAGTATAATTTTTGGAATTTTGAAAAAAGTTTCAATTTTTGATTTTGTAATAATTTTTGCAATATTTTTAGAATTTTGGAAAAAGTTTGAATTTTTAAGAATTTTTGAAATATTATTGGAATTTAGAAAAAGTTTAAATATTTGATTTTATTCTAATTTTTGGAATTTTAAAAAAGTTTGATTTTATTTAATTTAACAATATTTTTGGAATTTTGATTATAATTTTCCGGCAACGTATTGATTTGATGTTTCGTGTTAGTTTTGTAATAAATTTTTAAATAGAGATAAAAAATACTTGTACTTTAACAAAGAGTTATGTTTGATATACACCGCTGCCCAAAACTAAAAACCATGTCCTCATAAAAGTTTTTTGCCGAAAACTATATACAAATCCTTAACCCAGACCGAAGTCTTGATATCTCAGAGCTGTGAGATTTCAGCCCCTCCATATTTTATTATTTTTTTTAACTACTTTAAATACTACGACTATCCCTATCCTATTGATTTTTCTCTTAGTTTTAAGTATTCAATGACATCTTGTCCATTAGCCATTAACCTCAAACTAATTAAAGTATTTTCCTGTGTGTAATTTTAAATGTATAAGTAAACTAAAGCAGCAACATTGTATAATTAAATTATTTTGAAAAATAAATTTAAAAAATCTTCTTTAAATTCTGGTACAAAATCTTTTATTCTCCCTATTATTCGTGGTGGTTCAATCGTCAATGATTCCGCAAGAAAAGCTAGCTTGTTCGCTAAACGCTTTGTTCTGAATTCCACTGTTTTGGAAACCACCAAAGAAATACCCCAAATCCAGTCTTCAGGAGTTAATATGAATGAACTCCACCTCAAACCCAGAATAGTCGCCAAACTTTTAAAGGGGTTAAACATCAACAAAGCCTCAGGAATGGACAACATTCCACCCATTATTTTAAAAACCTTTTCTAAAGAACTTGCATTAACTTTGACTAAGATATTCTACCAATTCTACAAATCTGGTATATTTCCCTCGTGCTGGAAGTTGGTAAATGCCCAGCCCGTCCCCAAAAAGGGACCAAAATCCGATATCTCAAATTATATGCTAATAGCTTTACTATCGGTCATATCCAAAGTCTACGAGCATTATATTAATACACACATTTCAAAATTTCTGAAAGTAAATCATTTAATATCCGACAGTCAATACGGTTTTCGAAACAAAAGATCAACTACCGATCTATTAAACTAGGTAGCGCATTGTTGGAACAGCATACTTGATAAAGGTGGTGAAACATACGTTATCGCTTTAGATATATCCAAGGGATTCGATCGAGTCTGGCATGCCAACTTAACAAGCTCGTTGCGTATGGTTTTCATCCCAATGTTGTGAAGCTGATTTAAAATTTTCTATCTAACCGATACATTTCGGTCTCCTTAGATGGATTTTCATCGGAGTCTAAACTAATTAACGCTGGTGTACCTCAAGGCTCAGTATTGTCATCAACCCTATTTTTGATTTATATCAACGAATTGTTGCAAATCACCAGCAACCCAATAAATAGTTTTGCAGATGATAGTATTCTGCACAAGTCGTTCGAGCCCCTTCCTTCAAAAGGTAAAATGCACGAACGAATTAATCCCGCCCGGAGAGACGCTACCATAAATGTGAATAAAGACCTGATCCAAGTCGCTGACTTGGGTGACCAAAACCTTGTCAATTTCAACTCTACCAAAACACCAAATCAAAGACCGAGGTTCCCAAAGATATTTTATTCAGTATGTGTGATGAACCAATGGGTGAATGTAAAAACATTCGTTTATTGGTTGTCACAATTTAAAATGACCTACTCTGGAACGATCATGTAATGACGATGGCAAAAAGCGCGTCTAAAAAACTCGGTCTCCTAAATAGATGCAAAAATTTGTTCACTCCATACTAATTGCTCCATTTTTTTAAGTAATATATTCGTCCCTGTATGGAGTACTGTTGTTAAGTTTGGGGTGCTGCTTCTGTTTCCATCTTGGCCCTCTTGGACTCTGTTCAAAAGCGGTCTATACGAATTGTTTTTGTGATCGAGCTTTGACATCAAAACTTGATTCCCTACATTCTACAACATCGTCGCACTGTTGCTGACCTCTTTGTTTTTTAAAAATATCGTCATCAACAGTGCTCAGATGAAATCAGCAGTCTCAAACTTATTCTTACCCCCGTTTCACTCGGCAATCGGCTAGCGCCAACAGTCAAACGGTCGAGATCCCGCGCTGTCATACTGGCAGATCGCAAAAACAGTTCTTTGTCCAAACTGCATACAAAAGGAATAGTTTGCTGGAATCCATAGTCTCAGGTGGTTTCAAACCGCAGAGGTTTAAAAAAAACAGCGCTCATCAACACCTTAGAGAGCAAGTTATGGTGGGACCTAGGTCTTAAAAGTGTGTTCTTGTGACACATATTGTAAATCCTATAACACTTTTTATTACACAAAAAAAATAGTGGGCTTAAAAACTATATCACCTGTATTTGGAGATTAGAACAAACTAAGATATATGAAAATGCATTAGCAAACGTTTTAGTGTAAAAGAAGCCAGTAAAAACTTATAAAACCACATTTTAATTGATTTACACCCAATTTTAAAATATCGTCCGAAAATGGGAGCAAAAACAAAATACTCAACTGTGACAAACAAAGTGTGAGCAATGCACTCTAAGAAATGATTTGACTGCTTCAGATTCATCCTCGTATTATAAAAAAAATATTGCGACGCTGATGCATAGGCTGACTTCACCACAGCTCTGGAAACATAGTGTTCTGGATATATAATGAGCTAATATCCATAAAATACTTTAATTAAAAGCTAACCAATATTATGGACTTCGTAGTTCTAATAATAAAAATATTAAAGCAGGCAGTAGTATTCCAACAAACATAAATTCTGTTGTACGAAAAAAAGTAAAAAAAATTTTATCGGAAGTGACAAAGCGGAAGTTAGGATGCAGAACTGTTGTAAACTTTACTAAATGGGTATGTACCAAATTTCATCCAACTCGATTATTAGGTACAGAAGTTATTGAGCTTCCAAAATAACAGGTGCTTGGAGGACCCCCCACCACTTTGTTCACTATCGCTAAAAAAACTAATCAGTTCCTTGCCATACATATTTGCATCTTTTTGCAAAGTGTAATCAAAATTACTTAACGAACGAATGTTGTATGTTTCCAACAAACATTGAAACAATAAACAGGTGTTCGGGAGGACCCCACCACTTATCCCAATATTGTCCAAAAACTAGTCAATTCTTTGTCAATAAAGTCTTTATCTTTTTTCAAAGTGCCATTAAAATTGATTAATGAATGAAATCTGTATGCTCCCAACAAACTTTAAAAACCAAGTGTAAAAAGTCAGCAGTTGTATGGTAGATCCCCCGCCACTTTGATCAATGTGTCCCAAAAGATGATAATTATCTTCTTATACTAATTGAAATTTTTCCATAAGTTTTATCATAATCACTTCATTATTGTAGGCTGTAGTGTGCATAAAGATACTGAAAAAACTGCCAACAAGTAAAAAAAAATTTTTTTTACCGGAAGCAAAACACCGGAAGTTGGGATGCAGAATTTTTGTAAATCATACTAAATGCTTATGTACAAAGTTTCATCCAATTCGATTATCAGGTACAGATGTTAATGAGCTTTCAAAAAAACAGGTGCTCCAGGGACCCCCCACCACTTTGTTCACTTTCGCTCAAAAACTAATCAGTTCTTTGCCATACATGTTTGCATCTTTTTCCAAAGTGTCATCAAAATTCGTTAACGAACGAATGCTGTGTGCTCCCAACAAACATTGAAAAAAGTGTGACACATTAAACAGGTGTTCGGGAGGACCCCCACCACTTATTCCAATATTATCCAAAAACTAATCAGTTCTTTGTTACTTAAGTCTCCATCATTTGCCAAAGTTTCATTAAAATTGAATAATGAATGAAGTCTGTATGCTCCCAACAAACTTAAAAAACAAAGTGTGAAAAGTCAGCATTTGTATGGTAGACCCCCCACCACTTTGATCAATGTGTCCCAAAACATGATAATTATCTTTTCACACTAATTGGAACCCTATTCCATAAGTTTCATCATAATCACTTCATTATTGTAGGCTGTAGTGTGCATAAAGACACTGAAAAAACTTCAAAAACGTACAAAAAAATTTTTTTTACCGGAAGTGAAAAACCGGAAGTTGGGATGCAGAACTATTGTAAACCGTACTACATACTCATGTACCAAGTTTCATCCAATTCGCTTATCACGTACAGAAGTTATAGAGCTTTCAAAAAAACAGGTGCTCCAGGGACCCCCCACCACTTTGTTCACTATCGCTCAAAAACTAATCAGTTCTTTGCCATACATGTTTGCATCTTTTTCCAAAGTGTCATCAAAATTCGTTCACGAACGAATGCTGTGTGCTCCCAACAAACATTGAAAAAAGTGTGACACATTAAACAGGTGTTCGGGAGGACCCCCACCACTTATTCCAATATTATCCAAAAACTAATCAGTTCTTTGTTACTTAAGTCTCCATCATTTGCCAAAGTTTCATTAAAATTGAATAATGAATGAAGCCTGTATGCTCCCAACAAACTTAAAAAAAAAGTGTGAAAAGTCAGCATTTGTATGGTAGACCCCCCACCACTTTGATCAATGTGTCCTAAAACATAATAATTATCTTTTCACACTAATTGGAACCCTATTCCATAAGTTTCATCATAATCACTTCATTATTGTAGGCTGTAGTGTGCATAAAGACACTGAAAAAACTTCAAAAAAGTACAAAAAAATTTTTTTTACCGGAAGTGAAAAACCGGAAGTTGGGATGCAGAACTATTTTAAACCGTACTACATACTCATGTACCAAGTTTCATCCAATTCGCTTATCACGTACAGAAGTTATAGAGCTTTCAAAAAAACAGGTGCTCCAGGGACCCCCCACCACTTTGTTCACTATCGCTCAAAAACTAATCAGTTCTTTGCCATACATGTTTGCATTTTTTTCCAAAGTGTCATCAAAATTCGTTCACGAACGAATGCTGTGTGCTCCCAACAAACATTGAAAAAAGTGTGACACATTAAACAGGTGTTCGGGAGGACCCCCATCACTTATTCCAATATTATCCAAAAACTAATCAGTTCTTTGTTACTTAAGTATCCATCATTTGCCAAAGTTTCATTAAAATTGAATAATGAATGAAGTCTGTATGCTCCCAACAAACTTAAAAAACAAAGTGTGAAAAGTCAGCATTTGTATGGTAGACCCCCCACCACTTTGATCAATGTGTCCCAAAACATGATAATTATCTTTTCACACTAATTGGAACCCTATTCCATAAGTTTCATCATAATCACTTCATTATTGTAGGCTGTAGTGTGCATAAAGACACTGAAAAAACTTCAAAAAAGTACAAAAAAATTTTTTTTACCGGAAGTGAAAAACCGGAAGTTGGGATGCAGAACTATTTTAAACCGTACTACATACTCATGTACCAAGTTTCATCCAATTCGCTTATCACGTACAGAAGTTATAGAGCTTTCAAAAAAACAGGTGCTCCAGGGACCCCCCACCACTTTGTTCACTATCGCTCAAAAACTAATCAGTTCTTTGCCATACATGTTTGCATCTTTTTCCAAAGTGTCATCAAAATTCGTTCACGAACGAATGCTGTGTGCTCCCAACAAACATTGAAAAAAGTGTGACACATTAAACAGGTGTTCGGGAGGACCCCCATCACTTATTCCAATATTATCCAAAAACTAATCAGTTCTTTGTTACTTAAGTCTCCATCATTTGCCAAAGTTTCATTAAAATTGAATAATGAATGAAGTCTGTATGCTCCCAACAAACTTAAAAAACAAAGTGTGAAAAGTCAGCATTTGTATGGTAGACCCCCCACCACTTTGATCAATGTGTCCCAAAACATGATAATTATCTTTTCACACTAATTGGAACCCTATTCCATAAGTTTCATCATAATCACTTCATTATTGTAGGCTGTAGTGTGCATAAAGACACTGAAAAAACTTCAAAAAAGTACAAAAAAAATTTTTTTACCGGAAGTGAAAAACCGGAAGTTGGGATGCAGAACTATTTTAAACCGTACTACATACTCATGTACCAAGTTTCATCCAATTCGCTTATCACGTACAGAAGTTATAGAGCTTTCAAAAAAACAGGTGCTCCAGGGACCCCCCACCACTTTGTTCACTATCGCTCAAAAACTAATCAGTTCTTTGCCATACATGTTTGCATCTTTTTCCAAAGTGTCATCAAAATTCGTTCACGAACGAATGCTGTGTGCTCCCAACAAACATTGAAAAAAGTGTGACACATTAAACAGGTGTTCGGGAGGACCCCCATCACTTATTCCAATATTATCCAAAAACTAATCAGTTCTTTGTTACTTAAGTCTCCATCATTTGCCAAAGTTTCATTAAAATTGAATAATGAATGAAGTCTGTATGCTCCCAACAAACTTAAAAAACAAAGTGTGAAAAGTCAGCATTTGTATGGTAGACCCCCCACCACTTTGATCAATGTGTCCCAAAACATGATAATTATCTTTTCACACTAATTGGAACCCTATTCCATAAGTTTCATCATAATCACTTCATTATTGTAGGCTGTAGTGTGCATAAAGACACTGAAAAAACTTCAAAAAAGTACAAAAAAATTTTTTTTACCGGAAGTGAAAAACCGGAAGTTGGGACGCAGAACTATTTTAAACCGTACTACATACTCATGTACCAAGTTTCATCCAATTCGCTTATCACGTACAGAAGTTATAGAGCTTTCAAAAAAACAGGTGCTCCAGGGACCCCCCACCACTTTGTTCACTATCGCTCAAAAACTAATCAGTTCTTTGTCATACATGTTTGCATCTTTTTCCAAAGTGTCATCAAAATTCGTTCACGAACGAATGCTGTGTGCTCCCAACAAACATTGAAAAAAGTGTGACACATTAAACAGGTGTTCGGGAGGACCCCCATCACTTATTCCAATATTATCCAAAAACTAATCAGTTCTTTGTTACTTAAGTCTCCATCATTTGCCAAAGTTTCATTAAAATTGAATAATGAATGAAGTCTGTATGCTCCCAACAAACTTAAAAAACAAAGTGTGAAAAGTCAGCATTTGTATGGTAGACCCCCCACCACTTTGATCAATGTGTCCCAAAACATGATAATTATCTTTTCACACTAATTGGAACCCTATTCCATAAGTTTCATCATAATCACTTCATTATTGTAGGCTGTAGTGTGCATAAAGACACTGAAAAAACTTCAAAAAAGTACAAAAAAAATTTTTTTACCGGAAGTGAAAAACCGGAAGTTGGGATGCAGAACTATTTTAAACCGTACTACATACTCATGTACCAAGTTTCATCCAATTCGCTTATCACGTACAGAAGTTATAGAGCTTTCAAAAAAACAGGTGCTCCAGGGACCCCCCACCACTTTGTTCACTATCGCTCAAAAACTAATCAGTTCTTTGCCATACATGTTTGCATCTTTTTCCAAAGTGTCATCAAAATTCGTTCACGAACGAATGCTGTGTGCTCCCAACAAACATTGAAAAAAGTGTGACACATTAAACAGGTGTTCGGGAGGACCCCCATCACTTATTCCAATATTATCCAAAAACTAATCAGTTCTTTGTTACTTAAGTCTCCATCATTTGCCAAAGTTTCATTAAAATTGAATAATGAATGAAGTCTGTATGCTCCCAACAAACTTAAAAAACAAAGTGTGAAAAGTCAGCATTTGTATGGTAGACCCCCCACCACTTTGATCAATGTGTCCCAAAACATGATAATTATCTTTTCACACTAATTGGAACCCTATTCCATAAGTTTCATCATAATCACTTCATTATTGTAGGCTGTAGTGTGCATAAAGACACTGAAAAAACTTCAAAAAAGTACAAAAAAATTTTTTTTACCGGAAGTGAAAAACCGGAAGTTGGGACGCAGAACTATTTTAAACCGTACTACATACTCATGTACCAAGTTTCATCCAATTCGCTTATCACGTACAGAAGTTATAGAGCTTTCAAAAAAACAGGTGCTCCAGGGACCCCCCACCACTTTGTTCACTATCGCTCAAAAACTAATCAGTTCTTTGTCATACATGTTTGCATCTTTTTCTAAAGTGTCATCAAAATTCATTCACGAATGAATGTTTTATGCTCCCAACAAACATAAAAACTTTGTGGAAAAAACCACCTGTTGTATGGTGGACCCCCCAACCCTTTATCCAATGTGCTCCAAAAGCTGATAAAATCTTTCTCATGTTATTTAAAAGCTTTTCGCAACGTTTCATGAAAATCGATCGGTAATTGTAGGCTACAGTAGGGATAAACACCTGAAAAAAAAACTTTTTAACCGGAAGTGACAAACCGGAAGTTGGTATGCAGAAATATTGGAAACAGTATTAAAACCTTATATACTAAGTTTCAATAAGATCATAGCTCGAGATCAGAAGTTATTCAAGATTTAAACTTAGAGGTGTTCGGGAGACCCCCCGCCATTTTGTCCAAATTTAAAATGAATCCAGATCTTCTATTTTCAAGTGAACCTGTATCATTTGCCTAAGTTTCATGAAGATCCTATGCAGAAAACTCAAACCCACCCACCCACCCACCCACCCACCCACCCACCCACACACAGACGTACACCAAAATTTTTATTGGCTATTTGGATAGAGGATGGTCCAAAACAAAAGAAAAAACAAAATTTGGGGTATGTAAGATTTTTTTTTTTCACGATAGATTGCATTACTTCACACAATTTAAAATTGTGGTGAAGTAAAAATACTATTACCGTTAATCTTACAATTCATTATCATATTAGATTCAAACTTTTGAATTATTAAAACTAAATAAATATTTTCGATTAATCATCATTTAATAATAATCCATTTAATATTTAATGAATTCATCACTTAATTATATTAAAAACTATTTAAATATATAAACCAAAATAATCACAAAAAACTGATTAAATATTTAAACCGTTTTAATTCCCGCGGTTCCGAAAATTAAAAAAAAATAAATTTATAATTACAATTTGATAAATCATAAATAATATTTTCGAAATCACCTAAAAAATATATTAACAAATAAATTTATTTAAGAAAATTATTAAAATATAAATAAAACAATAATAATACAAAAATGAAAAAAATTACTACTATAAACTGTAACATGTTGCAGTTATTTGTTATAGTTTTCACACTATAATGACTTTCGAAAAAGAATATAAGAAATGAATTAAAGACAAAATATTTTTTCTGTTTTTTAATTACTTTGTTATAAAATAATTAAGATGCAGTTTAAAAATTATTTCTAGTAAGTATATGTTTTCTTCATTGATTGAATTTGAGAAATATTACATACAACATAACTAAACCGCCTACATATATATTTTCTACTTAAGAAAAAGAAAATTATCTTTTGTTGTTATGCTGTTTCTGGGTTCGGTTCGGTGTGAATTAGTTTATGCTTGGATTTTTTTCTATGTTTATAGCTTGTTGATCGATCGTTTGTTTTAGGTTCAACATATCTGATTAATTTATTTTTGTAATATTTTTCAATTGTCGTAAACAAATTATTTTGATTATAATAAGATAGAAGTATTTCCGTTCAATTAACTTTATCTAGTTGTGAATGACCTAAAACTAGATATTGTTGTTAAGAGTTTTTTGTTGTTAAAATAATTATAAAAATTGAACTTGGCAAATTAAACAATAGCTACGGTTTCGGAGTTAGTGGTATTCGGAAACGAACTAAATTAGAAATATGATAAACTTTTTTCCTAAATTAAATTCACACTGAATTGTTATAAAAGTTTTTATTTCGGCTGTTTTTGTTTTTTGAGTAGAGATAATTTATTTTTACACCTTTTTTCAGCCAGTAAAAAAATTTTTTTTTTTTTAAATTAAAAAATCATTTAAATCTTAAATATTTTAATTTTTCTTTCTTTTTTTATTATTTTTATTATTTTATTTTAACGATATTTCGCCACATAGGCATTATCAAGTTGAATATTGTAAAAACGATTTTTAAAAAATAATGTAACATAAAAAATTAAAATCACATATTAAAAATTAAAAACTATATCACAGAATTAATTATAATATAATTCTGTGTTATAATTAATTAGAATTATAATTAATTCTGTGATATAGTTTTTAATTTTTAATATGTGTTTTTAATTTTTTATATTACATTATTTTTTAAAAATCGTTTTTACAATATTCAACTTGATAATGCCTATGTGGCGAAATATCGTTAAAATAAAATAATAAAAATAATAAAAAAAGAAAGAAAAATTAAAATATTTAAGATTTAAATGATTTTTTAATTTAAAAAAAAATTTTTTTACTGGCTGAAAAAAGGTGTAAAAATAAATTATCTCTAATTAAATTCACACATCAGATCACCAATTATTTTTAGTAAACTTTTCCACGTCATTTTTACACCAATTTTTTTGGTTGTACTTTTATCAATTGTTAATAAAAGTTTAGCATAAAAAAGAAATATATGTAATTATAATTATCGATATTCCCATTTTCCATCTAAGCAACCAAATGGATTATCTTAATTAGTAATTGACTTACTCTATATACTGAAGTATAGAACTATGATAAATTCCGAATTTGTAAACTTTTGTTTACTAAAAAAAAAATTTAATCTAAAACTATTTTAGTTAAATTTATTGTTATTAACGTTATTATTTATTATTTCATCGTGCTAACGTTATTATAATTTTTTTATTTCACCACAATTTTATATTGTGTGAAGTAATGCAATCTATCGTGAAAAAAAAATCTTACATTCCCCAAATTTTGTTTTTTCTTTGGTTTTGGAACATTCTCAATCTAAATAGCCAATAAAAATTTTAGTGTACGTCTGTGTGTAAGGGGGGGGGGGGGGGTGGTTGGTTGGACTTTCTGCATAGGATCTTGATAAAACTTTGGTTCACTTGAAAATTGAAGAACTGGATTCATTTCAAATTTGGACAAAATGGCGGGGGTCTCCCGAACACCTCTAAGTTTAAATCTTGAATAACTTCTAATCCCGGACTATGATCTTACTCAAACTTAGTATATGAGGTTTAAGTACAGTTTCCAATATTTCTGCATACCAACTTCCGGTTGGTCACTTCCGGTTAAAAAGTTTTTTTCTCAGGTGTTTATCTCTACTGTAGCCGACAATTACCCATCGATTTTCATGAAACGTTGGTAAAAGCTTTCAAGTAACATGAGAAAGATTTTATCAGCTTTTGGAGTACATTGAATAAAGGGTTTGGAGGTCCACCATACAACAGGTGGTTTTTTCCACAATGTGTTTATGTTTGTTGGGAGAATAAAACATTCGTTCGTGAATGAATTTGATGACACTTTGGAAAAAGATGCAAACATGTATGACAAGGAATTGATCAGTTTTTAACCCCTTAAGGTTTTGATTGTTTAAAAAAATTTTATGTTTGGTTGAACTATTTGTTTGAAAAGTTTTGTGCGAAAAACAATTATTTTGAAAAAATGCTCCGATTTTCTTGAAACTTTGATGATCGTTACGTTAGTATAATATAAAAAAACTAACACGTGTTTTTGATTTTCTCACTAGTAAAGAAACAGGGTGGCTCGAACTTTTTTAAGAAACAAGTAAATTAAAAGTTAAATTGTGCTCGAAGGGTGAACCGATTTTAATAATTTTTTTTGTTTGAAAGGTGCTTCAGCTAGGCTTTTTAAAAGTACTATACTGATTAAAAAAAATTTTATTTTATATTAGTTTTAATTTTTCAAACCTTGAGATTTAAAAAAAATCTTAATTTTTTGTTTTATTTTTTATGTTTGAAAGATTTATTTTACTGTAAATTTAGATTTACTAAAAACTAGTGCACGGATTTTATTGAACTTTTTTTGTTTTAAAGGTATTAAATTTTAATACATTAAGCATATGGTTTTATGTGTTAAAATAAATTATGTGTTTGAAATGATTACTTATTTATCTGAATTAAGTAATAACTATATATATGGGGCATTCTTTGCAACTCGGAGACCCCCTGCTCTTCAGAATTGGTTTAGGTTTTTCAAAAGGTTTATGGGCAAAAATTGTAGCTTAGTCTTTTGTTTCCAATGTCGTGTGCCTCTTTTCAAAATTCAAAATGACAGAATAAATATGACAGATATGGGCTCACGACCTCACTCTGAAACTATAGCAATTTAGCTGCCAGCACAAATTTAAAATATCAACATATGCGTTTTTGGACGAAGAATGTTGATAATTTATTTATTTTTATTTATTTATTTATTTATTTATTTGTTTATTTACTTATTATTTATTTATTTATTTATTTATTTATATATTTATTTATTTTTTTATATATTTATTTAGTTTTTTATTCATTTATTTATTTATTTATTTATTTATTTATTTATTCATTTATTTATTTATTTATTTATTTATTTATTTGTTTATTTATTTATTTATTTATTAATGTTTATTTATGTTTATTTCTATTTATTTTTATTTATTTATTTTTATTTATTTTTACTTATTTTTATTTATTTTTATTTATTTTATTTATTTTTATTAATTTTTATTTATTTATTTATTTTGGTTTTTGTTGAAAATTATAGAAATTTTTTTTTAAAAAAATCGGCTAATATATACCGAAAGATTATTATGGAAATTATAGACAAAACTTCTATAATTTCCAAAAAACATCTCCAAAGTGCAATTTTCCAGGTTTTTTGTAAAAAGTTAATGAAGAGTCAAAATTATGGAAGAAAATATAAAAAAACAGGGGAGATTTGTTATTTGTTTATTTTTTTAATTTTATATTTTTATATTTACGAGCCCGGAGCCGCCATTTTTGAATAAAAAATTTAACGCCACTCGGAAGTTGAAGCTACTTATAGTTATCAACATTCTAAGTAAAACAACACATCTGTTGATATTTTAAATTTGTGTTGGTAGCCAAATTTCAATACTTTCAGAGTGAGACCGTAAGCTTGTAGCTGCCATATTGATTCCGCTATTTTATAAATATATTTATGCAAGAGAAGAAAACGGCACTTTTTGAAATCACCATGTTTGAAGAATTACAATTTTAAAAAATCAGCCAAAAATATGAATGTTTTTTGTTAAAGTAATTTTTTTATAAGGCGTCACTATGTACCTTTTAAACAAAAAAAAATCATTAAAATCGGTTCACCCGTTCGATCACAATTTTGAAATGAAGTCAAGTGATTCCATGAGTTTAATTTATATTGTTATCACGAGTCTAACTTGCGATTGTCTCACAAAGCAAAAAATATTTCTACGAGTCAGACTCGTAATTGTTTCACAAAGCAAAAATAAATGTCCACGAGTCAGACTCGTGATTGATGCACAAGGGGTTAAGCGATAGTGAACAAAATGGTGTGGGGTCCCTGGAGCACCTGTTTTTTTTTAAAGCTCTTATAACATCTGTACCTGATAATCGAATTGAATGAAACTTGGTACATGAGTATTTAGTACGGTTCACAATAGTTTTGCATCCCAACTTCCGGTTTTTCACTTCCGGTAAAAATTTTGTTTTCGTACTTTTTCAGTGTTTTTTCGTGTCTTTATGCACACTACAGCCTACAATAATGAAGTGATTATGATGAAACTTATGGAAAGGTTCTAATTAGTGTGAGAAGATAATTATCATCTTTTGGGACACATTGATCAAAGTGGCGGTTGGTCTACCATACACATGCTGACTTTTCACACTTTGTTTTTAAAGTTTGTTGGGAGCATGCAGACTTCATTTATTAATTTATTTTAATGACACTTTGAAAAGAGATAGAGACTTAAATAACAAAAAACTGATTAGTTTTCGGACAAAATTGGAATAAGTGGTGGGGGTCCTCCCGGACACCTGTTTACTGTGTCACCATTTTTTCAATGTTTGTTGGGAGCACACAGCATTCGTTCGTCAACGAATTTTGATGACACTTTGGAAAAAGATGCAAACATTTATGGCAAGGAACTGATTAGTTTTTGAGCGATGTGAACAAAGGGGTGGAGGGTGTCCCATACACATGTTTTTTTGAAAGCTCAATAACATCTGTACCTGATAATCGAATTGGATGAATCTTGGTACATTAGCATTTAGTACGGTTCACAACAGTTCTACATCCCAACTTCCGGTTTTTCACTTCCGGTGAAAAAATTTTTTTTGTAAATTTTCAATTTTTTTCGTGTCTTTATGCACACTACAGCCTACAATAATGAAGTGATTATGATGAAACTTATGGAAAGGTTCTAATTAGTGTGAGAAGATAATTATCATCTTTTGGGACACATTGATCAAAGTGGCGGTTGGTCTACCATACACATGCTGACTTTTCACACTTTGTTTTTAAAGTTTGTTGGGAGCATGCAGACTTCATTTATTAATTTATTTTAATGACACTTTGAAAAGAGATAGAGACTTAAATAACAAAAAACTGATTAGTTTTCGGACAAAATTGGAATAAGTGGTGGGGGTCCTCCCGTACACCTGTTTATTGTTTCAATGTTTGTTGGAAGCATACAACATTCGTTCGTTAAGTAGTTTTGATGAAACATCGCAAAAAGATGCAAATATGTATGGCAAGGAACTCATTAGCCTTTTTAGCGATAGTAAACAAAGTGGTAGGGGTCCCCCGAGCACCTGTTATTATGGAAGCTCAATTATATCTGTACCTGATAATAGAATTGGATGAATCTTGGTACATAAACATTTATTACGGTTCACAACAGTTCTGCATCCTAACTTCCGGTTTTTTTTTACTTTTTCTCGTACAACAGAATTTATGTTTGTTGGGATACTACTACTTTCTCTAATATCTTATATATTAATACGCTAAAAAAAACTTTGAGGAACCTAAGGCTTTTTTATTTTTGAATTTAACGGACCATCAAAAATAGGGTTGCGAACAATTCTGAGCTTTGAGGTACACCAGCGTTAATTAGTTTAGACTCAGACGACAACTTTTCGACGCACAAACATTTTTTGTTCATGATTTAAAAATAAATAAATGGCCATCACAAAACATGTGAATTTATATAATTAGTAGATTACTTTATTGGATTGAAAAATAACAATTCCAACACCCAATTCAGTTGATTCAAAGAATTCATGGTTTATCATAACTATAATCTTTTATTGCAATGCATAAACAAAATGCTTTTGTTTCTGCATAGAAATAATCCTAATGTTTAAGTAAAATTCAATCATAGAATCGCTACTGATGTACTAATAATTAACCTAATAATTAATCATGTTTATTTATTGCAATAGAATTATGATAGCAAATTTTTTGTATTAACATTTTATGGTTGAATTAATATATGAGTAACAAACAACAAACAGTATGAAATATTACACTTACTTAAAAAATTTATTAACTTCTTAGGTTCAATTAATAATAAAAGTAATAATATAAATAATAATAATAATAATGAAAAGCTTTAAACAGGTTATTAAAAAAATTAAAATAACAAACAAATAACTATAACAATAACATGGATGAATTTACTTAGTTTCTCATGAAGACTATAAAAACTTAAATAATAATAATACAAAATTAAAGTAGTGAAAGGATTGGATTTAGATAAATTTTCTAAGATTTATAGGTCACAAAGACGATTGAATTTTGTATTTCATTATAATGGTTTGTAAGTCATAATGAATTAAATTATAGAATTTATTTTGAGTCACGACTAATCAAAGATTTTTGCTTATTTTATGATGATATTGTTTAATTTGCAGTTAAAGATTATTTAATTTCCGTTGTTGTTATAGAATGGTTGAAAACCGATAGTATATTATATGACATTGGAAGCAGACAAAGTTAGCTGTGGATTTTAATAATTCATCCATCTTGGGTTGTCTGATTTAGAGTATGTCTTCCACCGCTACAGTGGTTAGTTCTTTGATTCTATAAGTTTGTATTAGGACCGATTTCAGCCTGTTTAGGTAAGTGGAACATCTATGCGGTATAAAACATGAGCTCTGTTTTGCATGGCATCAGGTTATTCAGATAGGTTAAATTAATTTACGAATAGGAGAATTTTCTTATTGAATGACGAAAAGCCTCATCAAAATTTTTTCGAGTTTTTGAATCAATTTTGATCAAACAATTGTTTTCTTTGGGTAGCGAAAATCCGAAATTCTACGTCCACGCCGTGCTACCTGGGTAACGCTTACAGAATTAGAGTGTAGATGAGAGGGGCAGAGTAAATACTATTTATACTCATTGATTCTAACCATGGCGAGTCTTTGGCGCCATAAAACCAATGCAGCTCAAGCGTCTGTTCTACATGTTAGGAGCGGCTTGGAGCGGGCGTCTGTCTTGGATCAAGGGGTTCGCTATATAAACGTGTAAAAAGGTTGTTTCTGGTGAATTAAGATGCAGAACGAACCCATTCACGAAAATTTGGCGAAAGGCTAACACCCCATTTTCGTAAAAAATTATTTGTCATGAATTCCGTACACTGGCCTCGGATTATCTCGGACTCATTTCAAGAACGACCTCGGAAACAGTCCTCGGACTACGATTTAAAAATGTGAACCTAGAACTAGAAACCAATTCGACAGCTACACACTGGATATAGTGGTATTACAAGAACTAAGATGGACAGGAAGTGGAATCCACAAAACAGCTCTCTACTATTGCGGTCATCAAAACGGAGGAGAATTCGGAGTTGCTTTCTCATACATCGTAGCGTGAATTAACATGTTATCGACTTTTGTCCAATTAATATGCGGATATGCACAATGAGAATCCGCACGCAAAAATTTAACGTAACGATCATCAATGTTCATGCACCTACTGAAGACAAAGCAGATGATATTAAAGATCTGTTCTTCCTAGAACTCAAAGAAGTCATGAATAAAATCCCGCGGCACGATATAAAAATCGTGATAGGTGATAGGATATACTTCAATGCTCAAATAGGTAGAAAAGCAGAACTTAAAACACATATCGGCCCTAACAGCTTGCATCGTACCAGTAAAAATAACGGCGTTCGCGCAACTGAGCTGGCTATGATGTACGATCTAGGATGTACGAATCGGAAAACGACCACCGAAATCACGTAACGAATGGTTCGATGACGAGTGCCGCGAAAGCGTTGAGCACAAACAAAAACTGCGAAAAAATGGTTAACAAGGAACACTCAAAGTTCCCAAACTGATTATCTATGCGCTAGAAAAACCTCAAAAAAGTAAATTTCTTTAAGAATTAGAAAAAATAAAATTTTGTAATCTGTATGTGAATTTGAAACAAATCTAAAATAGAAACTATATTTGCGATGAATTTTTTGAAATTATTCGGTATAATTCTTCAGATGGTTAAAGATCTTTTTCTACATATTCGTTCTCCCGAACCACTTCCTAATAGACCCCAGCTTTGATACGATCACTCAGTTAAGCTTTGTCGCATTAAAGATTCCTTTCCTTCATTTACTAAACAAGGACTCGGCAAAACACACCCTCTTATCCACTCTATAGATGTGGGTCTTGCATAACCCGATTAAACAACGCATTTATCCTGTTTCTCCGATCGTTGAAAAAGAATTTTATGAAGAAATCGATAGAATGATTTCTCTCGGAGTCGTCGAAGAGAGCAATAGTTCTTGGAGTAGGCCAGTGGCGATTGCCAAAAAACTAAAAATCAAAATGTTAAAAAAGACTTTGTCTAGACACCAGACGACTCAGCCACGTGACTGTCAAAGATGCATACGGACGGATAGATAGAATTTTTGTATACTTGGATGATTTGCTAAATATTTCCGCTACATTTGAAGGACATATGCAGCTCCTGACTGAAGTATCAGCGAGATTGAAGCTAGCTAATATATGACTATAAATGTGGAAAGAGCAAATTTTGTTTGATGTCTACTAGATACCTTGGAGTTGTCGTAGGTGGATGTATTTTACAGTTCGAAAGAAAGTAGCCACTGTCGCTAGCTTTCCACAACCTAAAACTGTTCGTCAGAGTCATCGTTTTCTTGGTATGTCAGGTATTCACAATTCATTTCTAGCTTACGATCTTTAACAGAATTTCAGGAAAACCAAAATTTCAGTGGAGCATTGAATGTTGATTTTACACGGACGTTCCATATACAGTGCGATGCCGCCGTCTAATCTTTATTGGCGTGGGAAGCGTAGTTTCAAAAAGACGAAAATGATTATGACCGTCCAATTCCACACTTCTCTAAGAAGCTAAATCGATCACAAAAAATTTACATAAAGGCTCCGCAAGACCAAAATAGTTCAAATTCTTTATATCGTCTTTACGTTCCTAAACACTTATTCCGAAACTACTCCATTCTTATTACGATTCTTCATTAACTGCTCATCTTGGAATTTTTAAAACGTTCGAACGATTAAGAAAATTATACTTTTGGCCAAAAATGTTTCAGGCCGTTAAATCGTATCAAACGTTATCAAACGTTGTAATATCAAACCGTATCAAACGTTGTAACTTTGGTAAGACTTCAAAACCAAATTTTTGACAACACCACCGATGGGAAGCTTCTATAATCCAACTGTTCCTTGGCAGCGGATCTATACCAAATTCTTAGTTCGTTACTCTCGCAATCGTGTTGGGTTTACCCATATATTGGTTGTTATCAACTCCTACTAAATTTTTAATTATTGAGCCCTTACGATCCGTAACATCAGAGAGTGCTATCGGCGTTCTTCATAAAAGAGTTTTCAATTTATTTGGAGTCCAAAAAGTTGTAGTGAGTGACAATTTGTTTCCTCAAAATTTCAGTCTTATCTATCCAAGTTTAATGTACGACGCATTTTTACTCCGAAATACAGTCCGCAGTTTAATGCTTCGGAACGTAAAAATCGGACTATTTTGACAGCAATCCGATCATATCTAGATACAGATCACCGCAATCGGTTGCGCTATGGGATTGTTACGAGAATTAGATACTAAAAGCTGCATCAAAAATACATGCACGTACATACAATCTACGAAGTCGTCAGCGTTTTTTCAATATAGGTAAAATTATACATGTACGACATTTTTTCCTAGAGCTATGCTACAATGCGATATTCAGCCAAACTACCCTTTAAGTTTGTAAAGGCCTGTATAAAGCAGACACGTAGCCTATAAATATGTGGATGAGAATGAAAGGGAAATTGGTGTATACCATGTCAAGGATATCTGATAATTTTTGTTTTATTTTAAATCGAAACGAAGTTGATCATATTGTTTTATAACACATAAACGTAGCCTAGCATGAGACCTCTCAAAGGTCAGGAGGCAACCCCACGATCTGTAACCATAAGGTTTACAAGACCTGAAAATTAGCTTCTTGTTCTAAATCCTAAATTATATATTAATTTTTTTTTGTTTTAAAACCAGTTCACACTACTGTAACCGGTGACTTTTTTTAGGGTTCCGTTTTTTATACGGAACACTATTAGTGAAACGAGTAAAACGAGTTTTTCACATTATATCGATTATCTCGTAAACTATAAATGCTATGAACCTGAAATTTGAGGTGCGTATAAAAATAATCTGTCCACATGAAATGACGGATACAAATAAAACTAAAATGGTTTTCGTTGTGTTTACAGGGGTACGATGTGAGACCTTTGAGAAAATACACTTTTTTATAGTTTAAAGTAGGGTATCATATGAAAAGGCTTCATTTCAGCATTCCTTAAAAGTTTATTTTGGAATTTTACACCTCACCATTTTTTGTATAATTTTGAATAATGATGTTTTTTCGTGTTTTCTTACCTCGATTAGCTCCGAACCTAACTAAACGAAATTTTTCAAATGTATTTGGAATGACAGAATAATTAGTAAGTTTTTAATAAAAAAAATATATAAAAGTGTCATATACTCATATTAGATTTATTAAGGGGGTGGAAATGAGAAGGGGTAAAAACACTATTTAAAATGTGGTCAAGTGGGGTGTCATTTGAAAGAGCACCTAATTTAGAAAACAAATCAATTTCTTTTGGAATTTTGCGGTGCCCAGTTTTTGAGTTATTGTCAAAAAAGTGTAAAATTCAGACCGTTCCCCCATACGTTTCGACACTCATTGACAGAAAATTTTTTAAAAATTCATAGTTAGGATATTTGGTAAATTTTGTATGAAAATTATAACGAAGTCTCAAATAATTATATTTCTATGTGTTTAGGGGACGGGGTAGAGAGGGTAAAAAAACCTTTTTTGACCCAAGCGAGTGGGGTGTCATTTGCAAGAACGAACACTTAATGTAAAAATTATTGCAATTTTTTTTAGAAATTTTGGGTGCACATTTTTTTGAGTTATGGACAAGAAAGTGCAAAATTCAGATCGTTCCGCCCCCTACGTTTCGACGATGATTGACAGAAAAATGAAAAAATTCACAGAGACAAGAAGATTGGTAAATTTTGAATGAAAATCATAGCGAAGACTCAAATAATTATATTTCTGTATGTAGGGGATGGGTGTGGAGAGAGTAAAAAAATATTTTTGACCCAAATGAATGGGGTGTCATATGAAGAAGTACATAATTTAAGAAACACTACAATTTTTTTTAGAATTTTGCAATGCGTAGTTTTTGTGTTTATGGAAAAAAAATATTTTTAGTATGTAGCTCTCCAATCAAATTCAATCCGTTTACAAGCTGGTGTAATTGAATCTTTCTTAAGTTACCAAAAACATTTATGGATAAGATTTAACTTGAATTAACATTTTTTTGCCATGTTTGATCAATGTAGATTTGATTGTAATTTACTATTGACATTTACAATTTAACATTTATATTGTTATGCGTCTATGGTCTGGAAATATAAGGACATTACAATAATACTTTTTGTCAATAATTTTTGATATTGTGTTCTTTTACATTTACGGAACCCTTGACGAGCGAATTTTTTCTTTATGGCTAACATAAGACATATCGCTAACACATTGAATGAAGTTGAACCAATTAGGGAATTCCGTTTGTTATTACGACCGCTGATGTTGATTTTAGTTGTGTTAAGAAAAAAGTTTTGTTAGATGTTTTAACATTACAAGATGCCAAACGCTGCAATAGTTAAAGTTCATAAGCTTTTGTAAATAAAAAATGTGGTGATTAAATGATTTTTATCTGGTTCATTGTTTTATGCAGATATCAAATATCAAACCATAGCCCTATTCTAAACATGCAAATGTACTAACATTCACCATAAGAACACTTTTGAAGTATTATTCATGATACATATAAACATACTTGTAAATGTTTAGGCTACCCAGTAGAATAATGGACATGAACAATGAAAGATAATTTTAATGTTAATTGTTTAATGTACACTATTTTTATGTAAAGTATATCATATCATAAACACTTTAATCTGTCAATCTTAAACTATATTACATTTATCAATTACCATAATTTAGAATTTTGTTCTCGTAATTGTAAGCCGCGAGACTCGTAACATTATTTATTCGAAATTTGTCATAGAAATTATTTTTTCTCAATCTTGAGATTCTAGTTATTGATACAAAAATAAAATATATAAAAATCAACGACCCTGAAAAATTGTTAATAATTATATTAAAAGTTTTTATTTTTAATTACATCGCGTTATTATATGGTTCGACTTGTGATTGTATCATGTGATTGGAATGATAATAGAATTTTATTTGAAAGCTTTAGGTATGGAATTGTTATGTGGAGAAATATAATACAAAATAGTCTTCTTATACGTACAAATTTGGTCTTCAATTTTGATTATGATTTTGTTTTAAGTTGAGGTTGAGATATAAAAGTGAAGGTTATATCAATAAAAATTGAAAGGTG
Organism: Diogma glabrata; assembly: GCA_963693315.1. Classification (NCBI taxonomy): domain Eukaryota; kingdom Metazoa; phylum Arthropoda; class Insecta; order Diptera; family Cylindrotomidae; genus Diogma; species Diogma glabrata. The sequence goes on along the minus strand of OY856187.1, from coordinate 406,170,161 downwards.
TGTTTCGATCGAATTTGGAAATATTTTGAAATATTTATAGACTCGTTGTATTTTTTTTTTGTGTAAAATTAATCGATTTGTATTATTTTATCCTGAATTTTTTTTTTCTCATTAACTGAAACCTTCTTATGTCAAGAAGTAGTGATCTAAGAAACAAATTGAAACATTTTTTGGTGAAATATTTGTATCTATAATTTAAATAAATAAAGTTGTCAATCAAATTAATCTAAAAACTGTTTACTAAGAAAATTATGTATATAAACCTTAACTAACAAGTAAATATAAATTAAACTAAACAATAAATCATAATTTATTTTCCAAACCCAAAATTTAAACATGTCAAGTGGATTGCTTCATAATTTTCTTAAAAGAAATTTAATAATAAAAGAAAAATAAAAAATGTGGAGGTTTGAAATTTTTATTCCATTCAAAATCAATGGCGTTTATGATTCTTACCATATTTCCGATTAAATCATAATAAAGAAATAAAACTTTTTAATTCAAACAAATAAAGTAATATTCGTGCAAAGAAATGAATTATGAATATTTAAATAAAATTCTATAATTAAAATATTGCGTTACGTTTTCTATTTAATTTTTGTGTTGTTAATTTTTGAATGAAGTAAAAAGTAAATCAGTTTATTTTATTTAATTGTTATGAGAATTGAGTTATAAATTTAAATACAATTGAATGAAAATTACAACAACAAATAATTTACCTCCTCGTTGTTTTTTCATGTATAAACCAAATATATCGAAAAAAAAACTTTCAAACGAAATCAATCATAATATTTATTTCTAATTCAATTTAAATAGTTAAAGAAACCCAAAATCCTACTAATTAATCAATAATATGAAAAATATAAATTTAATCTCATAAAAATCTTAAAAAAGTCGCTCCTACACAACGATATACAACTTCGTTTTTTTTTGTTTAGTTTATAAGAAAATATGAAAAAAAAACTTTCAACTTTCGTTTATCAAAAAATCAAAGTAAGAAAAAAAAACTTGTTTTATTGCAGCACATCTTGTCCTCATACAACTTATATTTTTCTTTTATTTCAATTTATATTGATTTAAGATTTCTATTTAATAAATAAACGATAGATAAATGACCTACTTACTTCTTGACTGAGTTAATAAGAGACAGTGCATTAAAGGTCTGAAATAAGCACAATAGGGATAGATTTTATGGTGTTTAATTAAGATTTGAAAGATCTCTTTTCGAACAGAATATTTGAAGTCGAATATTGATAGTCGACAAAGTGTAACGTCCGTTTTCGTTTCGTTTTCGATCAACCTACAGAGGAGAATCTAAATAGTTTTTTATTTCTGGCCGGATATGAGAACCCAAGTTCATGATCTGCGAGACAACTGCGAGACATGTAAACATTCTAATAAAACCACCCGTCCACCTATTATTTCACGATTCCGTACTGAACGTCCGTGGCAGCGCGTGTATGTCGATTTCCTTGGACCCTACCCTCGTTCTAAGGCTGGTAACACATTCATATTCATAGTTCTAGACTATCTAGCTAAGTTTATTCTCTTCAAACCATTGAAAATTTCCGATCCCCAAAAATGATTTCGTTTTGTCGATTTGTCAACTCCACACTCACCAACTTGAGCAGGAAGGGAAGGCGGACGGTTTAGATCATGTGAGTTTATTTATTTGATTTCTGTTGTTATTTTATTATTTAGTATTATAATTATCTACATTAACCATTCCTTAATTTCTCTTACGTAAAAAAATTTTTTTTTGTTTCTGTTTTGTTAAATAAATAGTATATTTTCCTACAAGAGATGAAAACATTGTTTTTTTCGTGAATAAACATTTGTTCACGAGACGCGCTAGCGTCGAACGAAAAACGTTTTTATCTCGCGTAGGAAATGCAATTTTTTCTATTTTTTCTATGAAATTTTGTACAATGTGTGTATGATGGTCAAGCTTGAGAGATAGGATAGTTATTATCTTGATTAAATGCCTAAATATTTTTAATTGCGAATTAAATGTTAAATATGGATGGTTCATATGACAACTTTCAGATGGCAGCGTAAATCAATTTATTCAATTGCTAGTAAACTTCAACATCTGTATAAGGCCATTATTAGACTATCATTAGTAAAGAAAATTTTTTTTTATTTGATAATAAACAAAAAGCATATTATGCTAAGTCAAATACGTTACCAAAGATTATTGATAATTTTTTGCACGATTAGGCGATTTTGCATGTTTACTGATTTGTAAATAAACATAGTAAGGTTCGTTTACAATTCACAGGTTGGTAAGTAATTACTTACCGATCATGCAGACGGTAAGTAATTACTTACCAGTAAGGGAGACCTGAGGGTGTGAATAAAAACGATTATTAGTTAAATAATTGTGTACGTCTATTCACTACCTTCAAATTTAAATAATATTGATTTAAAAATATTGCAATTAAAAGATTTAAAAGCAATTTATTTTGAAAAAATATTCGATGGAATTAAGTTTTGCAACAAGAAAACCTATAGAATTATGATGAAACGCAAAGCTTACTATTTTGTAATGACATTTTAAGAAATTTTCTTTAAAACATTCAAACTTGAATTTTGTAAATGAATTTTATTATTTAAATAATTTTAATTGAATTTTTATTAATCGTGCAAAAAATGAAATAAGCATTTTGGGCATTAAGAGTACTACCGATTTCGGATATATTAGAGATCTCGACTTCGTCTCGATCTCAAAACATATATCCTCAATCGGTAAAACACTCTTACTGCCCTTAATACTTAAATAACTATTGTGGAGGTATATATTAATTATAGAAGAGTTAAAAAGTATCGAAACCTGTAAAAAATTTATTGTATTGGTTTTTATAAAGTTTGAATAAAAATAAGAGTAAAAATTAAAGAAAACAATAATTTAAATTTATTTATTTATTTTTTTCATTGATCTTCAATGTTAATTTACAAAAATCAATATCAAATTGAAAAATACTCTTATTTGTATTGCTTATTAAAATAGAATGATTAGAAATAAAAAAAAATAGTCATCAAATATTTTATATATTCGCCTCATAAATTTGGGTTAGCCAATAGATGGTGCCGTATTTGTATTTAAAACGTTGTTTTTAATGTTAAAGTTTTGCAAATACACTACGATTTGCTTTTTCCAATTGTCATGTATTATTTATTCATTGGTGATAACTATTTTAATTGGTTTTTTTTAAATTTCGGTTTATATGCGTAGTTTGCTTTGATCAATGTTTTTTGCGTTGAACATAATTTTATGAAATTGAAAAATGAATGTATAATTTACACCTTATTGAGTCCACTCTTAAAAATAAAATTTCTTTATTATTGTTTCTAATTACTTTTTATTTTATATAATTGAATATATTTCGGGTTATTTGCAACACATCACCAACAAACGTTTAAAAGTGGTTAGTAAATAAATTTGAATTTATGTTGCCTTTGTCGATATTAATTGCGTTTATATCCTTATGGATGTAAAGGGATTCAAAAGCATCCAATTTATTGCTGTCGTGCACCTCTTTCTTAAACCTCATATTATCTATTGAAAAATTTAAATAATCATTTTATTTTCCAAAACATGTTTTGCTATTGGGGCTTTATTTGGTTGGTTTGTTTTAATGTATCCAGAATGTTCCTTAAAGCATTTCCTCAAACACCTAAGCGTCTGCCCATATAATATTTTTATAGTATTCACAACAAGATAGTTCATTAACACCGACTTTATCATGTGTTTTATCTTTAGTTGATCCTTACTTATGTTTCAACGTCATGATGTTACAAATTTTCTCATCTACACCAAATATGTTGTTGGTTTGTAATTGTATGTAAAACCTGTTCCTAAAAATAAGTGATGATAGATAGTTGATATTATCGATTATATCGATTTAAAAATTACGAAATGGGAGCCGCACAAATACTATAAAAAGAAACATAGCTCATCAAACAAGGATGGCAATCATGATGAACAAACTAATTAAAAATGGTGGGACTTAGCTGGCAACACGTATGCAATAGTAATTTGCAAACGGTAACTATGCATTAATGAATGAAAGAACTCATTAACGAATTAAATATATGCTCCCGCAGGAAGATTTGTAAAATTAAAAATTTTTGATCTTTGGGTGTGACAGCCCTGCGTACTTAAGTCCCTACTATTTCTATATGAGTTAGCTTGAGATACCGTATACCACTGGCATAGCAGTGAGATATCACTAGCCAAAGTGATATCTTAGGGATGTTGGCGAATAAACTTTTTTCAATCAACGATAGCACCCTTAGTCTTAGTTGTGGAATATTCTTTGATGATGACACGGTATTTTTTTTAAAATAAAATGTGTTTGGTAGTACGAATTACAATGTGTGCAACAACACATAACAACCTTTGAAGAATAAGGTCCCACAACAACATGCTTTCTAAGGCGTTGATGAACACAAATTTTTTATTTTTTTACATTTTTTTAAAGAATGAACTTTTTCGTTTGCTCGAAGAAATGAGCTTCCATATAACTATTAAATATGCCGGGTTTAATCCTTGAGCAAAACCATGTTTTACACGATCTTGGTATATGCTTCTAGCACTATAAGGATAATTGGTAACCCAATTTAGCTTTGTTCCTACAAATTTGAAAAAAAAAATATTTTATTTTTATTTCTTCCATTTTATCATGAAATATTGCCCTATGTCGTTTATTATTATAAGAAAGGATTTATTATTTAGTTTTCAATTCTTTAAAAAGAATATAAAGACCAAAATATAGGAAATTTGCGTCCATCATCTTAAAAAACATGATGTTGCGGAACCTAGGTCTTAAAGGGTTTTATGTGTTGTTGTGACACATATTGTAATTCCAACTACACAACACATTTTATTAAAAAAATATGTCAAATATTTTGAAATAGCACAATTTTTTTGAAATTTTAGGTGAAAAAGATGATAAACAATGTCATTGAAGCTACAATTTTGAATGGAAAATTCAAAGGGGAATATGTACTATTGTCACGAATTTAAATGATCCCAACAGATATGGCATTTGAATTCAAACGTTTCAGTGCGACTTGCTTTTGCAATGACCATCAACAAAGCACAAGGACAATTGCTGCAAGAATGTGGACTAGGTAGATTTGGAGAATCCATACTTCTCACATCTGGACAACTGTATGTGGCCAGCTAACGTCGGAATAACTTCTGGTTTATTCGCATCTAGACGGAAAAACACAAAATATAATGTGTGGCCACAAGCACACGAATAAAGAAATAAAATTAAAACGAAAATTTTTTCCCTATAAAAATAAATAATTGTTGCAATAAAAATGACACAATGTAAATTGAATGTTAGGTACGTTTAGTTTAACTGAAATAACTGAAAAACAACAACAATTGCATTAAATTTTTCGTTGTTTCAAATACTTCAGTCAAATTGAACACGGCTGTTATCAAAACGAGTTTTCTTGATTATCCTTTCTTATGAGATACCGACAATATGCGACGGGTATAATGTTAAATAAACAAAAGTTTTACACTATTTGGTGTAAAATATATAAAGTTTTGAGATTTTTAGAGTGATTAAGCTTAAAGTAATTATTTTAATTCACATGAATTTTGCAATTTTAAAGCATTTTTTATTTTCTCTCAGAAAAACATCTTTAAAACAGTTTTTGTGTGCTTCGTGTCGGAAACAAATACAATTTACAATTGTATAATCACAGATGAAGAATTAAATTTAAATAAATATGAAATAATGAAGTTTCAATTTATGAATTCTGAACATGAAAATTAAAATATGTTTCATTGATAATAAATTTATTTTTAATAAAAGAAAGGAAACGCTTGTTTGTTTATTATGTTTCATTGTTTCAATCACTGTGGCTGAGTCTGTACGATGGCTTTGAATTATGATGTCTCTGATGAGTGTGAGTTCAATCCCGACAATAATTACTTATTATCGGGAATAATACTTTCAATAATTACTTTGAGCAATATTTACTCACAAAATCGCCCAAAAATACATATTCCATTAATGTTGTCTATATATGGAACATATATGCTAATATATTGATCGTGTGTAAGAAATTAGTTTCGCATTGATTTGCAGCAATCAATAATGACTTTAAAATGACAGGATTTGACTAAATAGAAATTTTTCTGATCCGATGAATTCTAATACAAAAACTTCCAAATAACTTTGATTTTTTTTTGCATCATTTCTTCTATTCCTTTTTGCATCACTTCTTCTATACCTTCATCGAATGTATTGTCGCTGTTCTTACTGCCCTTTCTGACAATAAAATGAGATATAGATCAAAATTTTTTGCAACTTTTTTAGTAACCTACCGGTAAAGAAAACGTATATTAAACCGCATGAGCACTGTGAAAATTTGTGAATCGATTTTGTTTCGTATAATGTTCTATATAGAGACACACCTGAAAGCTTACACACCTGAAAACTTATTTGATCGCGTATTTTTTATATATCCTTTGTTTTATATATAATACTATTTTTTTATATTTCACTGATCAACTAGAGTGCTGATCCTTTTACATTCATATTTAAAAAAAAATAGAAAATCATTTCTCATTACTACTCTTTGAAATTATTGCTACTACGTCAACAAAATGTATACACACAAACTTTATTTATAGGCGTAGCAAAGCACGCCGGGTCCCGCTAGTTTACTATAAATTATAAAGTTAGAAGTCGACAACAAAACATTCAAAATTCATATTCTATTTCTTCATGGTTGCGTTATTTAAAATACTTTCTAAAATTATATGAAAAACCATAGCTAGTTTGTTATTCTTTTTACACTAGTGGAATAGACTTCTCATTTACTAAAAATTTAAAATTTAAAAAATTTAAAAACCTCTGGCGACCAACCCGAGACACACCGGCCATCGTTCGAAACAAAAATCGTTACAAAGGCAATATTGCTACTTGTCTCTAGTCGGCTGCTCGATATTTATATTTGAATTGTTTTGACCAATCCTGAGTTAGTGCTCTTTTATATTGTACTCTACTCGACTTGGTAAAAAAATGTGCTCCACATAACAGAGCCCTCTTCAAACAAATAACCCAATTTTTTTTTTTTAAATTTGGATCTTGCAGAAGTGAGTTGTAAGTTTAACTGAATAAATATTTTTGAACCAACTGATTATCCAATCAACATAAGTCAAACAAAAATTAAAATATCATAGTTAACTTTCAATCCCTGATATTTATGATCTTCAAATAATCCCACATACCTGCCAATCTTAACTCAGTTATTACAACTTATCCTACCGCTCAATCATCCATCACTCACCTAAAACGAAAAAAAAATATAAAAAATTAAACGTTATTTAATTGTAACAAATATCATTAAAAATTTATTTATTATGATCAAAATTTATGATAGGATAGTTACCGCGATTTCTACTTTCAACCAACCTGACATGCAAGAACAATATATTATTTTTTTGATGATGAGGAGATTATTGTTTTTATGAAATCTTTCAAAGATTTAGAAAATTTAATTTTGGAAATCTAATTAATTATTTCTACACATGATACAGCGATTTCACTATTAGTCATTTTACATAACAAATGTAATTTGTATAACCGAACTTAGTAAGTAGCAATTTTAAATTAATGCTAAATATAACTTTCCATTATATCATCTTTAATTACGATTATAAAACTTTCAACCATAGTCGATGTTTAAATTAAATATAAATAAACTTATATTATTTTTCCAGACATAATTAAAATTCTATTTTAAATTCCATAAAATTATGTGTTTAAAAAAAATGAAATAAAAAAAGAATTTATTGTTTTCAGATAGATAATAGAATCTTTAATGCCATTCGAGTATGTCTACATAAACGATAGAGATCAAGTTTTAGTAAAGGTTATTGACTTGAATTAGGTTTATTATATCGTAGAAAGTAGTTGAAAGTTTTTCAATTTGAATAAAAACATGTTTTATGTTAGGTTAAGCAATAAAAGATAAAGCTGGCGACGAAGTAAAAAATTTGAAATCACAAAAAAAAAACAAAAAAAAGGCTCAGATTTGTATAGAATGTTTAGATAGCTAAAGAAAAATCAACCATTTACTGGCTCATACAAAGCAATATATATGGTTTAAATGGCGTATGGTTTTCATCCCCTTCATGTTGTGAAGCTGATTCAAAATTAAAAAATATAAGTAATAGATTTAATTTAATCAATTTTAGTCACAAAAGCCACTAAATTCAAAACACATGACATATATCGACTTATGCACGACAGTTTAGTCTCTTTTGATGCTCCTTTTGTTGTTGCCTTTTTCTCAGTCGTCCACCTATCTTCATCGGTTGTACTAAAACAAATATTGTCATGTCATCGTTGATTACATGGAATTACAATATGTATCACGACAACACATACATATATGTACTTATTTTTTTTTAATTAGCTGCACATGTCATTGTTCAGACTCTTTGAATATCTGAAGATGTCATGTAGATGTGATTACGTTAAATTACGTTAAACAAAAATTTGAAAGTAAAATGTACGAAGATGCAGTCCATACAAATATTATAATTTTTAGATAATTCTCATTCTCTCTAGCTAGAACACTCACAGTGATTAAAATTAAAATAAATTGTGTTATACTTATACCAGTCTAGATACCTTAAAAACAGACAAAAAATGGAAAAAATTAGTAACAGGATGAAAACTATTGGATAAATAAGAAAATATTGTGCAAATGATGGGAAACATAAATTAAAGGTGATCCGATCGGTAGAAAATGGTTTTTCATGATTTTCAGCGAAACTAGACCTTCTGTCGAATAAAATTTGAAACAAATGTTGTAGGTAATAAAAAGGTCTATAACTTTTATGTCAGCCATTTTTTCACATAACCCAAGGTTTGCCGTAAAACTAGAAAAAACCGAGCAAAAGTGGCTTTTTCGTTTTTAATTTCTATCTGCCACAAAAAAAAATTTTTTCACACAATTCGGCGGAAGATTACCTTTTGTCACTAATAGGCTGTAATTTTTTGAAATCAAAATATTTATTTTTACGTTTAATTTTGATTTTAAACCAAAAAAGTGACCTCATTTTCATACGAAAATTCTCCTGTATGGGAAACAATTTTTCAAAAAAAAAACATAAATCATTATGTTTGTTGAAACGTCTACTTTTAGATGGTGTAAAAAAAATAAACATTAAGGTAACATAAACATGGATACATTTTCCAGGGAATGCTAAAAACTGAATAATCTTGATTTTAAAGAGGAAAATAACTATGATTGTTTAAAAATATTCATTATTTGTTAAAATTTACCGTTGAAATCTTTAAAAAATATAATTTTTTTTCATGGTAATGTGCATTTTTTTTACACCATCTAAAAGTAGACGTTTTAACAAAAAATAAAGATTACTGATTCTTTTGAAAAAACTGTTTCCAACACAGGAGAATTTTCGTGTGAAAATGAGCTCACTTTTTTGGTTGAAAATCAAAATCAAACGTAAAAATAAATATTGTGATTCCAAAAAATTACAGCGTATTAGGGACATAATAAAGTACGTTTTCACCAAATTGTGTAAATGAAAAAAATTTGTTTGTGGGAGATAAAAATTAAAAACGAAAAGACCTTTTTTTCTCGGTTTTTTCTATTTTCACGGCAAATTTTAGGTTATGTGAAAAAATAGCCGATATAAAAGTCATAGAACTTTTTATTATTTACAACTTTTAATTTAAACTTTTTTCGATAGAAGTTCTAGTTTCGCTGAAAATCGTAAAAAACCATTTTCTACGGTTAGAAGCTCACCCCATTTCACCCTCGTAACTCGGATCACCTTTAATTTATGTTTCTTATCATTTGCGCATTATTTTCTTCCTTATCTACAAGTTTTCATGCTGCTACTAATTTTTTCCTCACAAAAAGCTATTTTGACTGGTCTAACTTATAAATCAAAGGATTTAAATATATCTTATATATTAAATACGCTAAAAAAAAAAAATTTGTACAGCCTAAGGCTTTTTTATTCGAATTTTGATTCATTTGAAATTTTCACTGCGAACTGATATTAGTGTAACTTAGATTTTAAAGATTTTTGGGATTTTTCGGATCCTAAATAAAAAAGTTATAGACGAATTAAAATGTATTTTTGAATTTAACGGCCTCCCACATACAATATGAAAATGGATAAGTTTATATTTTTTTTTCACAAAAACGATAAGCAGGCTACAGACCTTCAATCAATTCGAAAACAAAAACAAACGAAATAATATTTAGTGTAAAAATCCCATAAATTTTATTTCGTTTATTTTCGTTTTCAATTGATTGACAAATTGATTGAAGGTCTGTAGCCTGCTTTAAGAGAATATAAAAAAATTAATATAAAAAAATTAAATTTAGTATTTTATATTTTCTTTTTAAATTTCAATTTAGTTTATGAATTGATTTTGGAGTGAATAGACGTAATATTTTTCTTTGTTTTTTTATTATAGGAGTGGATAGACGTAATATTTTTCTATGAATGTTTTGAATGAAGAAATGAATGGCACGTGGTATTTATCATTTAAAAATTCTTGTGTTTGTTAAATTTGTCAGATGAAGATAGAAATGATTCAACATGATAATGGTATGAGTGAGTTTATATTATTTTTCTTTGTTTTTTTATTATTATTATTTTTCTTTGATTTTCTTTGATTTAATTATTACGGTGTTAATGGTGAAATGAATGTTGTGAATGAAGAAATGAATTGCACGTGGTATTTATCATTTTAAAATTCATGTGTTTGTTTAATTTGTCAGATGAAGATAGAATTGATTCGACGTGATAATGGTATGAGTGAGTTTATATTATTATTCTTTGTTTTTTTATTATTATTATTTTTGTTTGATTTTCTTTGATTTAATTACTATGGTGTAATGGTGAAATGAATGTTGTGAATGACGTATTATTTTTCTTTGTTTTTTTATTATTACTAGGAGGGCCCGGCGTGCTTCGCTACGCTTATAAATAAAGTTTTTGCGTAGACATTTTGTTGGCGTAGAAGCAATGAATTCAAAAAGTAATAATGAGAAATGCTAGCATATAATTTTTAATTTTTCTTTTTAAATATATGAATGAAAAATAATGAGAACTCTAGCTGATCAGTTCGGATATATGAAAAATTAGCGATCAAATAAGCTTACTTGAAAACTTATTTGATCGCTAATTTTTCATATATCCGAACTGATCAGCAAGAGTTCTGATTTTATTTTTCATTCATATATTTAAAAAGAAAAATTAAAAATTATATGCTAGCATTTCTCAAATCTATATTTATAAGCGTAGCGAATCACGCCGGGCCCTCCTAGTTTTCATTATTGTATATTCGATAAATACAACAAAATTATTAACAACAGTTGTATGTTTGTGTTGGGGGAAATGGTGGCCCGGCAAGTAGCTGAAGAAGAAACATGCTCCTAGACGAGCCTGATCTAATTGGAAAATATTATAATTGAAAATTTTGGAAAATTGTCAAACAAAACCACGCGGTGGTACGCGTTAAGTATCACACTTGATTATTAATTAATTACATGAAGAAAAATAAATTATTTTAATTTTTTTTTTTATTAATTAGTTAGACATGTTTGGATTCAAGATACTGCTGATATCGAATTCCCAACCACTTCAGTGTTTTTAAAATTTCTCAACAAAAGATCTGATATGCTAGAAAACTTGAAGCCAACGAATACGCTACAGTCTAAAGCCTCGATATTCAAGAACATTCCATTGAGGTCATTGTTTATGTCATCTAATATAACATGTCCCATGTGCGAAGAACAACATTATTTGAACGAATGTTCGAAGTTTTTGCCTTTGTCTATCACTGCTCGTCGAAACCGGGTGAGAGAATTGGGTCGCTGCTTCAACTGTCTCAACCGAGATCACAAACGGTGCAAAACATGTAAACGAAAACATGATGCTAGTCTTCATCTAGATGAAACACCAAATACAAACATTTCATCAAATAAAGCAATTTTGAATGAAAGTGTTCCCGATTATCACATTGCGGTGTATCAAGTTTGCAAGGTTTCAATATTTCTGAAAATACTTTAAGAGTAAGTTCTTATAAGGTTCCGATATGGTTCATTGCCAACAGCGTTGATCAATGTGATAATGGTGGCGACAACACACCTTTATTACTGAAGCTTGTGTACAGAGACTTCGTCTGCCCAGAGCAAATGCAAAAATAGCGGCATTTGTTCCACTTCAGCAGCAGTAACACGAGGGATAACTGAAATCAAATTAATCTTTCAATCAAATTGATCCCATGAACTCAGTTGAAGCCAGTGCATTAATATTGTCTTCGCTGGCAGCTCGAATCCCCGCAATAGAATTAAAATTTCCGCTAAATGATCAACTTAAAATATTAAATTTAGTGGATCAAACATATAATATTCCCGTACCTATTGATATCTTGGTTGGAATCAGTCAATTTTTAAAAATTATGAAACCAGACCAAATTAAAAATGAAGATGAGGATCCCATAGCCCAGCCCAAGATACAATGTTTGGATGGGTTACAGCTGGAGAATTTCCTCATTGTTTGGTGTCTAATGTTAATTTGATAGAGAGCACCTCATCCGAAGTAGACATCGATAGATCATTAAAAAGGTTCTGGGAAGTAGAAGAACTCCCAAAAATCATACCATCTACTGACGAAGAGAAGTTGTGCGAAGCAAATTTTGAGCACACCTATAAAAGATTGGACGATTTGTAGTGAGATTGCCATTCAAAAAATTAAAAATGAAACTGGTCGATTGCAAAGGTTTGGCGATCAAACGTTTAAAATCCATGATGCCCAGATTTCAACGAGATGTGGATTTTAAAAACAAATATCAAGGCTTCATGGATGAATATGAGATGCTGAACCACATGGAGTATGTTCCAGATCCTGAAATCAACGGTGCTTCACATCCAGTTTGTTATGTGCCGCATCGTGGTGTGTTGAAAGAACATAGTTCAACAACTAAGCTGAGAGTGGTGTTTGATGCTTCGACTCGATCAACTCATAATAATTCAATTAATGACTACTTAATGATTGGCTCAACAATTCAATCTTCACTACTCAACATAGTGCAACGGTTCCGTCTCCACAAAATAGTACTCAAGGCAGACATTGAGGCAATGTACCGTCAGGTGCTAGTTGATCGAGAAGATATCAACTATCAGAGAATTGTATGGCAAAGAGAACCATCTTCACCAATGTACCATTATATGCTACAGTGACTTCCGCAACCGCAAGCGCTCCGTATCTTGCGACAAAGGTTCTATCAAAGTTAGGCGAAATACATAGAACCTCCTACCCAAACATTGCACAAGTCATAGAAAATGACTTCTACATTGACGATCTCTTGACTGGAGCAGAAACAATCTAAGTAGCTGAAGAGGTACTAACTAAGGTTAAAAATATTCTTAATACGGCTGGGTTCAATTTGAGAAAATGGGCTTCGAACGATCTCAGCGTCTTGAAAAATATACCCGAAGAAGACAAAGAGATGAATAAGATAGATTGCAACATCACAGTGGGCGACAGCGACATCAGATACTGGGTATGTGATGATGATGGTCACATGGCACGGGACTTAGGAGTGCAAGAAAAACGGCGAAGCAGAGAGATTGTCGTCTTCTGTGAAGAACATAGGAACCGAAGAAACGGAGCACATAGGTTTCAGGAACAGCTATGGGAAACTCGGGGCATATCTAACATAGCTACTGGAACAGGAAGCGTGATATATCTTCGTCTCCTATTCAACAGAAGTCCGTTGAAGGTGCAACTGTAAAGCAAAGAAGTGAGGAGATTGTTGCCTACATTCCAATTTCAAGAAATGCAGTAAATGGTGAAACTTTGGGTATCAAAGCATAACTTGAAGGTAAAGGTTGCTTCATGACATTCTATACAGGTTCATTTCGAACATTCGTTCGCAAAGGTTTGATTGGCGGCGTTTTGGAACAATCAGATGGATAAAAATTATAAACAATTACTGGAGAACGCGCTGATATAGCAGCGAAATGAATCGCTGAAATAAAATTAGGGAACAACTGCTATCAACAAAAGGTGCTAGAGGCAGACATTATGGATGAAGTCATTTTGGGGATGGACTTCATGAAGGCGAACGGATTAGTCTTCAATTTTGGACGTAGAATCCTAAAGGTTTATAATGTTGAGATACCACTACTTGTGAATGAGGCAGAGTCCGTAGATATTGGCAGCAATGAGAAACTATGCAGTGCAGAGCAAAATCCAGCACTATCCAAACAGATGAGGGAGAGAAAGGTCAATCGACACAGACGCAGACGAAAACACGGCAAATAGGAATAGCTCGGGGATATGCGGGAATGAAACACTCAAGGGGCAAAGAAAAGGAGAACGCCCAAAGTAGTGAGAATCGAAACTCAACAAGGTGGACCGACATAGAAAAAAGTTATGGCCAAGGCCTTACAAAAGGAACAAAAGGACCGGAAGTAATTCTGAACAGCATTGGAAATAGAAAAAGAAAAAAAATGTTTGGATTCAACAATTGGAGGAGAGAGCTACATCCTGTTCGGGACGAACAGGCTTAAGTGGAGGGTATTGTTACGATTATAGCAAAATCATAACAACACAAACAAAAAATGAATGAAACGAATAGTGTTGTTGTATTCTTAGAATTAGGGTCAACATAAAATAAATGATTTTATGAATCAAATCAACATAATGTAAAATAATCGAATACTATAATATTTTCTCAAGGTTTCTAAAAGGTGACCTCATAAGGTCGGGCACTATGCAGAATTGTATATAAGGAAATTACCTCTTGTAGAATAATTTTGTTTTATTTTAAACCTGCGGCGGTAAAGTTAAAATTATAAAAGTGATTTTTAAATTAGTTTTTGTGAATAAAGTTTTAAGTGTTATTGTGTAGAAATATTTTGTGTATTATTTTGAACGTTGTGTTACTGGAAATTTCTACAAACAACCGTTGGAATTTCTGAAGCTGTTAAAATAATATTCTAGTTAGGAATATTGTTTGCTGTAGTGTTTCCTGTTGTAGAACAATTAAGGAGTTGAATACTTAATAAAACCTGGAGTGTTTGCTTACTAATCAGTGATCGAAGTCAGAAGGGGATTTGGGAATTACGTTTACCGAATTGAGAGTAAAACCAATTCGAAGGAAGGTTGGAAAAACGTAACAATATGTTAATATTTTTGGACGGGAAATAATTTTATACCGATTAAACTCCACCCTCTAATGTTTATTATTAAAAAAGGAGTAGGAAGATTTGACTCCAATACTAATCTAATGTGTAAATTTAATTTAGGACAATGAGTTTCATTCCTACAAATTTATTTTGTAGTTTTAAAACCTTCCTAGTGAAAAGTGTACTAATTAAATTTTTTATTTTTTTTTTTTTGAACAGTTGAACCCAAAAACTAAAACCTTCTTAGTGAAAAGTGTACTAATTAAATTTTTGTATTTTTTATTTTTGAACATTTGAACCCAAAAACTGTTGTCAGCTGATTAAAACAATTTAGCGCATGTCTATTTTTTTTTATTCAATGTTAGGAATGTTTAGTGTTAGCCAATATAGATCAACGTCTTTGAATATTCGAAGATACCGTTCTAACTAGGGAGTTAGGGCTCGAGAGTATCATTCAATTTTCTTTGAGGAATTTATTAACGTTGAGGAATTTTTCAAAATCACGTTGAAAAGCGACAGTTCTACACCTTGTCACTCGAATCGTATAAGAATGGGCTGCTATTAATGCTCTGGTGAAACGCGCGAAGTTTGCTGGTTCAAGGCAAATCGATTTGATCCCGCAGACGCCCGTTCGTCCATAATATACCTGTAAAATACTGTCAAATCAGCGACGTCTCTTCTATGTTGCAAGTTGACTCCTTGCTCGTTAGTAACATTTAAGTTTTCGATCAATTTTACCGCTCTCCGCTGTATAGATTTAAGACATTTTAAACTACTTATGTAGGCTCCAACCCATATGTGAGAACAATATTCCATTCAGGGACGAATAAATGATTTATAAATTAAAAGAAGCTGCCCGCAATTAAAAACCTTACGACAACGACCCAAAAATCCTAATTTTTGAACAGCGTTTTTAGCTAGGCTAAAAATATGAGAATTCCATTTCCTATTATTTTCAATCTCAACTCTCATTTCTCTCTCATTATATTTATTTATTTAATCAAAACAAATTTAAAAAAAGGTTCGAAGGTTAAAGTCTAATAATTTGATTTATTGAATCAATGTAATATATTTAAGAAATTTTACCATAAAACGAATAAAATAACTGAAAATTGATTTGATCTTTGTAGACATAATATAATTTACACGTTAATAATCGAATTTGATTTGTAATTTCTACTCTTCAAGTTTTAACCATATTGAAATCAATTTTCTATTATTTTATGACTTTTTGAAGAAAAGTTTTATTTAAATTTTTTCTAAAAAAGGAAATAACTGCTGATAAACAAATAACACTAAAAT
This sequence comes from Diogma glabrata, assembly GCA_963693315.1. Classification (NCBI taxonomy): domain Eukaryota; kingdom Metazoa; phylum Arthropoda; class Insecta; order Diptera; family Cylindrotomidae; genus Diogma; species Diogma glabrata. The sequence continues at coordinate 406,153,637 of OY856187.1, read as the reverse complement.
AAATAAATCAAGTTTAAAGTCTTAAGATGGTGAAAAATCGATAAAATTTGTAAAACTCCTTGAATATATATTCGTATATTATACAGCTGCATAGAGAGAAGTTATTGAAATAATGTATTGTAAATTATGATTTGAAGGTGTTATTTGAATTATTTAGAATAGTATGGTAGCTGATAGAATTAGTGTAGTGATGTCATTTTTTAAATCAGTTTTCTAGGGTACATTGTTTAAAAATCAATTATGGTCGCAACACTTTTTTCGTTAACAAAGAGAAACCTATATTGACCTGAGCGCGAGAAATAAATGGCTTTGTGTATATTCGCTTTAAAGGAAAGGAAAAAAGTTTTAATTATGGTTAGTTTTTTGCTATTTCTCTTATGTGTTCGTAGTATTTTGTAAGTATGGTCTGCCTGTTTGTCCTATTTGAAATGTTACTTCTCTTTGCAGGTGTGGTGTTTTTAATGCAATGCAGTTGAATTTTTAATATGTATGTTAAGTAGTTTTATTATATGGCGCACTCATTTATTATTTACGGGTTTATTTTTTTTTTTAAGTTTATTAATTAATGTATGTGCCAAAGTAATTTTGATTCCATTCGTTTTGGCGATAGATTATTTTATTTTAATTCTATTGATATAATCTCTTTCCAAATTTGTATAGTGTTTAGTCTTTAAGACTAAACACTATACAAATTTATTATTTATTCAATATTTGTGTGAGTTTGATTATTTGTGTGAGTTTCGAAGTTATTAATACAATTGCTAATATGCTAATGCATTGAATACATTTTATTTCTTTGCAAGTGAAATTAGTGTACTTACAACCTGCATCACCTGTTTCTTTTATAAAACAGGTGACGCATACACAAAATCAAAATAAACAAACAAAATCTCATTTAGAAATAAAACTATTTATATATTAATCTGTCATAGTAATATTAATCGAAACTTCAAATAATAACAACAAAACAATCAATTGCCCCTCTGAAATCAATTTTCGGTCACAAAAAAAACCTTGAATTATATTCCCAAAATATACGTTCAATGATAAATTATTCCCAGCTCCTAGATAAAATCTTATATTAAATTTTTATTTATTTCCATTATGTTTAGTATAATAATTGTAATTAATTTTTAAATAATGCCCTTAGTATTTCTATATATTCCCTATCAATCAAAATTAATCATTATTTCTAAAATATCGTGCTGTCATATAGATGTTTGTTTTACGTATTCGAATAAAGTGGCAAAAAAGGATTTTATCTCAACAAATCATTTTATTTGAACCATCACTAAAGATTGTGAATTAATCTTAAGAAGCAGAAAAAAAAATTAATTTATTTAATATTAAAGATTTTTATTCAAGGTTAATAGGTTTTATGTAACAATAAATTTTTTTTATTTTTTACTATTAAAAAAATAGACATCAATTTTTGATTAAACAAATTAAATTTGATTTGTTCACATAAATAAATAGAGAGAACAATTTTAGAAAAAAATTTGAAGTTACTAAAAAATATGATGACATAAGATAGAGGAGGAAAAACAGATTTTTACTAAAAATACAAGGAGTTGTGTAATACTAGAAATACTGTGACATAATATTTTGAAAAACGGTAAGCACGTGCTATTTTATATTTTCCTTGTATGAGCACGATCTCATACCACCATCATACAATAACTTAATAAAAAAGATTGGGATTAAAACAATAACAATAATAATGACTACAACTTCTGAATAATAAATAATGTCACGAAATTTTAAAATAAAACAAAAAAAAAATTGCGGATAAATTAAACAAATAAACTAAACACTAATTTTATCATTCGAATGATTAAATGAATCCATTAATATTCTGTCTGTTGGATTTCATGTTGAAGGATAAACGATCATAGACCTATGCCGTTGAAATAGTATAATAATAAGAACATGACACTCCAAATGTTCTATAGATAAAAAAACAATTTGAAAATTTGTTTAACTCTAAAATCAAAATCTATCTGTAGAAGGTATAGGCTATTGAAACATAAAAAGAACTAAACGTGATAGAATTTATAATTTAAAATTAGATTAGAAATTAGATAAAATATTGATAATTTTTAGATTTTTAGCGACTTTGGTAATCATAAAAACTGGAGAAAAGCATATAACGGAGAGATGGATAATCGGGACACTTGGAGTTTTCTTAATCCAAAAAATTAATAAGATTTCTTAGCTCTTCAAGCCCATTGCAAATATAAAAATTTATTATAAATATTGAATATTATTTATGATATATGTTTTGGTCCATCGAGCCGGATAATGGCAAACTTACTGCATGCCTATATGAAGTTTATTACTGAATTAAAGTATCGAATCTAAATTTTATTTGTATTTTGTGATGTTTTAAATTTACAAGAAAATAGATCTAAATTTAAAGTTAATTCGGGTTGGTGCTTATGCTGATTTCCAACGTTGGAACAGAATTACCAACGTTTTTTTCAATTTCACGCCATATAAACATATAACTTTCACCTTTAATTCAAGGCGAAATCAAGAAAAGGGAGTCTTTTTATTCCAAACATGAATATTGTAGATGATGCTCCATAATGCTATCGCCTCCGGGTCTACGTGTTCTTTCCTTGCACGTGTGTTAATGATCCAGGTGTAGAGCGGGTCACGCTAAATGATTAGCAAATGGGCTGGATCAAGGTGTAATGCGATTCGTGCCGTACCGATGATCGTCTAGGCTAGGGGCCCATTCAAATAGCGCAGTCACGAACAGAGCCGCCTGGATACTGGGCAACCTCCAGGTATATTTTGCCTTGCCAAGTTAACAGCGCTCTGACTTGGTCGACCTACTTTCTCGTGATTCTCGTGGGAACAAAATGAAATCAAATAATAACCAAAAACACAAACAAGCATAAAAGGCGGGATGTCACCGCGCTGACGAGAGGAGAGGGCACACAAGTAGCAGGCACAGGAGCGAGTCTCCTCGCCGAGCTAACGATGGGAGTGTACCGGCGGCAAGTGATACTGCTATGGCCGGGAGCAGTAAAGCTTTCGTGCCAGCAGAAAGTGGCACTGTGCCGATTAGAGCTGGTAAGAGTAGACGACATAGAGGTCCACCCCTACCACTTTTAGGTGGTAGAGGCAGTGATGCCAGATTTTCAAAAATGAATTTCCCGTTGACGTATCAAAAATACCCGATTTTTCCCGTTTCTTTAAAGAAAAAATCCCTCAGAAATTCCCATCAAGCTTTCAATAAAAATATACATATAAATTCAACTTTTTATGGGAAAAACTTCAAAAACCACCACAATTATAATAATATTTATCCTTCTGACAGCTATAAATATAGGTTTATTTCTATTTTTTAAGACTATACATATTTGTGTATGTTATTAGTCTTAATATAATAAAACAAACAGCTGTTAATTTTATTCTGTACCGTGAATGTGGCGGAACACAATAAAACATTTTATTTGATTGTATTGAATGCTGAAATAAATTTGATTGTATTTTATAAAAATTTGATTGGCATTTTATAAAAAAATCAAAAGCAAATATTTTCGCTCTGGTTATATAAAAAACAGTAAATTCAAACTGAAGCGCATGTTCTTCTCTCGAATATTAAAAGAGGCAAAGGCTACTATGATTAAATTGAACTAAATTTCCAAGATTGTTTTTTGGTTTCTCATTAGTATTAAATTGGAATTTTGATGTCTTTCATTGAAGGCCTTTTCATTTTCAAAATACCAAATAATTAAATAGGTATCGAAATCGAATCAAATTTATTTAATTGTTTGAAATTAATTATTTAAAAAAATGTAATAAAATTCATTATTTTTCTTTATTCGTTTTAGTTGTTTTATCAACAAATTTTAAAATAATTCAATTTAAATTAATAAATGTTACTTCATCGGAAGGGCAAAACGTTGTATTGGGTTCGTGTTTAATGAATGTTACTGTCTCAAAAATGTGTATTGCTCGCTCATATCGTAAACTTCTCCTTGAAAAATAAAATATTGCATTAAATACTTACACAATAAATTACTATTCTTTCGACTTTTCATACAACTTGTGGATTAAGATAGTATTGCAATAAAATGGAGCATTAAATCTATTAAAATTGAGAAGGTCATTTTTTAAAAGAAGTAAATATGTCTTGATTTCTTGATTTTCAAAAATTTTTTAAATTGTAATAACTCTTTTTCGAAACGAAAGCAACTACATGCATGCTGTTGCGAAAACAACATAAATAAAATAGTGACGCCAAACATCTCAATTTTTTTAATATGTTTAAAATGCGTGGATGCATAGAGAACCAACTTGTAGTTCCAGGTGATTTTATTTTTCGTTTCACAGGGTCAAAATATTCCTGAAATTCAGTTAACCTGGTGGTGCTTTGGGGTTTTCGAACATCCGAAGGCTGAAATTTCATCGCGAATTTTACAATACTCAAACCGATGCATTTAAGTAAAATTATCTGGTGATTCTGAGAACTTTCTGAAGGTAAAAAATTGGTTGGCGCAAACATTTCAAAATAAGTTTTAATTTAAAACATTTCTAAAATTAAATGTGAAAAATTCCGTAAATTCCAAGTTTTTTCCCACTTTCCCGTTTTATATGAAATATCCCGCAAACGGGAAAAAATCCCGCGATCGGGCAAAACTGTAGAGAGGTCCACCTCTACCACCATCGATGACCCACTGAGGCGGAGGCTTGGTGTAGCCGCTACCAGGTGGTACCTAAGGTTCTTCGCGAAGGGGATCTCACCGGATGACTAAAAAAGAAGGGCTCTGGAATGGTAAGGGAAGGCCCCAACCGCCGGAGAAAACGTGAAGCGGGCCAGAGTCCACGACGCCGCTGGACAATGCACCAGAAAAATCCAGGATAGCCACCCGTTAGGACAGAGAGCAACACCACCACAATCCAAGCACCAGCTTTGCTGGTATTATTAAGGCAAGCAAGGTGGCTATTCTGTATGTGAATTATCCCCAGACAATGCTTAAAGCGGAGGAGCTAGGGTTAATCCAAGCAGGGCTAGTGAACCAACTAGCGATAGGATGTGCTGATCACAGGATTGGGTTTGGGGGTATCCACTTCAAACCTGGTTATGTGGTGACGGTAAAATGGCTTGTGTCTGTTTTACCGAAAGTGGAAGTCAGTAAACATATATTTGTGATGACAATGGGGGATGAAATTCCGATTCCTCACAAGATTACCGTCTTTCTCCCAAGTAGTGCTGGGCAGACCAGGGAGAAATCTCGTGGGGAATACTCTCAACTACCGGTTTGGCAAAGTCATTGTCCATGGACCTAAAAGAGCAACAGCAGAAGGTACGGGGGAAAAGGGGGCATCTCGGGGGAAGTATCTCAGATATCACCACAGCCCAGGGAGGCCAACCTTAATGAAACCCAGTGAGGTGGCAAATATGGTTGCGGAAGAGGAGGAGGATGCTGCTGCAGAGGATTGCAGTAGTATCGAAGAGGTGGGGACCGAGGAGAAGAAGAGGTTGTTGATGGATGAAAAGGCAGGTACGCCCCTCACCGTCAACATCTAATGTAGGTGGCAGGAAGATTGCGCGAGACCCAAGTGAATGTCCACCACGCCATAGGAGCGTCAGCTGTTGTGGCCGGAACATTCACTAAGAAACAGCTAGGGCTCAGGTGAAGCTGGTAATCACTAAGGCGTTCGAAGCCAGCTGCCCAATTACTAAGGTAAAAGAGCAGAGGGACACGTTTTGGTGGAGCAAGGAGTTATCAACATTAAGAACAGAATTGAGTGATTTCCTTATTGTAGGTGCTTGCCACCTACAATAAGGAAAATAGGAAGGCAAAACAGGGACAGCTTCAGAACATGCTGTGATATCTCTGCAACCCTGTAGCGGCTAGGCTGCATATAGCTTTGGCCAAGGCTGGTGTCGAGATTAAAACTTCGTTAAGAAGGCCGGATGGAACGTATACGAAGGATGAGCAACAAAGAGCTGCTCTTCTTCTAGAAACACACTTTTCGGGAGGTATACGTGCGTGTGCAGAAGACGCGAGCAAGAAGAAAAGTAATAGACCAAGCGCAGAGGACTGGAGGGTGGCTGCCTCACTGTTTACGGAGGACCGTTTAACATCTTTCACGAAGTTTAACATCTTTCATGTTAAGAACGATGGAAAAAGTGATCGACAACCACATACGAACCAATATCTTGGTGAGATCGCCTTTGCAGGATAGTCAACATGCGTACAGAACGGGCAGATTAACGTAAACCGTACTGTTCAGATTGACGAAAGAATTAGAGGAGGCAGTGGACAACAAAGAAGTTGCCGTCTGTGCCTTTTTGAACATTGAAGGAGCTTTCGATAACACTTCGCATGGAGCAGTCAAGAAGGCTCTAAGCGGGAAAAAGGTTGACAGCACCACAACTGACTGAATGTGTGAAATGCTGAGAACTAGAGTAGCAGAAACCACGGCTGGTGATTGTAAAATCATCCGTGGCACCACTAGGGGCTGTCCGCAAGGTGGGGTGTTATCACCCCTCATGTCTGGTGGTGGATGAAATTCTAGTTGTATTAACTAACCAGAGTATTAAATGTCTTGGGTACGCGGATTGACATTGTCAATATCGCCAGAGGGAAGTTCGAAAAAACATTCTATGCTATCGAAAGGTGCGTAGACTTCAGCTTAGGAAGGAAATATAAAAACAAGAAAATTGCCATCTTGTCGGACAGCCAAGCAGCAGTTAATGCGTTAAACTCATACACCATCACATCCAAATTGGTTGGAGACTGTGTAAGCAAGCTAAACAAGCTTGGGAATAGTAACAAAATTACAGTTTACAAAATTACATTTACTGGTCATACGGGTATTGCTGGTAATGAAGAAACCGACAAATTGGCAGGGCGAGGTGCTTTTACATCTTTTGTCGGTCCGGAACCCTTTTGTGGATTGGGGACAAAAGCCATCCATGAAAGGATGAGGGAAGTAATTATGATGGAATGGTCCAAAACCTGGAACAACACCGCCGGCTTAAGGCAGTCCAAACTCCAAGGAGTTGATTGGACAATTTAATCAAACAAGAGCAGTAATATGCTCTAGGATGAATAGGAACAGCCTGAGAATACTGACAGGAGTTCTTACAGGACACTGTAAAATAAGAAAACACCTTAAGAACATTGGGGTGGAGCCGAGGAACAAATGTAGATTCTGTCTATTGACAGAAGTGACCCCAGCCCAGGTTGCATCTGGGGGAGTATAATATTGCCGGGCATGACCTGCATAAACTTAACCCTCTCCATATCATAAAATTCCTAAGGGAGACTGGATTGGAGGAGGTGCTCCAACTGGCTATTCACCAAAGAGTAGTAGGGTGGGGTATAATAGATCATTTTGGTCGCAACTCGCAGTATAACATATCACCACCGAATTTAATATAATCTAATCTAATTGTAGATGATCAACTCGAATGAAAATTTAATTTATATTCATGAAACACGAATAAATTCACCAAAATCTCTATTGAATTATCACATCAAACACAAACAACGACCATTTATTACAAAAATTATAGATCATCGAATACAAAGTACAGAACAAATTACAAATTTAAATTAATAAAAATAAAAGGTTATCAACATCTTGATGAATTAAACATAATATTTTATCTAGACGTATATCATTATACATTTTAATTTATTCCCCTTAAATCTAAAATCACAAACAAACAAAAAATTTAAAAAACCTTTCGAACTGTTTGTTGTAGTTGTTGTTCTTTGTCTTTCTTTTATATCAAAAGAAAACCTTTCTATTCTTATAATTTTTTTTATAATATTCGATATTCAAATATTCAAATCACACAATAATTCTTAAGAATATTAATGAATTATAATTTTTGGTTATTGTCTTATTCATATTTTATTTTATTTTAAATTTTTATGTTTGACGACGAATCAAGGCGACCTTATCATCTAAAGTTCAAACTAATAATTATTGGCAGCAACGTTATTTATTATAGTTTTTATTTTCATTGTTTGGTTTGTTTTAAGTTAGATTACAAGAAACGATAAATTTCAGATCTACGGGTATGACAACCTCGCGAATTATAGGTCCTACTGTTGACATAGCAGTCAACATGAGATATCACATACCACTGGCCTTTCATAATTTTAAAGATTGACAAAGTTTAAATTTGATTTACGGAAAAAATTAAAAACTAGATTTCACTTTCTTGATTCGATACATTTTCAATTTCCCGACTCTGCCATAAACCAAAAAAAAAACAACTTAAAAAATTAAACACAAAACAAACAATATTAGAAAGTTACAGTTTAAGTAAAAAAAATTATTTTTTTTAATTTATAGGTAAAAATCGTGAATTCGCCTCTCTACTTTATATACATTACATTACATTACCACTCTTATCTGGAATTCATGATTATTTTTATGAAATAAATTTCATTTTCTTATAATTTTCTTAATAATAATAACAACAACGACATTAAGTGAAAGTAGTTGTCAATTGAATTTTGAAAAAAAAAAAAAAAATACATGAATTTTCCGTTTGATGATGAAATAATTTTTCATGTTTGGAAAATAATGAGATCTTACATTAAAATAAGATAAATGAGTTTTTTGTTGATTTTTTTTTATAAATGTCAAAATAATACTTAAGTGTTGTAATTCAATATTTAGAAAAATAAGAGAAGGAAGAAGAAAAGAAAATTAACTACATTATGTTGTAAAAATAATTGTTTTAAGAAGTAAACAAAAAGGTTGGGTTTTTTGCTTGTTTTTCTGTTTTTGACTGAAATATTTTGTAATTCTACATGTCGTGTGTGATATAATTATGAAATTGCTGAAGTCGTGTTTTTGTTCCATTATTTTGTTTGGAATTACGTAATTTAATTGTAACAGAATCGTTATTGTAAAAGATACCAGTTCCAAGAAACGATTTTATCCAGCATTTTATCACTATTTTTTGACATAATGGTATCAGCTCAAATTTACTTTTTTCAACGGGTAAGATTCTAAGGGTCTTTATTCACCTAGAAACCATTCTGTTGGAGACATGACGCATGTTTTTATCCTATTTTAAACCAAGAACTTTTTGTCGAGTTTAATCCTGAATACTTTATACTTTTATTTCTTAAAATTATGTTTTGATTATTTCAAACTCCAATCATCAACACACTTCCTAAACTTTTCAACACTCCCTTTGTTCCATTTCTCATATTTAAGTTCACTCTGCTATATCCATTCTTTATTTAAAATACTTTTTATTTGATATAATAAATCAATTAAAATACTTTATAAAAACTATAAAAACTTTTAACTACTTTTTCCAACCAATTATTACTTCATCATTTAGCGAGTAATAAAAACTTTAATCGAATTACAAACATTAAAATAATTCTTTCACAACAAGAAGAATAAAATAATAATCAAAAAACTATTTCAAAACTATAAATAATTTAATTTATTTGATAATTTTCGTTTATTTATTATATTTCAAGTATTCTTACAATTTCATAATAATAATCACGATTTATCTGCTTCTCATCGTGATCTTCAATTGAGAACATTTCAATCGTTATAGTTCCATTTTTTCTTTAAATTAGAGTTATAGTTTTATTTTTATCAAAATGTCATTATGGGGTTATGTGTAGTTTCTATGTTTTTTTTTTTTTCAATTTATTACATAAAAATAGTATTAAATTGTGGTTTTTAGTTACAATTGTGAGAAGGAGAGAAAAAAATTCATTAATTTTTTATGGTGTCAAAGATATATTGGATATATAAATATATCAGTTAATAGCCTGCATAACTATAATATTTATTATAGTTTTGTTACAATTTGAAAATATTTTTTATGTTATTTAAATTATTACATGACCTTTATTGATTGTTATGAGGTTAGAAAACTTGTGCAAAATAAAAACTTTTGATGCACATATATTCATGTATTGTAAAAAATAGTTAATAATTGCGAATATCAGTACTTACAATACGTAATCATATTTAATGAAAAGAACACAGACACAACTGCATACCGATTAGTAATAAATACTATAAGTCATGAGTCTGTTTGTAAACAAATAATAAAAGAATAAATGAAGAACAATGAAAAAAAAAAAAGAAAGATAAGAAAAAGAAACAAACGAAAATGAAAACAAACCGATAAGAAAGAAAAAGAAGGAAATAAAGAAACAATAAAAAAAAGAATAGAAATGAAATAGAAAAATGGAACAAAATATTCAATTTTCTAAAAAGGTAAAAAGGGGTTTTTTGACGGTGGAAATCAGAAACAAGCAAAGGTCAGATCAAAACGAAATTATTGCAATACAAAAGCATGTAACAATCATGATAGAGCAATTTGTACCCATAATTAACCAAAACAAGTGATGAGATACTAGCTACCAGAAACTTAAATACAAACAAAACTCAACCAGGAAATAATTTATAAAACTATACAGTTCCGAATCCGAAAATATGTATAATAGCAATTATATGTTTACAAAAAAAAAACATAAGAAAAGAACAAAAAAGGAAAGAAAAGAAAACACAGATGGTAAGAAAAAATACAAGTAAAGATCTAAAGGAAAAGATAAAAAATAAATTAAAAGACTAAATACATAATAGAAACAAAAATAAATAAAAGAAACAAAAAAAAAACACAACAAAAGAGTTAAAAATATTTTAATTTAAAGACAGTCGATGAAAACTGACTCAAAATTTGTCGCCACGTGTAAATTAAAACACTAAATTTTTAACTTTTACAAAGAATATGAAAACGCTACGAAAACATTCTAAAAAGATTTATTTCACACCGATTTTTCACGAAACAATTCAAAGATTGATAGATAAGCGACATGAATTTAAAAAAACATTTAGGTGGTTTATAATTTGTCGAATGTTTATACAATTATGTCTAAATTCTCTTATCGGCACTAACTTCGCAGAAAAAAAAAAAAAAAAAAAATAAGAAGCTGCGCCACTCAAAGTTAGAACAAGAGACAGCGGCATGAACCTACCCACATAATTATGAAACTGGGTCCTCATACCAGTCCAAAAGTATAAACGACGTATTCTTTCCAATGTCTACTCCTCCGTGCGCAATGTTGTCTACGTCATGTTCCGAAGCGAGTAGTTTAGCTGTTAAAGGTCCATAGTTTCCAAGCTGGGACATCAGATAAGATTGCATCACGCTTGGGTTCCAATCGTATATACAATCTCCCATCCAGATGTTTTACAGAGGGATACTTTTCTGGATGTGATTCGACCTGATTGATTAAACTGATGCAACTGTCATCCAAAAAATAACTGACCTCCAGGTCCAACGCATCTTTATGAAAGGTTAGGTCTTCAATGAATTCTTCCATACAATCACAATACAAACGCGACACTACATTTTGAGTTCCTCTTTGATGAACCATAGTAAAGTTTAAATGTTGCAGTTCAAGGCTCCACCTTGCCAAACGTCCACTCAGGTCCTTTTGTGACATCAGCCACTTTAGGCTTGAATGGTCAGCTATCAAGGTAAACCAATAACGTTCAATGTAGGGCCTGAACTTCTTCACACTTATTATTGCAGCTAAGCATTCGAACTCTGACACCGAATAATTTCGTTGCGCATTGTTGAGTTTTTTTGAAATAATTGCAATTGGGCATTCAGCGCCTTCTTCATTACGTTGGTACAACACACTTCCTAATCCTGTGATACTGGCATCGCATCGAATAAAAACTCCCTCCCATAATCGGGGTTGACCAGAACAGCGGCCGAGGTAAACAACTTCTTTAAGTTTTCGAACACCGTTTGCGCTTCTGCAGACCACTCAAATTTTTTGGAGCTCTTTTCCAGCAAATCTGTTATGTGTAACAGTATGTAATTCGGAATAATCCGCTGATACCATCCAGCCATTCCAAGTAAATGACGAGTTTGTTTCGTAGATGATGGTGCGAGGCATTCGTGGATTGCTTTAACTTTCCCAGGATCGGTGCGCAGTCCATCGTCGCCAACTAAAAATCCTAAGTATTTTACTTCTTTTAACATAAATTTACTTTTGTCTACGTTTAATGTCAAACCAGCCACCTTTAGCAATTTCGAAACCGTGATCAGTACGCTTATGTGTTCTTCTTAAGTTGCAGAGATAACTAATAGGTCGTCGAGGTACACAAAAACTTTTTCGTAATACTCGTGAGGTATAATTTTATCCACAAGGCGACATATTGTCTGGGGAGAGTTACACAACCCGGAAGGCATAATTTTAAATTGGCATAGCGGTCGCCCAGACACGGTGAAAGCAGTTTTATCACGAGACGATTCCGTCAAAGGGATTTGCCATCCTTTAGGTCTGTACTCGATATAAAGTTTGTTTCACACAACCGACCTAACAATCCATCGATAAGTGGTAGCGGATATGCGTGCTTCTTGGTCATCGAATTGACTTTGCGCGAATCTAGACAAAGCTAGGCTTACCGTTTGATTTGGTAACTAGAACAACCGGCGAACTTCACGAGCTCTTGCTCTCTTCGATTACCCCTAATTTTAAAATACGGTATAGTTCTTCGTACAGCTTTGCTTGCACGGCGGGTGAAACTTCGTAGTGCCCCTGTTTTACCGGAGCACTATCTCCAACGTCAATACCGTGTACCATCAGTGTTGTTTCCCTAGACCCTGTTTTTTGAATGAAAGGTATGAGTCTTTGACCGCTTCAAGTTCGTGGAATTGATCCATTTTTAAAGTATGGTATTTGGAAGAACTTTGTTCACACAAAGATACCCCGCTAATCATCGAAGGAGCAATGCCGAATGTATCCCAGAAATCGTTGCCTAAATATAATTCACCCTGCAAGCTAGGAACGACATACAAACGAATAGACTTAGTAAAGCCACCATATGAGATAGAAACATCAACGTATCCAAGGATCGAATTGGGAGTACCGTCAGCAGTTTTAATGCATGTAGTGAGTTTCCGATAAGAAACACCGGCTTTGTATGCTTATGGAGGCCCTACTGTCCAAAAGGCCAATTAATTTCTTATCGAAAATATCTAACTCTAAATGTAGACGATTGTCATTGAATCTAGAAATTATCGAGGAAGCACAAGCATTCGATAATTTTTTTCGTATTCTCCAGTATCTCCTAGCTCTTTGGAGCTATTTAAGATGAGATTTATTACCGTTCGGAAGTAATGACCGGAGGTATTCTGGATAAGTATTCGAAGATACGCTTAAGAAGATATTTGGTGGCTCATGTAATTCTGTGAAGTATTCTTGTGTTTTAGCAATGACGTCCGGGTTCCGTATTGGAGGCAGCATCCTATTTGTGAATTCACGGGATAGTCGATGATGTGCCCGAGCGTACCATTCCCGAGTTGTGGACGGTCGGTCTAACATTTCCCGCTGTGGTTGGATTACAAATGTTACACTTTGGTTTCACGGTGTTCTCTTTACCACAACCGAAGCAGAAAAGATGTTGAGAAGGCAAGGCACAATCGGTAAGTCTGTGTCCAATGTCTTTACAATTCCAGCAGACCAAATATTCAGTAGAATCCTGGGGTCTAACTAAAGCTGCTGTTGTTCGATTTGTTGCATTATATCTTGGATCCAATTGACGGTTGAATGCATCTACTTGGTGTTTCATTTCGTCGTGGTTAGGTGGGTTTGATGGAATGAATACATCACCAGTCTGCGTATGCAATTCATTAATTTTGTACTATGGGTTGTTGCGAAAGGAAGACATACCGTGAGTGAAGGAGGGGTTATTACCCAATTTTTCAAAACGTTGACATAATGATTTATTGTCGTATTTTGTAAGTTCAAATTCAAACTTTCCCTGGCTATCTCTAGCATCTCTGACTCAGAGTAACGGTGTGACAGGCGCCCATTTAGTTTTTCCAACTCCACTATGTATTCGGACACGGGTTTTTTTGAATTTGTGTTTCCTGCTTAATAAGACGAGAAGTATGGCACAATCATCAGTCTGTGCACCAAAATGCTTGAATAGTTATTCCTGGAGGATAGAGTATGTAATAATATGATGTTGCCGCGATACACTCCAATACCACTTTTCAGCTACACCGGTGAGGTAACAGGGAACTAGAGAATTCAACACTCGGTATGCCATCCCGTCGAGCTGAAGTTTCGTCACAAAAGATGAACTCATGGGTGTCCAGTTCGTGGCTATCTCAATATACGGAGTAGTAGGAGGATTTCCAAAGTGGTCACTTTCCTGGTATACGTTATTTGACGGGTTGTTTATTGAAACTGATGGAATATGAGGTGGTGGGAGTCGAAACAAATCTTCCAGGAGTGACCCAGGACCGATACTAGTTGGTTGAGGTGGTCTGAATTCCGTTGGGGTCAGTGAGAGATAGTATCCTCTGGCATACATACCATGATGCAATACACAGATGAAGCACCACAGCTGACCATCAACTCCAGTTACTTCCCGAATCAGTAGGGCAAAACTATCGGGCAAAATAAAATTAACAACAAATTGAATTAGGAAGCGTTTGGCTGTCAATGATTCGTCTGTTAATTCCGAAACGGAACATTTTAGCAGACAAATTCAGCAGAGTCCCTGTTGCGGCTCCATTTTGTAACTCAGTGTTCCTTTTAACGATACCGGAATGAATGACTATTTTTTTTGAAACACATTGTTACCATGCTAAATTTATCATGTGGGATTTAAGGCTGGTCTGGAGACGGACGTACATGGATCACACCCCTAATTTGAAATTTACAGGACCATTTTGGTCTTATAAGAACACGACCAAAATGCAAAAGGATTTAAATACAATTCTGCTTAATTTCTCGAATATTCCATGGAAATTCCAAATTTCTTTGCAAAGAAGACTTAAGAAATTCTAAGAAAATGTACGTCATTATTTTGAATGTATATTTTATCATGTTTTTGTTTTTATCTTCGACCCTTTTTCTTGGAAACAGTTGATTTTAGTTTTACCAGTGAAATAGTGTATAATATGGGAAATTGAGGTACAATACAATTTTGTTTTGTATTTCGTTGCGATTATATAAAATTTTATGTATTACATACCGTTGAACAGGTTTTAAGAAGTGGACATGATTTAAGTTTGACTGAAATATAAAAGCATTTGGACAGGAAATCTGATCTAGTGCATAGTATGACTTTGAAGTGTTATATGGATGGTACAGTTAAATTTGTGAGAGATTTCAGATGTTGTGATGTCAGACTGATGTTGTAAGTATTCTGAGATGTCTTAAAATTGTAAAACAGACGGAGAATTTGACATTCAGCCTACTCTCTTCTCTTTAAAAAAAAACAAAGACAGTATAGTGCAAAAGGGGTTCCTCTTAACACTACTTAGTAATGATGTAGTGTAATTGATTCTCGATTCAATACTTATATAGGAGTTTGTGGTGTTACTTAATTGACACACACCGTTAGGTTAATGGTGATAATATAGTATAGTGGAATTTGCTTAGAACAGCGATTTACTGTTGTTATTGTCACTTCACTTCGATTGTTTATGAACACATTAATACACACAGGAGTTAGTAGTTTTCTTTCATGTGTAACTTTATTTAGTAATATTAAATTTATTTACAGGCGATCACTTAGATTACGGTCACTCGTAAGTTTGTTTAATTGGAGAGAACTTTATTTTAACTAATATTAATTTTATTTATAATTAGAATTTCACTTAAATACAAAGAATATAAAACTTTTCTTTCTTCTTTAACTTTATTTCTGACCTAAATTGTTCACTTTTTAATATCTACTTTTTATTTAATACTCCACTTGTTGACTGAATAATTGTTACTCACTAATAACTTTTTCGGAAACGATTGGTTTTTAAATTAAATGACTGAAAAGAGACTGACTGATTATTTATTTAAAAAACGACAGACTTGATTTGATTTTTCTTAACAATTAACTTTATTGATTTTTGATTCGAATTTGTTGTAAACCGACTTTTGGTTTATGTAAAAAATGACTGCCTGATTTGATCGATTTGTAAAAATTGACCGAAAAAACGATTGATTTGATTAATTTGTGTAAATCTGACTGACTTGATTTCTTTGTATAAAACGACTACCTGATTATTCATTAAAAACTTATTTATATAATTAAAAAACGATGACTTGTTGACCTTATTATTAATTAGTTTTGCTACAAAATCGATCCACTGACCAAACTTTAGTTTTTTTGTTTTTATTTTATTTTATTAAAAATTACATAATGTATATGTGTTATTATGGTTTTCCATATTATATACTGTGTGTGCTTTTGTCACTTTTGAATTAAAATGCAATATTTAAAAATATACTTTTTACTGTTTATTTTTAATTTTTTTATTTTATTAATAATAATATAAACTTTCATTCAAATTGTTACTATAAGGAAGTTTATATAATTATTAATAAAATAAAAAATTAAGAATAAACAGTAAAAAGTATATTTTTAAATATTGCATTTTAATACATAATGTAATTTCGCGAAATTAACGCTTATTTTAATTTATATAAAGATTTAGGTTATTATCGCGGAAATATTGTTTTAATAAAATTGGAATAAATGTACGATTTGCGAAAAAAGGTGTTATGAAATTGTAATTGATTGAAATGGAAAACTAGAGTTTAGGTCAGTGTTGCGTTTTTGTTGGACTATTTATTTTAAATTTATATTTGGTAATTAAATAAGTGTTTTAAAGTAATTGTTGAGATATTAGGAAATGTTAGTTTTGAATTTTGGTGTTTTGGGAAGTTGCTGTGGTAAAACACGTAATCGTTTTTACTACAATCCGACCCTCACCGAAAAAAAAATTTTGTTTTCATGGTTAAAGTTAACGATGAACACAAAATTTTACCCTCAACGTTTCAAAGGATTATGAACTACGTACTGACGGGTCTGGAAGTTCTCGAGTGCTATGTCAATCTCGTTGACATTGTCATCTACGGCCGAACATTATATGACCATAACCGAAAGTTGAGAAACGTATTTTCAAGACTCGGACAACTCCAGCTAAAAGTTCACCCCGAGAAATGCCAATTACTCAGAAAAGAGGTCGTTTACCTCGGTCACAAATACAACGAAGAAGGAGTCCAACCAGATCCAACTCGAACTGTAGCTGTACAAAACTTCCCTACACCAAACACAACAAGAAAAATTCCATCGTTTCTGGGACTAGCAAATTACGACAGAAAATTTATACCACATTTCGCTGAAACAGCAAAACCGCTAAACGACTTATTAAAAAAAAGACTCTAAATTCCGATGGACGCAGGAATGCGAAATTGTTATTCAATTACCTCAAACAGTCGTTAGTTTCACCTCCCCTCCTAACCTACCCAAATTTTTCTCAGTCGTTTATACTTACAACCGATGCAAGTAGCCATACTCTGAGAGCAGTTCTGTTGCAAGGGGAAATCGTATCAGATAAACCAATAGCATATGGTAGCCGATCCCTTAACAAAGCAGAACGAAATTACTCCACCATCGAACGAGAACTCCTCGCAATCGTATGGGCAACGAACAATTTTAGATGTTATTTATTTGGACGAGAATTCACTGTGGTAACCGATCATAAACCTCTCCTAGGTGAAATAAAACTAACCCAAACCAACGTCCACAAGGATGGCTAGGTTTCATAATAAATTATCAGAATACAAGTATAAAATGCTGTACAAACCTGGCCGCTATAACACAAACGCCGACGCTCTTTCTCGAATTCCACAGGCAAACGTGGAAAAATGCTTGATTACTACCAGGAGTTAAGCAAAACAGAGCGACAAAGAAAACGAACCAGATGTAGCAGCAGAGACACGACAAAATACGGAAACACTATCGTCAGAGCCAAACAAGGATAAAAATGTGCTAGTTAACCACCAAGACATAGTAATAGAAGAAGACAATAACAGCGAGAACGAAACAGCGATGACGTAGACCAAGACGTGATACATTTGAAAGATAGAAAAGATATCCAAAGTGTTCTTCGGGATTTTCACGATACCCCTTTAGGCGGACATCAGGGTATTAAAAAAAACCAAGGCAGGATTAGAAGAACTTATTACTGGAATAGAATGATTAACGACATAACGGAATATATTAAAAATTGCACGGTTTGCCAGAAAAACAAAATCTCTAAGCTAACAAAAATGCCGCTAAAACTACCAGAGATATCAGAAAAACCATTCGACAAAATATATATGGACGTGGTTGGACCCCTGAGGACCACAAACCGAGGGAACAAATACATCTTAACTTTTGAAGATGACCTTACACGATACATGGACTGCTACGCGATGTCTGATCAGGAAGCTCAAAATGTAGCTCGAGTATTCTATGACGAAATCATATCACGGTATCGAATTCCCCAAACCTTAATAACAGACCAAGGGTTAAATTTTATGAGCGAAATGTTCAAAAAAGTATGTAAATTCCTACGAATTAAAAAATTACAGACCTCTGCCTATCACCCACAACCGAATGGAGTGTTGGAACGGAGTCATCGTTTTTAAATTATAAAAGAAATATTTACTTCGGTCTGAAAGACCTAAGTATTACATTCATGAGCTCAAAGTCAAATTCTTACCCCCTCTTTTTGGCATTTCTCGACGTTTTAGGACCAGCGGATTCTAAAAAGTCAAAAAAAAAAATGTGTGTCTGTCTGTAGGCCGGCCGGCCGGCAGGCGCGTCCGTCATTACCTACGCTGCAGGGAAAAACGGCTGGAGGCATTTCAAAAATTTTTTTTTTTAAAAATAGGTATTCACAAGGGACAGGTCCGAAAGGGCGCTGTGTTCGATAACTGTACCGGAAGTGTGTCAAAAAAATCATTATGTGTGTCAAAAATAGCAAATTTTCATATTTTTGGCTTAAAAAACGTTCATTTTAAGTGATTACGAGTAGGAACATTAAATTTGGAGAAATCTTGATGGTCGGGATTGGTATGTCAAATCAAAAACTAGATTATTGCATTATAAGTTTGTCAAAAAAATGTTGTCAAGTGTGTCAAAAGAAAGATTTTTATTTATTTTTTTACCCAACTTTTTAGAAAAAAATAAAATTGTTTGGATTAAAATTTTATTATTATTATTGAGAATTATGGCATTATAAGTTTGTCAAAAAAATGTTGTCAAGTGTGTCAAAAAATCATTTCATTTATTTTTAAGCCAATTTTCGGGAAAAAAAATGTAGCTGTTTTTATGACGTAAATGTAATTGAAAAGAAATTGAACATGGAAATTTTTGAATTTGTTATAGTTTTTGAAATATTTTTGGAATTTTGAAAAAGTTTGTATTTTTGATTTTGTAATAATTTTTGCAATATTTTTAGAATTTTGAAAAAAGTTTTAATTTTTGATTTTGTAAGAATTTTTGGAATATTTTTAGAATTTTGAAAACTTTTTAATTTTTGATTTTATTATAATTTTTAGAATTTTGAAAAAATTTTCAATTTTTGATTTTGTAATAAAATAATTTTTGCAATATTTTTAAAATTTTGAAAAAAGTTTGAATTGTAAGAATATTTGGATTAATGTTGGAATTTAGAAAAAGTTTAAATATTTGATTTCATTCTGATTTTTGGAATATTTTTGGAATTTTGAAAAAGGTTTCAATTTTTGATTTTGTTATAATTTTTGCAATATTTTTAGAATTTTGAAAAAAATAGAATTTTTGAATATCATATATATATTTATATATGTAGAATTTTGAAAAAAGTTTCATATTTTGATTTTGTAAGAATTTTTGGAATATTTTTAGAATTTTGGAAAAGTTTGAATTTTTAAGAATTTTTGGCATATTATCGGAATTTAGAAAAAGTTTAAATATTTGATATCATTCTATTATTTAGAATATTTTAAGAATTTTGAAAAAGTTTCATTTTATTTATTTTAACAATATTTTTGGAATTTTGATTATAATTTTCGGGCAACGTATTAATGTTTCGTGTTAATTTTGTAATAAATTTTTAAACAGATATAAAAAATACTTGTACTTTAACAAAGAGTTATGTTTGACATACATCGCTGCCCAAAACTAAAAACCATGTCCTCATAAAAGTTTTTTGCCGAAAACTATATCAAAATCCTTTACCCAGACCGAAGTCTTGATATCTCAAAGCTGTGAGATTTCAGCCCCTCCATATTTTAAAATTAAAATCGAAGTAGTCGGAATAAACAAATCGAATCAAGTCAGTCATTTTTTGAGTCATATTTTAAATTAAAATCAAGCAGTTTTTTCACACAAATGAATTAATCGAGTCAGTTTTACAAAATAAATCAAGTCAATCGTTTTTCAGTCAATTATTTTCTAAAATCGATCGTTAATCAATTATTAAATTTTGCACAAATCAAACATATAAGTGAGTTATTCAAACTAATCAGTAAAAGTGAGTTTTTTTTTTTTTACCAAAATCAGTTAAATCAAAAAGTAGTGTTCTAAACCATTTTGGCACTACAACAGGTATAAATACAAAACCATAAACCGCTTCGATGAAACTATAATTTAAAATTTGCAATTACGAGTACTTTAATAATTTACAAATCAAACCACTTTGCATCCATAATATTTCAAAATAACAATAATCAATAAATTTTAATAATAAAAAATAAATAAATAAACAAACTATTTCTATTCTGAAAGGTCTTGATCTATCATTTAGATTGGATATTTAGTTTATTGTTTATTTTGCTGTGCACCAAAAAAAACTATTATACGTTCTGAATTGTGAAATTAATATTAATGTTAATAAAAGAAATAATTTAATGGTTTAATAATAATTGGTTTCAGTTAAAGTAATAATTTATTTATGTAGAAGGTCGAACTGAGAAAATATTGATGCAATACAACTATGAAAACAAAAAATTTTCTAATAAATTTAATAACTTGGTAATTGTGGGTGTGTTCCCTATAAAATTTTGGAAAACACAGTTTCTGTTATTTATTTTAATTTTATTTTTAATTATATATTTTTTTTATTTAATAATGGGAAGCCCAGCTTAAACTTTTTTTTCTGACATTTTCATAAATTTATGAAATATCATGTTGGAATTCGGTCGAATAGTTATGCTGAAATGTCATGCTTATGTGAATGGTAAAGGAAGAAATTAAAACTACTCTGGACATCTGTTGAAAATTTTTCGAAACATTTATTTCACAATTCACAATGAATTGTTTTGTTTTAAAAATAAAGTGACTCAATATGTTGTAAAAAATAAGACATGTTATATTATTTTTTTTTTTACTTTAAAATTGAAAATAATCAAAGAAATTAATTGTTTATTGAAAGACAAAACAAAATTTATGATTTTTTGTTATTTGTTAGAATAAGTTATTTCAATTAGTTTAGGTTAGTTAATTAAACAACAATAAAAAGTTGATAGGAAAAGAAATATGAGAACTAAATTGAATTCAATGAGAAAGTTCTTGAATAATATTTCTCATGTCAATTAAAAAGTTTGAGTTGAGTTAATGTCAATTGATTATCGATTCGTATAGATATTTCCAAGACAAATTTCTTGTTAATATTTTTATTAGATTTTGATTATCGTTTATGAAGATAAAATCAGAGGAAAGAAGAAATTAAATTTGCAGAAAATTAAATTCGAAAGATTTTTAATCCAGGAAATTATTTTCCAATTTAGATCGGTTTTATTTTTTTATTTCTGATTCATGTTGTCTGAGAAAATTATTGAAATTTAAATCGAAGGATTAGTTAAAGAATCTATCGTTAATCGATAATTTTTTCGCTTATGGCATTTAGATAGTTTTATCCAAGGAATAGGTGAAAAGAAGATGTGGAAAATGAAACGAATGAGAACATAGAAGGGGATATTTGGACCACAAATGAGTGGTGAATTAAGTGGTGAAAAAGTAAAGTAAACCGTATTTTCTTACAAAGCCTAAACTTTTTATAGGTGATTTACATGGACAATATTCCATGTACCGAATATGTACGGTATTCGGTACATGGACGAACAAATGACTTATAGATCAGTTAAATTTGCTTGAAATAAAAAAATTTTTTACATCGATCCGGGAAACCCAATTTTTGTATTGCAGATTTGATTTATTAGCAAGATTGACCACAATGTTTGTTCCATTTCATATTATTTTCGGTACAATCCTAGTGTATCCCCTCAAATGGATTTGGGTTTTTTTCAGATAAATAGAAAGATTAGGTCTTCTGCATCCTAATTATGAAAAAAGAATTTACGGAAATGAGGGGATCAAAAGTTATAAAGGATCAAACTTTCAATTTTACCTTGGTCCCCCTTTGGTTTTTTTTAGTTTTTTTTTTCTTTTTTTCTTTATTTTTATTTATTATTTATTTATATTTCATCACACAATAAAATTATTGAAAGTTTGATCCTTTATATCTTTTGACCCCCTCATTTCCGTAATTTTTTTTTCATAATTAGGATGCAGAGGACCTAAGCTATCTATTGAACTGAAAAAAAAACTCAAATCTATTTGGGGGGATAAACTAGGAATGTTCCTTATTTTCGATAACTCCACGAAATTTATCTTAGTGGAACTCGTGTAATTCCTCATTAGTATTCTGAATAGGGATGTTTTAATGTCCCCAATGATTTAAGCTTTAAGAACTATTGTGGCATTTAGTAGTAATCCTAATGCTTGATAGTAATCCATCTCGTCCGATCTAAGTTCAGTACAACAGTAATACATGCTTCTAAAATCAAGTCAAGATTAAACTTTACTCCGCATACACATATATTTAATTCTAAAAATCTTTTTGAGCTACTGAAACCGCAAAAACTCAAAGTTCACGCATTAAGAAAAAAACTGCTATTCATACTTACTTAAGAACATTCAATTAAAAGTTTCATACCTGTAAATAAAAAAAACAAACACAATATTATATCTTACAAAACATTTATCAATTACAAATAAAAATTCATTACAAATTAATTCCATCTCCATTCGATAAAAAAACCCTTTATTTCAATTAGCCACTCTGTCTACCATTTGAAATACAAAATTTCACATAACAATCAATCAAACATTAAAAAATCTAGCTAATTTCAAAATCTTAAATCTTTTCTCATAATCAAAACATAAACTTCTTGAATAAAAATTTAACAAAAAATGTCTCAATATTGATTGAATTTTTTTTTCGCTTGTTCATTTCAAAATATTGCCAATCAAAACTGCCCAAACTACCAATTTAAATCAGAAATACACGAAAAACGTGATTGATTTAGAAATTTTACATAAATAAATACGAATATATCTTTAAGATTTACATAAATCTTCTTAATAATATTAATAACTTATTCGTTTGATATAATAAAATATTGTTTTTGTGTTCTTAGATTTATCAAGTTGTAACATAATGCGTTTAATTTATGTAACAGTACGAAAAGAGTCATTAATTAATCATATCATTTTTTTTTTAAATTTGTCTTTTAAGCAGTTAGGAATCAATTTTTAAGCAACCTTCATTATGGGATTTTAGAGACAATCTAGTCTACCTAGTATTATTGATGTAAAAAATTCGACATTTTTGAAACTGATCTTCGTCAAGATAATAAATGCATGAACGAGATTAAATGTTTAAGCGATTTATTTAAAAATAGGTAGATTTTTCTATGAAATCTACCTAAAAATACCGTTGCGAATATTAAATAATACTTCAAGTATATAATATATTTCAAGTATATAATATAATTCAATCGCTGAGGGTTCCGTATGTATAAAATTTGAGAAAAAAAAACAGTTTTTGTTAGTATAGTTTCACGTTTATTTGAAATTATTACTACCAAAACAAATTTTAGTTTCGATTTAGTAAAATCCGGGTGCAGGGAAATTTAAAAAATTTTTGAAGTGAAAGTTCTGTATAGGCGTATGACAGAAATTTTTAGCAGTATAAAAAAATCGTCATGATTTTTTGGTTACGGAAGTAAAAAACACGAATATAATATTCGGCAAATATACGATACAATTCGATTATGATCACACATATAAATGTCAAGTCATTCATTTGTTCTTTTGTTATTATATTTTTATATTTCTTAATTCTTATACACTTTTCAGTCTCGTACTAAATGTTATATGGGTTGGATGTGTTTATAGATTTTAATTTTGTTTTGGTAATTTTATTTTTTTTGTTAAGGAAATGAATATTTTGAAAGATAAAAGCTTTATTTTCTATTTATAGATTTTAATTTTATTTTTATGTTGTTGGTTGGTAAGAAATATCTTATCAGAATTGATTTTTAAAGTAAAATAAAAGGAAAAGATTTTAAAGTTTTTATATTGGGAAGGACTTAAAGCGGCTTTAAACATAAAGAAAATTATGTTGGTGGTTAAATTAGTAGTAGGTTTTGTGGTATGAGTAGAATTTAAATATAATTACTTTACAATGTAATCTTTTACCGTGTGCAAAATTTAAAGAAGCAGAAACATTCATAAAGTCTAATCGGAAAATGTTAATTGTGAAAATATTTTCCAAATTAATTTCAGATTATTGGGAAATGTTGTAAATAGTAGAAAAATGATATGTCATAAAGAAGTTTCACTGCTTACCTGTGTACTCTGGTACACACACTACTTTTTTTTTCTTTTGTAATGTTCGTAGATAAGAGGACAAAAAAAAATTTTACATTTTTTAAAATAAGTCGAAAACTGTGCTTTCAAAAATTACAAAAAAACTGGTTTGCACTACAAAAAAAAAGCCTTTCATATGACACCCTACATGACATGATCAAAAATAATTTTTTTTCAAAATTTCTACTAAACCATGAACATTTGAAATTGTAACAACCAAAAAAAAATTTTCGTTTCGATTTAGCAAAATCCCTATACCCGTGAATTTTTTTAAATTTTTTGTTTTGTTATGTTCGAAGTTACGGGGGGGGACAAAAAAAAACACTCGTTTTTGATAATAACTCAAAAACTAAGCAGTCGAAAATTCAATGAAACTTTTTTTTGACATATTTCCATTTTTTTCGATTTTTCTAGACCAAACTCAATTCCTTAAAAAAAATTTGTTTTACTATCTCCTTATCTATGTCCATAAAATATAGATAAAAAGAAATTTCAAGTTGATAGCACTTAAAATGCAATATTTAAAATATACTTTTTTACTGTTTATTTTTAATTCATTTTATTAATGAAAAGTAAAGTAAAGTAAAAGTGACAAAAGCACACAAACAGTGAATAATATGGAAAACCATAATAACACATATAGTGGTAGCACTTATAGTTTGTGAGTAAATCGATTATGTAGAAATTCGGAAGGACACCGAAGTCTCACCAATAGGGTACCGTTTTTAATTCTTTGATAAGACGATACTAAACATAATTTTTACCAATTGGAAAGTTGATATAGCACAGTCGAACGAAAACAAAAATTTGTTTTCGACCCGAGTGTCTGATACTATATGTTTTTGGGCTCGGTATGACTGGAAATCTACTGAAACTGTAAAGCCGGATAACTCTGAATGATTTTAAGTAAGACTCGGTAACCGCGTAGCCCTTTAAACCCCTATCCTTAACCCTAAACTCATATCCATATAACCCTGTAAAACAGCCACAAAAGTAAATTTAAGCTTGAAGGTCTGACTGTTTATCAATCGATCGATCAATCCGAATTCGACCTCTATTTGACCACATCACCTCAGAGTTTTGACATAACCGCAAATAACCCCAACTGTCAACCGCGTTTCATTTCCCGTACTCTTTACCTATAGTAATATAAATATACTATAGCATAGTTCGAAAATGAAAATATACATTTTCAAATACTTTTTAACCTATGTTGTGTGCAACAAACTTATTATTTCTTACAAGTAGATTTGACACTTCCGGAAAGCCTATTTTATTCTTTTTATTTTTCATATATTTTTGTCTATTTATGGGAAACTAAAAAGAATTAGTAAGTATCCTATACAAAATAAACTATTTTACGCTTACTTAAATTTGCGTAAAACATTACTTTTCGACCTAATTGCTTTAGTCCATTAATTTATTTACGCTCTCTTATTATTACTTTACGCCAATAACCACCAGGTTTCTGTCGGTTGGCGCTGTCAGTCACAACTCTACCCTTATTTTTATGAAATAGTTTTTATTGAAGTATTTTGGAAAATTTTAAATTTTTGTATTTTATTGAAAATATTAGATTTTGGTTTAAATTTTGAAATTTTTTGTATGTTTGAAAATTTTGAGGAGGTTGGTTGGTCGGGACAGCCGACTCAAAGGATCCAACTATTTGGATCAAATCTTATCATCACGGCGTTATCAACAGTATCAGGACTGGAGTTCGGGGATACCTCGCTTCAAGTTTTTTTTGTTGGGGTGAGTGGTAATTAATTTGTCATTGCTTGTAGTTTTTTTTATATGATGTGTTAACGTAAACGTAATAAGGGGAGGGTTCTAAAAGTTTTTGAATTTTTTTTTGAAAATTTTTGATAAATGATGTATTGTATTTGTTTAATTATTATTATTCAAATTGAAGTTTTAAAATTTTGTGGTAATTTTTCTGTATTTTTTGGTATATATATTTGTAATTTTGGAATATTTTGTTTATAATTTTTTATTTCAAATTTTTTTTTGTAATTAAAGTTTTATTTGTAATTTTTTTGTAATTTTTAATTTTTTTTAAATTTTAAAATTTTGGTGTAAATTTCAAGTTTTTGTATAATTTTTTTTGAAAATTGTTTTGAAATTTTCATACTTCTTATAAGGATGGAAATTTAGTTTGTAAGATGATTTTGTTTTGAATTTTTGGAACTTTGAATTAATTTTTTTTAATTTATAATAGTTTTGTAACTTTCAAATCTTTGTAATTGTTAATTCTTTTGAAATATTTTAAGATTTTGTATATTTTTAATTTTCAAGTATTTTTAATATAAGTTTTGAATTTTTGTGATTTCAAAAATATTTTTTTACTTAAATTTAATTTTTTTCGGTAACTTTTTAAATTTTGTAAATTTTATAATTTTATTGGATTTTTGAAAGTTTGTTAATTTTTCTAATTTTGTTAAATTTGTAAATTTTTATAATTTGTAATTGTTGAACTTGAAATAATTTTGTAAATTTTTTATGTGTGTATTTTTAATTTCTATTTTTTAAATGGTTTTTTAGTTTAGTTTAAATTTGTTATTGAAAATTTTTAGATTTTAGATGTTTGGTTTAAGAAAATTTTTAGTTTCTTGAATTTATTAAACATTTTTTTAAACTCTTAGTTTTTTTTTTGAAGAATTTTCTTTAATTTGAATTAACTACCAGCATCCACCTCAATATTTTGACAATTTGGAATTTTTTTTTGTTTTTCAGAAAGTTTTGAATTTTTAAGATTTTTGAATTTTTTAAGATATTTTAAAAATTTTAGTTTTTTTTTTGAAAATTTAAAATTTTTGAATTTCGAGTTGTTATTATATTTTTTTGAGTTTTTATATTTTTTGGATTTTGGTTTTAAAACCTTTTTTTAAAAGTTTATTTTTATTAAGATTTTATTTAAAAAAATTTTTTTTGAAATTTAGTTTCAGTTATAGGGTTTTCCATCAAATCGACTTAGTTTGATGTTTTATTTTAGAAGCTTTTGGATTTTTGTTTTTATCTCCAGTTTATTCTTGTGCAGTTTATCTTTGTCCAATTATGTCTGCCAACCTCTAATGCAATTGTCTTTTATTATTTTGTTCCCAATTCGTTACATTCGACAAATTCTCAGTCGCTTTGACTACTAATCCTAATGCCCTCGCCCTCCTCAGCGGATTGTGTAATTGGAACGCTTAACAAATGAACGGTCTGAGCATGACCCAGCTTGTGTCCTGTAGTTGTGTGTTCTATTTTTAAATCGTTTGATTTTTTTTTTAAATTTTGATATTTGGATTGAATTTAAGAAATTTGAAATTTTTTTAATTTTGTTTTTAAATTATTTTGTTTTAAGATTTTGAGTTTTGTTTGAATTTTTGTACTTGTGCGTTATTCTGTGGGTGGAAAGCAAGATGTCCTGTAAGTCCTGACGCGCAGGCAACATTTGAGTTTTGAGGATGTTTTTTGTTCAGTTTTGTTCTGTGGACAAAAAACAAAATCTAACGCGCAGACAAGTCTGTTAGTTTTGTTTTTATGTATTTGTTGGGTTAAGTTTTATTCTGTGGGCAAAAGGCAAGATCCTTGTAAGTCCTGACGTACAGACAATTCTTTGAGGTTTAATTTATATTTTTTGTGTGTTTGTTGCAGAATTTTTGTGCTGGGGGTGAAAGGCCAAATTCTTAAGTACTTTACACACCAACAACGTGTATGTTTGAATCTTTGTGTTTAATCTATAGCTGCAAAGGTAGGAAAGGTCCTTCAGACGTATTTCTAACGGGGTTTATGATCCCGCGTTCCTTTGTTGGGAGGAAAATCATGACTACTGCGAAAGTCATGATTGATGAAGTGACATGACCCGGATCTTGTTGACCCCTGATGGTTTATCATCTAGGTCATCCCACCATGGTTATTTTACCACGTTCACGGGTTCTCAATGAGGTCATGAGCACCAAGTTTAACATAGTCTAACTGCAATGGTCTTCGAAAATTCTATTCGTTAGAGCGTAACCTGTTGGCGAGTACATAGAGCGAAGACCAGTGGACGATAACAAGGAAATTGATCACCTGTCGTTCGGGCCGCTGGAAAATACCAGCCCTTGACTTTCTGAGCCATAGTTAGACTACCTCTGTCCTCTAGACATCCATCGATTTCACCGAAGCACTCTTCCAAATCTCCTTTCTTTTTTGTTTATTATGAGTTTCACTAAATTTGTTTTTTTTTTGCTTTCGATTTTGTGGTTAAGATTCAGATCGATTATGCTATTGCCACATATCAAAATGGTTTTCTCGTTTTTTTTGTGTTTGATCTTATTTTGCTCTTTATGCTTTTTTTGTTTTTAGTTTGATTTTGATTATTTTATCTGGCCCGGCTCGCTCGGTCGGTAGAGCCTGAGAGTCATATCTTGAGGTTTTGGATCGAGCACGACTCCAAAAGATACGAACTCACTGACATTGATAGGGTTTCGAGTTCAAATCCCAATCGGAACACGAATAAAGAAAAAATGTGGTTTTAATGTTATAAGCGGTAAGGTTTATTCAGAGAAACCCAAAAGTAATTTCGAATTGGAAACAAAATGACTCACATAGTTGGTTGAGTTTCATTGCTCTCTCCCAAAAAATATTTTTTTATATCTATCCTGTTATTTTTTATATTATTT
Source organism: Diogma glabrata (assembly GCA_963693315.1). Taxonomy (NCBI): domain Eukaryota; kingdom Metazoa; phylum Arthropoda; class Insecta; order Diptera; family Cylindrotomidae; genus Diogma; species Diogma glabrata. The sequence goes on along the minus strand of OY856187.1, from coordinate 406,124,460 downwards.
TAATTAGTTATGCATTCAATAGCACAACTACAAAACAGCTCTTATAAAGAGTATATTTGATGTACAAAATTCGTTCATGCAACGTCCTCGTGGATTACATCGAGTAACGCTGACAGTCCCACAAACTATAGCGGTTGGCAGTTGCCAGAGTAAAAAAAAAAACTTTTAGATTCTGTGATCCCTAGAACATATAGAATGGTTTGACCGCCAGGCAAAATAAATTTTTTTGTTGCTGTCGCGGTATTTTGAGGTTATATCCGAACCCGCACTGTTGTATGGGGTTATGAGGCCATGAGGTAATAGAGTTAGGGATTTAAAGAGTGTCGGAGTTATAAATTTAGTTCAGACATCGATGTGTTTTAGGGTTATCGGGTTGAACGGGTTTTTTTTACTAAATTTGTAACGAAAAATACAACGAAGGTCTAGCGTTCGTTATTCTATTTTTGAAAAACTTCTACTCCCGGGCAGAATACAAAAATACTTTGTTTACCCAGATGAGTAAGGTGTCATAGAAAAGAACACTTAATTTAAATCTTATATCGCATAGTTTTTGAAAAATATGGGTATTCTCAACGATGTTCGTTCCTTATAGAATGAACTACAAATTTAATAAATATAAAAATCGTTAAATTTTAAACGAAAACTATAGCGAAACGCTTCCAAAACTGAATAAGAATGCATGGATGAAGCATCTAGAGAAATCAACTGATTTCCAAAATGTTGCGAACAAACAACCGTAAATCTTATAATTTCCTTACAAAAAACATAATCTCACCAACACATAAAGTTACCATGACCTACCGAAATTTCATATCTTTATCTAATTACGCAATACATTAGTCATTTAAATTTGATTGATAGTTGACCTGATTCGTTTTATTTATATAAATTTTAAATTTATGCTACATGCATACATTTTTCATTTCTTATATCAATTTTTTTCATTTGATAAGTTTTAAAATGGAACGTGAAAAGAAGTTGAGAAAATTGAAATATGTGAACGGCAGTTGATTGTTAGAATTTTTAATATATATTGTTTGTGAATGAAAGAGGATAAAAAATTGATTATTGATTGTTTTATTTTTTTTCAGCGACAATTCGACTGTGACCAAGTGATGTGCTAAAATTTTGTAGATGTTTACAGATACTTTAATTTTTTTTATTTATATTTTTGGTTTAAGTTTTGAATTTTAAAGATGTTTTGATCGTGAGATATTTGTTATATGGAAGTTAACACTTATAGTCAAACATGATGGTGTGTTTTCTAAATATAAAATTGATTGTAATGTGTGTGTTTGTTATGATAGTTTGAGATCGTAAATAATTTGGAAGCTGTGTTTGATTTATAGGAACCAACATAATAAGTTCTTCGTTTTGCTTCGCAGTTAACATTGACACAATCGCACTTTCTCTAAATTACTGAGATTGGTATGGGTCTTCCCGGCACTGAAGTAAATAACAATACACATTACCATAATTATTACACCAATTCCCATAGTAGTTTAATTGTTTTTCAACATTATTAGGAACAAAACTGAAACAATGTAACATTAATTATTACTAATATCTAAATACAATATTACAAAAAACTAATAAATTAAAAACAATATATTAAATTAGATTATTGCACGTCATACATATATATTAAAAACAAACAACAACAAAAACAGTTTTGTAATAATAACAATAGATATATCTATTAACAAATTATTGCTGTGTATGCCACGGGAATTGTTTCAAAATAATAATAACAATATTATCGGGAATATAAAAAAAATTTGTGTCACACTAAAATTGATAAGCAATCAGAAATTTTAATTGTTATTATTTTGCAAAATAATGAATTAATGAATGATAAATTAATGATTTTATTCTTTATTTTAAAGAGTTTATTTGACAAAGACTAGCAAATTTTGAATTCCACTACTACTTGCGTTACGCTAACAGAATTATATGGATACATACGACTCGTTGGCGCTTTAAAAGCCGAAACAAGCAATTGTTCTCTTTGTAATTGGTTGGTGTTGGAGCTGGTGTCAGCCCTGGAAAAAAATCGGCTCGCTCGTACTTCCAAGTGTTATGATGCAAATGGGTCCCGATTTAAAAAAAACTTTTTTTTTCAAGTTTCAAAACAAAACTCGCAAAGGTGTTTATAGGTTTACCGACAATCACAATGAGAATTTTTTTAATTTCACTTTCTCAGATAATGGACATTCAAGTGTCCTGGAAATAATCGGAGATAATTGGTTATTGATTGTTTGGATAACTAAACAGATGTAGCTTTTGTAAAAAAAATTAATTCGCAACTGCGCTGATATAACAATTATGGTTTACGGTACAGAAACTTCCAAGCGAAAATTTTTTGCTACTATCATTTTCATGTTTTTGCGTTGATGGCATTCACAGACTATCTTTATTCGTTATTCTTGTTTAGTAGAGCATACCGGTTCGATTGACTTTAAAAAGCTCTGTACTTTGGTATATAATCACTACATGTATAATTTTCTGCTTGAATCAGTCTCCGAACAAGACTCAACTACTAAAGTTCACAATAGAGGAGGACGAGTAACACCACGTGAACCTCGATCTAATTGACAGTTAGTCAGACATTAGTTGTCATAAAGACTTAGAAGTTCTTAATTGGTTGTGATTAGGGTGTACCTAAACCTACCTCGCTCTTGAACAATAAAACTAGAATCATCACGAAAATTAAAAGTGCCAAACCTAACAAGGCGGATGAGTTGTAACTGATAAGCACAGACGGCTGCTGTCGTTATAATACTTTTCAAATATAATTTGTCATAAAATCAATATATGTAGATAAGTTTTTAACAACAACTAATCTAAAACAATAAACTTAACATAAACAGACAACAACATCCACTGTTACAAATCTTCACAATCACAGTCATTGTAGGAAATACAATTCATGTAAATACGTTTTCTATTATGCACTAATTGACCTATTCATTTGTCTTTTAAGAACAGAAATAAAATGAATATCTTATCCAATCGTGTCGAAGCAAATAGTTTTTAGTTTAAATCTATTATACTACAAATTTAACAAAAACGTCGTTATTTGACTTAATTCATAGGATAATAAAGTCAATCAACTTACGTAAAAACAAAATTAAAATCTCTTAAAAAGAATCGTTGTGGTAATAAAATATTTTGAATGTTGTGTCCTATCCTATCGTAGACATTTTAATTCATATATTTTTGAATCCCACGCGGTTGATATTGAAAGAATTTTATAATTGGGGACCCACACAGAGTTTAATTATAAAATCATGTAAAATGGGATATTTCTAAAATAAATCGGGAATATATTTCCGTTACTTATTATTACATCGAAGTGTTACAAATATATTTACTTTTGGCGATTATTTGAATCATCCAAGAAATATTTTGATTGTTTTTAATTTTTATACAAATAATTTTTAACTTTTAAAAGATTTAACATTTACTTCGGTTCTGAAAAAGCAAAAGTATTGAATTCATGAGCCAAAAGTGAAATTCTCACCCCCACTTTTTTGGCTATCTCGACGTTTTAGGACCTACTGATTCTAAAAAAGCAAAAAAAATGTATGTCTGTCTGCCGACCGTCCGTCCTTCATTACCTATACGAAATCTAGAAAACCGCTGGAGGGACTTCAAAAATTTTTTTTTCTAAAAATAGGTATGGTATACTCAATGAACAGGTCGGAAAGAACGATGTTTGTTAACTGTACCGGAAGTGTGTCAAAAAAAATCCTAGTGTGTCAAAAATAGCAAATTTTCATATTTTTGGCTTAAAAAACGTTTATTTTCAGTGATAATGAACAGTAAATTTGAATCTGGAGAAATCTGGATGATTGACATCCGTATGTAAGACCAGGACCTTGATTATTGATTTAGAAGTATGTCAAAAAAATCGTTAATTGTGTCAAAAGATTGATTTTCATATATTTTGTTTCCAAATTTTTTTGAGAAACATAATATGGGACTAGAAATATATAAAACATAAAAGTAATATTTAGATGACATGAAATGTAATTGAACATTAAATATGATACATGAAGTGTGTCAAAAAATCGTTAAGTGTGTCAAAACAAGAAAATTTACATTGTTTTTTAAGTAAAACTTCTTTAGGCGCGTTATGAGAATTTTGCAACGGAAGTATAAAAAACGAATATAAAATTCGGCAAATATACGATACAATTCGATTATGACATACATATAAATGTCAAGTCATTCATTTGTTTATTTGTTATTATATTTTTTATTCACTTATTCAGTCTTGTACTAAATGTTATATGAGTTGGATGTGTCGATTGTAGATGGTGGTCATGGTGGCCATGGTGGTCATGGTGGTAATAGAGGTCATGGTGGTAATAGTGGTCATGGTGGTCATGTTGGTAATAGTGATCATGGTGGTCACGATGGTCACGGTGGTCAAGGTGGTCATGGTGGTCGTAGTGGTCATGGTGGTCAGGTGTTCACGGTAGTCATGATGGTGGTGTTGGTCATGGCGGTCATGGTGATCATGGTGGTTAAGGTGGTCATGGTGGTCATAGTGGTTATCATTTCACTAAATTATGTTAATATATGATCTGTTATAATTTTCCGGCGACGAATTGATGTTTCGTGTTAGTTTTGTAATAAATTTCTAAACAGAGATAAAATACTTGTACTTTTACAAAGAGTTTTATGTTTGATATACATCGCTGCCGATAACTAAAAACAATGTCCTCATAAAAGTTTTATGCCGAAAACCATATCAAAATCCTTAACCAAAACCGAAGTCTTGATATCTCAGAACCTTGAGATTTCAGCCCCTTCATATTTTTTGTATTAAAATGTGTCACAACAACACATAAAAACCTCTTAAAATCTTGATACCATACCATACAAAATGAGTTGAAATTATCGAAAGTTGTTGTGTGTAGTTCTTCCTTTATAATAGAACCGCAGTTGCAGTAAGATAAGCGTATCAGTTTCAAAATACATCGAAAAAAGAAATATCATCAAAGAAATCACAATTAGCTTTTTGGTACTATTATACTATATACATAATTTTACGTGTTCTGGTCTCACACCTCTCTAGGATCCTAGTTAAAACTTCTATAGAGGTTCCCATGTGCTCGACCATCTTTAGAAATAATATTATATTAACTTAGTCAAAGAAGCATGTTCTCCTAATATTTCAGTTTGTTTGTCTAACCTGACGGTATGGACTTTGGTTTCTTTCTTTCAAGACCATAATGACAGAAAATTTTAAAAATGTCAATATAGGGATATAACGGTAGGACACTAGGCACATAAGATATAAGATTGTACGGTAAATGATCGTACTCAGAAGAGTCGAGGAGAACGTGCTACGTGGTTTCATTCACATCACATATATTGCATTTTCCATCGTTCGTTACCCTAATACGTTTGGGTTAAATGAAGTAATAAAAAAATTTAAGCTTAACTTTTTTTTTTTTTTTAAATTCTGTAAATCTGATGACCTAAAATCTGGTGCTCTGTACAAAAAAAGAGACAAAACCAAAAAGTTATTTAAACTTAACATGATATTCAAAAGCATTTTATTGTTACAAAACCATATTGTTACAAAATGAGGCAACATTTTGTAGATGTCGGTGACTCATCATCTACGAAGCTCTCAAGCTACGGTGGTATGTCTAGGTCCTCTTCATCGGAATCATCTTCAAAGGAAATCTTTGCTCGAACATACAGTTGCAAATTGTTGAGAATTTCATTCCTAGTTTGCGGCAGCTGCACGTTCCTTTACAACCATTTGTACATTCACAGTACACTGTGTTGAGTATTTCAGTTTGAGCTGGAACCTTTGTGTTCATGGTGAGGAGCAAGTCAAAGTTCATCCATCCGTCATTTGTTGAAAATGATTGAAATTTGTTTCTTGGCCTGCCAAACCACTCGATGTAGAATGAACCCACGATCAATTACAATGGCACTACCTGCAAAGTTTGGTGAATCAGATACTAGTGAAAACAAATCATAGAACACAAATTTCTTCGGAATCTTGTTTCATCAAAAATGGAAAGGGGATAAGGCAGTGTTGACAGAAAGAACCGCGGTCTCTCAACATTAATTATTGTGTGAGTGAAAGCGCAGACTTTCGTTTTTTCTGACCGCGTATAGAGTTTTTTCCAATTTTAGGGATTAAAATTAACCCAACAAGCTCCTTAAGGATTTCAGGCATGTCATTTTCAACGTTCTGTAGGAATGCTTTCACTTTGCGGTAAATAATGAAGGGATAAATTACCGACCTGATAACCTCGCGGATAATGGCAGCGGGGGCTTTCACATTTTTACCCACTCCACTCGAGACAATGATGCCGTTCTCATACTTTGATTTCAAACTTTTAAACAGAGTTTATAAATTGGTACAAAGCTCTTCCAAATTTGTGACAAAGTGAATTGGTATTGGTCTTTATTTATTAATTATTGATATATTTACAAATATTGTTAAATGCCAGAGACAAAAATTCGTTTTCAGGTAGGTCAATCGGCCATCCGGTTTTCGCTAATTTTTTTTTATGAAATTGATGCTCCTTGAGCATCAGGTACCTGACCTTCACCTCTTTGAAACACCTCTTCATTTTGTCACCATTCAGCCGTAGTCACAAGGGAATTTTCAAACACAACTGTTGACACACGTACTGTACGGTATCTCGCCTTTTCAGTGACTTTGTGTATTCTCTAGTCATAAATTCCCGGGATGCGTTTTGCGCACAGATCACACAGCTCTTCTTAAAATCAATCTCTTATCGCAGTCCATGTTTATTAATTTTCTTTCACTTGCATTACTTGTATTGAGAATTTGATTGTAAATGATGAGCTTTTACTCAAGAAGCAGGTGGGTTCAATTCACAGGGATTGAACTCGCTATGACCTGAAATGAAGATGAAGATATAGTTCTATAGTTTCGAATCACGCGGAGCAACATATTCTTCTGAGTGGCCTGTTGAAGATGCTTAACGTCCGTCCGTCCGAACTAACCAGCCGTACAGTACATTAGAATCGATTCCGCTAGAATTCAATATATTCAAGGCTCCATCGTTCATGTAATAACCTTGTGAAGATTTGCAAGAGAAACTTTGATTTGTCACAAATTTGGGTAATACAACTTTATAATCCGAGCCTCTTGTTCAAATCGACACCAAAGTATTTTTACCATTTTAATTAATACTCCGTTAACTTCAATGGTAGGCCATCTTGCACGATTGTACTTACCTTTTAGCTAAAACATAACAGTTTTGTGCGTCGAAAGGTTTAGTTAGGTCAGGAAGTCATATCATTTAGTGCTCGTTGACTTCGTTCTTGTAATTATTTCCTTGAGCTTAAAGTTATTACAATCACTTTATCACAAGCATACGCAACCAATGGACAATTGACAATGGATAATTTATCGTTTTATAGTATAGCTCATAACGTTTATCCACTAAAGGTTATCGAAAGCACGCGAAATATCTATGAAAATGCACAGAGAATACTTTTAAACGGTTGATTGGACGATGTCAGCTAGTATAGAGACCGCCATCTCAGTAGAACGACCGTACCGGAAACCATACTGCTCTAATACTTACTTAACCACCATAACGGAAAGTGCAGTTACCATTAGTTTCAATGTTTAAATATTTAGTTTGAAACAGCAACTTAACCGTCCCAAAAAAAGATGTTGGCATATTGGCAGGTCGTCTGCCTGAAATAGGTATGAGTTAAAAATGATATTTTGAACCATGGCATATGTGAGTCGCATTTGAGCAGCGATGAAAATCTCTTCGAAAACGCGTTTAAAGAAAATCGACAATATGTCATTTTCTGCATACTTATAATGCTTAATACTTACGAAGTCCCTTTTAATCATATATCTTGCAAAAGAAGTCATCCTATTGCAGAATGTGACATGTATTTAATCAGGTTGGGGTCACCACTTATAACTATCAATATTTTATTGGTTTTCTAATTTTAAAAATTAATAGATTATTCAACCACCTGCTTACATATTCAACTGCTGTTACGAATAACAAAAACAAATTTTCTTCATCTGTTAACGATGGAGAAATGTGTGAATTCCTTTTCAATATTTCATTTAGATTATGACAGTGGAACATATAATTTACAAACAAAAAAATCATTTATACTGTCATAACAAGAATAATTATATCATTACTATCGTCTACCCTAATCATCATTACAATCAATTTCATCATATTACTGCATTTTTTTTTCCATTAAAGATCCTCTGAGCAAACGTAATTATTACCTTGATCTTACTAAACATATAAATCTTACAATATTTGTGCAACGAATAAACTCATCAATTTCATCATAAAAAAAATTTATTCGCATTTTTCTTTTGTGATTATATAGTTTTTCATCGATTAAGTTCGTCACTTTATAGTTTTTAAAATGTTCAAACCAAGCGATCGTCTTCGATCATAAAATATAATTTCTTTATGACATTATTTGTAAAAATATTCTGGTAACGCTATTCTAAACATATTCATTATTCACGGTGTAGAGGAATATTAATAAAAATTAATAGAACGTTAAATCTGAATAATTTTTTTTTTGTAAATTTAACACATTCAACAATTCTTTTAAGATGAAATAAAATTTATGTTTTGTTTTAGGTTAGAAGGCTATATCTGATTAGGCTACTGTGAATGGTAACAACTAACTAACATCGTGGTCGTCTTCAATACTCCACCATTTAAATTTGAACGATATGAAAGTGATTTATGTTATTGTTATGGAATTGACATTTGACATTCGAATTTGAATTTTATGATCGTTTACATAAATTTTTGATGTTTATGGAATTTATAATATAGCTTTAGATAATTTGTATTAGATTTTAAAAGAAATTAGTTTGTTCAACGTTCTGTTTCAAGGTGTATAAAAAACTCATTAAAATGTTACGATAAATTCAAGGATTGAATAGATGAATTCGAACGAATTGTTAAAAGATTAGACTAATCGTTGAAGTTCCGGATATTTATGGGTTTTAACAAGCGTCACATTCGAATAAAAAATTATGGAAACGGAATGATGGACCAAGTCAAGACCAGAATCGAATCAAATTGCCGAGCATCAGACTGACTGCAAATAACGAAGTCATTTCAAACTAACACGCCTTGTCGTATCGCAGGAAAACTATATATCAAATAAAAAGTATGCAGAGTATAACCTCTGTTTGGATCTAAATCGGAACACAAGGTGAGATTTATTTATCTGAGAGAAATCATAAGTAACAATAAAGAAGACAAACAATATCTAGTGGAACAAAGAACGCCGATGGCAGGTTGGAGCCATAAGGCACTAGAACAGAAAATAGATTTCACACCTAGGTGTCAATATTTGAAGATCGTCTTATTGTTGATAAAGGAAGGGAAAAAAAGGTGTGTTCTAGAACATTACAGTAGTATCGAGGCTATTTCATGTAGTATATATAAAAGGTGTTGTTCGAGGATACAACCAGTATAAAATTGTTAGCGATACAAAAAGTATAAAAATTTAGCAGTGATAAAGTAAAATTAACAGTGTTATAAGAAGAAAGTTAAAAGTGATATTGTGAATAAGTATAAAAGAATTATAAGTGGTGAAATATTGTTAGTACAAGAAGAACTAAAAGGGGAATAGTAATAGGAGAAATATTTTTATTGTAAAATCTTGAACGAATAAAATTATAATGTTTAGAAAATCCATTGTGTTTTAAATTTCCTGATTTAGTGATCGAACTAAATAGTTGTAACTCGGCTAAGAAATGTTACAATATTATTTTTATTTTCGAGCACCAGAGGAAATATCAATCCTGGGGTGGAAGAAAAATATGACAAGTGGTTCAAGGCAGACCGAACAAAATTGGCATGCATGTGAGAACTCCTGGAATTAACAGCAATGTCCAACCTTCTGTGGGTTTTTGATTATGGCATTTACTCATTTGCTAATCAACCGTTCATGTATCCTGGAACATCGTATCATCAGTCAAATGTGATACCATCACTGTTGAATCCGTTAAATCTGCCTGGACCATCGTATCATAACCCAAATATGATGCCATTCACATCAAGGTTGAACCCTTCAAATTTTCAGACGTCAGCAATTCATCAGTATGGTGTTCAAGGGGGAACAAGGCGAAAATTGCATCGTCTACTAAAGGTTTCTGGTAATGCTGAGGAATGGCCAATTTACCGGCAAGTTACCGAGTCAAATGCTGCTTTCCTGTACACCGACGTCGTAAACAATTTTCGTTTGGTAGAGGCACTGAAAGGACGTGCACGAGAATCTGTGGAAGGATTGCTGATTTATCCTCAAAATGTCGGAGAGATTATAAAGAAGTTGGCGTTTGAATTCGGAAGACCTGAACTTATAGTTAAATGTCAGCTTGAGAAGATAAGAAAATTACAAACCTTGATGAACATAGCTTGGACCAAATAATCCCATTCTCCAACAAAGTTTCAAACATGGTCTCATTCCTTCAATCTTGCCGTAGTCATCATCCAAGAAACCCTATGCTTCTGGAGGAGCTCATAAACAAGCTGCCTAACACTAAAAAGTATGAATGAGTGCAATACTCTTTGTTCTTTGGGACGGTATGCTAACGTCATAGATTTCAGTCAATGGTTATCCAAAGTGGCAGCATTCACCGCCTTGCTTCCAGTGGATAGCAAAAAGAGCTCCAAATCAAGATCCAACCAACTATTAGTTGTAGTAGAGCAAAATGCGTCAAAGCCCAGAGAATGCAGTCTATGTCACAAAGATACCTTGAAGGATTGCGATGATTTCAAGAAGATGCTTATCAACGATAAATGGGATCACGAAAAGAGTCATAAGCAATGTTTTTGTTGTTTGATGAGAGGACATGGCATGAACCAATGTCACCGTAAGGTGTGGTATTGACAACTGTTCTAAAAAACACCACGAACTTTTACATAACCTTGAACAAGTGAGCAGCCGTAATCAAGCCTCTCTAAATGTTGCCGTGTTACCAGAGACTTCAGCACCTTTCGAAGACAAAGAAGCTGATGATTCCGTTGTTGCTTTAAACTCAGTCTTCAAATGTAACATCAAACTGGATAGTCGCTTGAGAGTTCTCCTGAAGATGATTCCAGTTCATTTGTACGGACCAACAGGAAGAATTAAGGTAGTCACATTTGTCGACGAAGGTGCAACGTTAACGCTATTAAATCTTCAAACAGTTAATAGCATTGGTGTTTCTGGTGAACCATCAACCGTCCAACTTAAATGGCTAAAAGGAAAAACCATAACAGATAAATCCGAAAAATGAATTGTGTGAGAGTAATCGACAACTTAGAACTTCCAGTTCAGAGTTTGAACGAGACCCAACTAAGTTCGAAGTGTAATTATTTGAAGCATTTACCTTTTGAAGATAAAGAACAAGTTGTACCTGATATTTTTTAATTGGAATGGAGAACCTTCATGTCTTCCAACCATATCAAATCGTCAGTGGAACATCATGAACCAACTGCCACAAAAACACCGCTGGGATGGATTATATATGGTTGTTGTGCAGATGCAGACACAGGAAATGAAAACTACTGCCATAGTGTCTTCAATACTCAAGTGAAGGAGTTAGAAGATATAGTTAGAGATTATTTCAACAACGATAGACTAGGAACTGAAATGAAGAAAACCAATTTTGAGTCTAAGGATAACATTCTCGCTATTACTCAAATAAAGACAACGACCAAGAAACTGTCAAACAGGTATGAAACTGGACTTCTTTGGAAAAGTAATGATGAGGAGCTTCCAGAACGTTATGAAATGGCAAGATGTCGCTTAGCTACGATAGAAAAGAAGATGAAATACAATAAAGCGCTATTGGTTATACCATGCCATGCAGTTCCATCCTTCATCGACAAAGGATATACTCGAAAATTGCTAGCTAATGAAGTGAATTCCGTATCGAAGCACACATGGTACTAACCGAATTTTGGTGTAGTAAATCCGAACAAACCAGGAAAAATTAGAGTTGTCTTTGACACCGCAGCCAAGTCGTTAGGAATTGAACGACGCTTTGTTGAAGGGTTCAGACCAGCATCAACCGCTATTGGCCATTCTTTTTCGATTCCGAGAAGGCTCAGTTGAGGTGTGTGCTAAAACTGCCGAAATGTTCCCGCAAGTTCGAATTCGCAAAGGAGATTCTGATGCTAAGCGATTTCTTTGGAGGAATGGTGTTACGAGTAATCCAATAGAAGTTTACAATATGGAATCTATGACTTTTGGAGCTAAGTGTTCACCTTTGTCTGCTCAGTAAAAAACTTGAATGCTTTGGATTTCAAGGACGAGTTTCCGGAAGCAGTTAGAATAGAATACCATTATATAGACGACTTCGTCTCGAGTTTAACTAATGAGAAAGAAGCATTACGTATTTCACAAGAACTCAAATTAATTCATGCATCCATTCTTTCCCCTTCCATTTCCAACTAAACGTGAGTTGTTGGCTTTAGTGATGTTGGTCTTTGATCCCTTCGGATTCTTGGGAAACTTCCTCATATCTGCAAAACTATTGTTGCAAAAAGTTTGGAAACTCCAGTTGAGCTGGGATGATCATTTATCCAAAATCAGTCGCTCAACGATGGTATGTGATCCAGGATTTACTGTATAAAATGAAAGACTTCAAGATACCCAGATGTTACTTTTCTCCTGCACAAATAAAATCCATTGAGTTGCATTGCTTCGTAGATGCTAGTGAGATAGCTTTCGAGTTTTTCGAGTTGTTTATGAAGACAATGATGCAGAAATTCAATTTGTGATTGGGAAAACTAAATGCTGTTCACTAAAGTATGTATCTATACCTCGTTGTGAACTCCAAGCTGCTGTATTGGGCTGTCGTTAGAAAAGATCTTTCACCGAATGGCACCTTTTGAGAATCGATAAGTTTGTTTTCTGAACCGATTCAAGAACTATTTTGTATCGGATTAAAAGCGACCAAAGGGACTATAAGCATTACGTAGCACATAGAGTTGCAGAAATTTTAGACCACTCGAAAGACTGAATGATTTTGGGTTCTATCTAAGATGAATCCTGCTGATGACACCACTCGTAGCAAAAGTTAAGAGTTTGATGGGTTGGATCGATGGATAAAAGGACCCTCTTGGTTGTTATGTGAAGAAAACTGGCCACTTCGACCTACCTAGGAAGATACTTTTAACAGTAAAACCAAATTGAAGAAGTCAACATCGCCGGTTGTAATATTGCAATTTGGATGAAAATAAGTTATTGCGAGTTTTTGGCAGAATTGATAAATGTGAGATTTTACCACTATTAGCTAAGGTACCAGTTATCTTACCCAATAAACACGCTTTAACCGACTTAATTGTTTATCATATGCACAAAAAATGTTACCATCAAAATGAAGATGCAATAATAAGCAGTGTTCGACAAAAATTTAGGGTTTTGGTCTTCATTGCATTGTTCACATGCTCAACTATAAGAGCAATCTATCTGGAAATAGCTGAAGATCTCACTGCAGATTCCTGTATTCTATGCGTAAGAAATTTCGTTAATTTTCAAGGAGTTCCGGTGCGTATTAGAACTGATCGGGGTACTAACCTTGTTGACGCTAAGAATGAACTAAAAGCGAAAATACTATTTGGACAAATGAAAATCAAAGGTTCTATCATCGGAAGGAATTGATTAGATTTTCAATACTCCCAAAAACTCCAGTGAAGGATGTAGGTATATATTATTTCAAGTTAGCATTGACTTTCATGTTTTAAAATTTTGTTTTTTTCCTCATTTTAATTGTAAGATTAAATTAATGAATGAATGGATTAAATTAGTAGTTTTTAAATACGGAGGAAAATGTTATTATATTATTTTTTTTATTCACTTGTATACTAATTACTGTTATTATTTTAGTGAATAAATCCTTATATAGCTCAAATTGATTTTATTCCCTCCGTTTCTATTCAATCTTTGTCATTTGGTCATCAGTGCCCGTGCTGACTATCTTGCACTATTGATTATTCTGCAGTCCGTATATGGTTTTTGATCACTCTGAGAAGTTACTAAGTTGAAGAAAAACTTAGAGGCGGCAGTAGTTAACCAGGAAATAAATATATATGCCTTTCTGAACACTAAGTAAGGAAGATACTCAGCGGTTATGCAATGCAGTCAAGATATCAAATAAACTTGAACTTTTTTGCCCCTTATTATGAACTCAAAGTGACAATGTGATATTCTTTCTATTTGTTCTAGATAGATAGCATAGAAACTCCCAGGTACGCACCAATTGCATAGTTTTGATAACCAGAACCACACTAAATGTTTAATTTGTATCACCTGTAAATAAATATTTCAATTAACTTCTATTACCTTCCTGTTATCGATTACAAATTTATCTCAAATAATATTCCAACAAAAATTAAACTTTATTTTTTAAATTTTTTATTTATTTCATGAATTTAATATATCCATTTAGTTTTTATTTTTCATTTATCTTCTACTAATAAAAATAATATATATTTATAATTATAATAATTATTTAGTTTTAATTTTTATTAAATAATAATTTATCACAAGTTTTTTCAAGTTTTTAGAATTTTTATTTTTTCTGTTTTTTAAGTATTTTTTTGTTGTATACTATATATTATTGCATAATTTTAATTAGTTATAATTAAACAAAAAAAAATTTAAAATAAAAAAATAATACTGTATAATATTGTAGATGAATATTTATCATTATAAATTAATTTAATAAAAATATATCAAACAATAATTAAAATAAAAAAAATTACATAAACAAAATTAATTGATTAAGGAAAATTTTACTTTACATAATGCAATAATATTATTTTACATAATGACATAAATTAAATGTCTCAATGTTGTAAATAAAATCATGTTTTTTTTTTTGTTTAAAAGTGAAATTACATAATTTAAAATAAAAAAAAAATGAAAATATCTCACTATTGTTTTATTTTTATATAAACATAAATTTAAAAAAAAAAAACAAACTTAAAATACCGGAAATAAAGTAAGGTTGCGTGATTTATGTTGTAACAACTTTTTTTTGTTAACGCCGAAAAATATTATAAATAATAGTAATAACAAAAATAATATATACAATTTTTTTTTGTCATTTACGTCATTTTCAATAAAATTATTGTCAATAATGAGTTAAATAAATAATCTTATATAATATATAATTATATTAAAATTCATGTAGGTACTAATTAAAAGATATACACCAAAGTTTAAAATAATCTGTCGGTTAAGAATTAAGATAAGAAAATAAATATGTATGTAAATAAAAAAGTAGTAAGAAAATACCGACACCAAAATATTAATAACGTATATATTGAAAAAAAAAATTCAATATTTTAGTTCATAGAATAAAATTAGTATTGTTTTATGAGATCTTGTTGATAAACCGAAGCCATTGTTGTGAGAACTTAATTTTTATTTATTAAGTAAAATAGAGTCAATATGGTTAAGGTCCAAGTGAAGGTCACGTTTTAGTAAATGTATTTAGTACACGTCTTTTAGACTATATTATTTTGGTATAATTTATGGGGAAATTTTAGAACATTTTAATATAGAACTAACATTCCAATTAAATGTTGGTACAGTATAAAAAAAATTTAGAACAGTGCAAGTGCAATATAAAGTTTTAGTACTACGTACTAATTTAATAGGGCTCAAACATTTTTACTTTTAGTACAACAATAAAAACCGTCAAATTTGAAAGAATCTCGTTACCTCTTACAGCTTCGGTTGCCTGACTAGTAAAAAAATGTAGTACTTTTTAGCACACGCAATATTTCTTGGAAATTTTTTAAAAAATCATCAGCTTGTTCGAAACAAATATTTAAAACTTTTAGAACATAAAATAAGATTTATTTTAAAAAAGTTAACTAATAGTTATTAGCTTCACTGTGTGACACAATCCAGTTTTGCTGTTTGGTGAAAATTATTTTTATACAAAGAACACACTAGTTCTAAAAATCACATAAACCAATTATATTAGTACTACATATGAATACAGTTAATCAAATTAATTTGATTAGAGCAATATGTACGTCGGTGTTAAGAATATTTACAAATGTACGGATATACGACTGCATAAACGAATTTTGTCGGTAGGTAGAACATTTTGCTGTTGGCACATTGTAACTCAGATTAGAGCAGTATAAAAGTTTGGAACGACGTTCATATAATTTAATCAATTTTAGTTGTTTAAAAATTCTGGTAACATTATTTAGATGTTAGTACACTACAAACAGGACGGTGCTTATTGGCTACTACACAAGATCTTACTGTTCTGGTTTATTGTTTTTTGCACTTTTTAGCACAAAAAATGCGTCATGGGCTATTAAAAATCAATAAATTTGGTAATGTTAACTATTAATGTTCAAAAGTTGATCAGTCAAGACAAATGCTGTTTAAATCACAGAACCGATTCAGTTTTTAAGTATTGTGGTATATAGAAAGTTCTATAGATCGTTGCAATATTATAAAATAATAATTTGACTTGTTGTTAGAGAATCGTTGCTTTAAAAATGTCCCTCTTGATAAAAAAAATTAAACTGTATTTGGTAAGGGCAAGCAGGTTTGAAAATGAAATGCGAATGCGACTAATTTAATTGTCTTTCTTTTTATAATACGAGAGATTTAATAGTTATGAATGTATTTAATTTGGTTGGTGGATGTAAGGCATTTTTACTATCTATTGTGAGTCATATTCAATAATTGAGGCCACTGAAAGAGACAGCTGGTCTAGTGGATTGCAACGATAAGTTGAATCCACTGCGATTTAGGTCAGACTAGCCGCTGTGTGGTTCACCGGTGACACAACTAGCATCACTAACAGTACTTGCATTTATATTCTAGTCCCTGGACCCACGTCGATTTCATATGATGATAACCACATATTTTACACTTCGCGAGGCGTCTGTCCTTGAAGAGCCCGAAAACTTTTGTTCTGCGATTTTTCTCAAATCGGCCGCTTTTTCGATCTTGTAAATTTGCTACCACATTTTTTTTTAACTGTGGGAGTGTGGGTTTGAAATTTGTTTAAGAACAGTAGGGTAAGCTTTTCCGACCAAAATGTGTCTGCAATTTTCGAGTCCGACTACTGACATTTTGGTATGTTTGTGTTGTCGGACTAGACAATAGCAGACAAATTTTTGTCGGACAAGGTTACCCTTGTGTTCTAAATCAAATTGCCAACCCCCATAGTTAAAAAAAAAAATTACAAGATTACAAGAGTAATCAGAATTAATCAGAGTAAGAGTAATCAGAACCAAAAATTACAAGAGTCTGGCATGCCAACTTAATCAACAAGCTCGTTGCGTACGGTTTTCATCCCAATGTTGTGAAGCTGATTCAAAATTTTCTGTCCAACCGACACATTTCGGTAACCTTAGACGGATTTTCTTCTGAGTCTAAACTAATTAACGCTGGTGTACCCCAAGGCTCAGTATTGTCCCCAACCTTATTTTTGATTTATATCAACGAATTGTTGAAAATCACCAGCAACCCAATAAATAGTTTTGCAGATGATAGTGCTCTGCACAAGTCGTTCGAGCCCCTTCCTTCAAAAGGTAAACTGCACGAACGAATTAATCCTGCCCGGAGAGACGCTGCCATAAACTTGAACAAAGACCTGAATAAAGTCGCCGACTGGGGTGACCAAAACCTTGTCAATTTCAACTCCACCAAAACACAGCTGTTGATTGTTTCCAGATTAAAGACCGAGTTCCCCAAAGATATTTTATTTAGTATGTGTGATGAACCAATAGGTGAATGTAAAAGCATTCGTTTATTGGGTGTCACAGTTTCAAATGACCTACTCTGGAACGATCATGTAATGGCGATGGCAAAAAGCGCGTCCAAAAAACTCGGCCTCCTAAATAGATGCAAAAAAATTTTTACTCCATACCAATTGCTCCATGTTTATAAGTCCTATATTCGTCCCTGTATGGAGTACTGCTGTCAAGTTTGGGGTGCTACCTCTGTTTCCATCTTGGCCCTCTTGTACTCTGTTCAAAAGCGAGCTATACGAATTGTGGGTGATCGAACTTTGACATCAAAACTTGATTCCCTACAACATCGTCGCACTGTTGCTGACCTCGTTGTTTTTTACAAATATCGTCATCAGCAGTGCTCAGATGAAATCAGCGGCATCATGCCTCAAACTTATTCTTACCCCCGTTCCACTCGGCAATCGGCTGCCGCAACCAGTGAAACGGTAAAGATCCCGCGCTGTCATACTGGCAGATCGCAGAGAGACTTCTTTGTCCGAACTGCGTACAAATGGAATAGTTTGCCGGAACACTTAGTCTCAGGTGGCTTCAACCCACAGATGTTTAAAAAAAGCGTTAATCTACACCTTAGAACGCCAGTTGTTGTGGGACCCAGGTCTAGACCTAGGTCTTAAAAGGTATTTATGTGTTGTTGTGACACATATTCTAAACCCTATTACACAACACATTTTATTAAAAAAAAAAAAAAAAAAAAAAAAATTGGCATTTTTCGTAGCTGGCCGAACGGAAAAGGCGGCCGAATCGAGAAAAATGGCAGAACAAAAGTTTTTGGACTCGTCAAGGACAGGCGCTTCACGAAGCATATAATATGTGGTAATCATCACATGAAATCGGCGTGGGACTATTCCTTTTATTCTCCTTACAGTTCAATAGTTAAACTAATTGCGATGTTTGTTTACTAATTTCGGTATCACCCGGAATAAAATAAGTAAAATCTGCTTCTTATAATAATTGTCGTTTTGGATTATCGACAGCCAAATTGTTTTTGTGAAATGCGTATTAGGGATGTCAAACACAAACCGAAAAATTTGATATATGTTCAATACTTTTTATAATATAGATTGATTTACGTACTGCACATAAAGTTTGTAGATGTGATAAATTAAGGACCAAATTTACTTTGAAGTTGATGCTATAACTCTAAAAAAAAAGTTTATAAGTATTTAGTCTAAGAAGTTCGAGAAGCTTTCCAAAATCTTAAATATTAGAATCAATGCAACCGAAACGATTTTGAATGCTTAGCTTTTATTACAAGTTATATTGTTTGAGCTGATAAGTGTTGAAATTTATATGAAATGCTTCAAAGAAAAAGTAACCTTTAAGTTTCATTACAATCTGTTGATTACTGCTAGAGTGCTGTAATGCAGGATGCACTATTTCAATCGGATAGAATTTTAAAGACTGTTGAAAGCGAAGCTAGACGCTATGATTTTCGTTTAATTGCCACTAACACTCTCTAGTGTAAGTGGTATAAAGTATTGAAGGCAAAATTGAGCCTAACGTTGTTATGGTAATCGGTCTTCTAATTTTAAATTTCAAGTCTAAGCTTGGTTAAACTTTGCATAACCACCAAAATAACATCGGCCCCAAATTGGTGACCCCTGAGAGAGTATGTCACAAATAATAAATTAGTCAAGCAAATGAATATGAAACAACAAAGTTAAATTACTTAGAAATCAAAACACATATTTTATCAGAATAGGATTCAAATCGATCACGAAATTAGAAAACTTTACTCATTAAATCTATCGAAATAATATGATTTAGTGAGTAAGAGAGGTCACTATCACAATGAATAAAAGCAAACTGTTAACAAGTAACCAGCAGATAGTCGTTAAAATCAGAGACCAACCAATGGTGATTTGAACAAGATGTCAAAAATGGAGTCATTTTGTTTTCGTCATGAGATGTAAATGGTATAGAAATATATTGGGGAAGATAGAAAATGAAAGAGAAAGAGAGAGAAAATAAAACACTTTAACCAAGAAAAAGATGCGATAAAATAGATAAAAACGTGATATGACGTCAGTTTTTTCATACATTAAGCCTACAAATTTCACAACATAAAAAAATATAAATCATTACCGAAACCGATTTTTTACTTCATGCAACAAAACAGTTATGACATTCTGTCATAAAAAAAACATCCAAAATCATTCAACTATAACATTTTTTTTTAAGTTTCATTATACAAACATAACTAAAATCACTGAACAATGAACTTTTGCAATAAAACTGTAAAAAGTTCCGTAATAACCAATTACAAAAACACTCAAATCAACATTTAGGGTAACAATCCGATCTAACTGATTTATTGATTGAAACTAAAACGTGACACGATATAGCCTAAATAAACAACTTTCAATTACATCATTCACAGTAGAGAAACTTTACTTATCATAAGATAAAAAATAACTTATAATCCTCATCATTATATTTCTTACACAAATCACGTTTTTTCTGTTTTTATAATTCAATGAAGTTGAAGTTGAATATTATAAGAAATTTAAAAAAATGTAAAATTATTAATTATATTAGAGCAACTTTAATGTTTCTCTGCAACATTTTTTTATGTTAAAAATAAGTTTCGGAAACATTTTTAATTAAATTAGGTTTCCTTTTGTGTCGTAATTATGTTTTCGTTTATAAATGTTAACAATCTTTTTGAAAATAATCGCTGGTATACCGATTTATTAACATAATGAAGAAAAAAACACTGATTTGTTTAAAAAAAAAGTCCGAGTGGTAGAATGCCCGCTAGAAATAGGTAGATTTCGAGATCAGGCAGTTATGTGTACAAGTAGAATCTGATTAGTTTAAACAAAATAAAATAATTACAAACAGATATCGAACAAATTTTAAAAAGAAAATTAGCTACATATAAGCAAAACTACATAAATGCAATTTTGTAACAAACAAATATCAAATCTACCACAAAACATATGTGTGACAATGTATGACACTATATGAAAAACACACTGCAAACCTCATCTATATCATACGTCGTGCAATTACTGCGAAATATCATAATAGTTTATTTCTAAGAAAAATAAATTAATTTCTTCTATTCAAATTTTTCTATTTTTTTTTTATTGATTGTTATAAGGTGCAAATTGTTGTTGTTGGGGATTGTTGCAAACTGTTTTGTTAAAGCCGACAAGTCGGAAACCTTTAACTGCTTTTTTCTAGTATAAATCCTCTAGTTTCTTAACCATGTGTCGGATTTTGATGATTTACGAACTTGGAAGATATCAATAAAACACACCAAATAGGTTTTTTGATCTGGCTCTACAAATGCGACCGTGAGAGTCAGAAACAATCAATAATGATTATACAATCGTGACTTTGGATGTTAATTAGAATAGAAATGTTCCCCATTCTATGAATTCACACAAAGTTTTGTCTAGAAATTTAATGCAAAAAATCCCATATAATGACAGTGGAAAAATTCAACTTAGTTAAAAATAAATAAGTGATGAAGAAGTTTCAACTTCGAAATTGTCATCACCTCAACGGCGTAATCGATCGCCCAAGGATTCGAGCAGGGGACCGACGAGGAAGGTTCGAATTCATGCGAAACACGAAAAATGTGAAGTGGATTTTTTTCTGAGAAACTTCAAACCATACCTTTGAATTGAAAAAATTCCAATTACTTCTTTACTTAATCTCAAAAATTCCAAATAAATATATGTACATATATATATATTATTTTAATTTTTTTTGTTTTTCCGTCTCCACTTGTCATATATAGTCGTTTGCCACCAAAATTTTTCCGAAATTCTGAGATGAGGCACATTGCAATAGAGGTAGATTTTTATATGAAATCTACCTAAAATGGTGTATTAACAAAAGGATAATTTAAATTTAAATTGCGACGATTTGTCCTAGATGTTTTAATCTATATCTGTTTAAATTTCCGACTATTTACTTTAAAATTTCGTTCCGCTAAAGCCACGGTTGAAAGAAAAGTGAAAAGGAAAAGTTAAAACTTTCACTTTGAAATACAAAACAAAAACTAATTCCCTTGTTTAATTGGTTCATTCTTTGTCTTCCTATAGCTGTTGTGTTATACAAATATAAAATATTAATACAAAATGTAATAAATAAAATAATATTTCTTAATATTATTTAAAAAAAGTAGAACGGAAGAATTGAAGATAATAGATCCTAAATCAAACTGTTTTGCTTTTTATTGATGTATGTATATCAATAATTTAAAGTTTGATCTAAATTAATTTTTATTTAATATATAAAAATAAAAATTGATGTAGTTCATCTAGGTTCAATAGAACATAAATGGTATACCAAGCGGCAAAATATTCAAAACCGTTTCAAAAATCGTTACGAAACGGTAACTATAAAAAATAAAATCACATTAACCGTTAATAACTCTTACTTATTTTGAATTCACATACCAAAATTTAACACAAAGCAAAAGTTAATTTTAATCATCTTTACTCTTAGCCAAAACCAATGATTTGGTTTTCGTAGATTTAAAATGACAAATCTATAGTAACGATAACGTAGCGACCATTTTTGCAGAGTATTTTAAAAATTATTTGGAAGAAAAACTGTCCTTTGGGTTGCAATGTACCCAGTAGAAAAAAAATCATATTAATTAAGGTTTCGAGCAAGAGGTTAGCCTGGGATTGAGGATAATGGATTTTGAAAGTTCGGATTATGAAATTTAAAAAACAGAATAGAGATTTAGAAATAGTTTAAACTAAAATTACTTCGGTCTGAAAGACTAAGTACTACATTCATGCATGAGCCAAAAGTGAAATTCTTACCCCAACTTTTTTGGCATTTCTCGACGTTTTAGGTCATAATGATTCCAAAAAAGCAAAAAAAAAATGTATGTCTGTCTGTCTGCCGGCAATCACAACCGACGAAATCTAGAAAACCGCTGAAGGGATTTTAAAAATTTTGGTTTCTAAAAATAGGTATACTCAATGGTAAGAGCCGAAAGGCCGAAGTGTTCTATAACTGTACCGGAAGTGTGTCAAAAAATCGTCAAGTGTGTCAAAACAAAGAAATTTTGCTTAAAAAACTTTCATTTTAAGTGATAATGAGATGAAACAAAGAATGTGGAGAAATCTTGATGGTCGGGATTGCTATGTGAGATCAAAAACTAGATTATTAAATTAGAAGTTCGTCAAAAAAATGTTGTCAAGTGTGTCAAAACACAGATTTTTATTTATTATTTTACCCAAATTTTTGGAAAAAAATAAAATTAATTATTTGTATGACATGAAATTTTATTATTATTATAGAGAATTATGGCATTATAAGTTTGTCAAAAAAATAATGTCAAGTGTGTCAAAAGAATGATTTTCATTTATTTTTTAGAAAAAAATAAAATTAGTTATTTGTATGAAATGAAATGTAATGAACATGAAATTATTATTATTGAGAATTTCATTGCATTATAAGTTTGTCAAAAAAATGTTGTCAAGTGTGTCAAAAAAAATGATTTCATTTATTATTTAGCCAATTTTTGGAAAAAAAATTTTTGCAGTTTGTATAACATAAAAGTAATTGAACATGAAATTGGACATGGAAATTTTTAAATTTGTGATAGTTTTTGAAATATTTTTGGAATTTTGAAAAAAGTCTGTATTTTTGATTTTGTAATAATTTTTGCAATATTTTTAGAATTTTGGAAAAAGTTTTAGCCAATTTTTTATCAAAAAATTATGTCAAGTGTGTCAAAAAAATGATTTCATTTATTGTTTTAGAAAAAAATTTAATAATTATTTATAAGAAATTTTAAATTATTTGTATGAAATGAAATGTAATGAACATGAAATTATTATTATTGAGAATTTTATTGCTTTATATATAAGTTTGTCAAAAAAATATTGTCAAGTGTGTCAAAAAAAAGATGTAATTTATTTTTTAGCCAAATTTTTGGAAAAAAAAAATTAGCTGTTTGTATGACGTAAATGTAATTGAATATGGAAATTTTTAAATTTGTGATAGTTTTTGAAATAATTTTGAAAAAAGTCTGTATTTTTGAATTTGTAATAATTTTTGCAATATGTTTAGAATTTTGGAAACATATATAGAATTTTTGAATTTCATATATATTTTTAGAATTGTGAAAAAAATTTCAATTTTTGATTTTGTAAGAATTTTTGGAATTTTGAAAAAAGTTTCAACTTTCGATATTGTTATAATTTTGTAATAAATAATTTTGGAAAAAGTTTGAATTTTTGATTTTTTAAGAATTTTTGGAATATTATTAGAATTTAGAAAAAAGTTTCAATTTTTGATTTTGTTATAATTTTTGCAATATTTTTAGAATTTTTGAAAAAAGTTTTAATCTTTGATTTTGTAATAATTTTTAGAATATTTTTAGAATTTTGAAAGTTTGATTTTATTTAATTTTTACAATATTTTTTTAAATTTTGAAAGAAATATGAATTTGTGATTTTGTTATATTTTCTCGAAACGCTAAATGGAGAGGTTTTTGAGTAGTTTGCTGAGTGTATGACTACGTGTAGTGTTTTGACTACGACGAATTGATGTTTCGTGTTAGTTTTGTAATAAATTTCTAAACAGAGATAAAATACTTGTACTTTTACAAAAGAGTTTTATGTTTGATATATTTCGCTACCGATAACTTAAAACAATGTCATCATAAAAGTTTTATGCCGAAAACTATATCAAAATCCTGAACCAAAACCGAAGTCTTGATTTCCAGAGCTGTGAGATTTCAGCCCCTTCATATTTTAATTTTGAAATTTTGCTATGGTCAACTAGACCCAGTCTGACCATAGTGTGAAAAAAGTGAAAAAAAAAATGATTTTTGTTTTTTTTTTTTGTTTTAATTTGATTTATCTATTTCAGTTTCATTAGAACTGACAAAGTTATTGTGCTTTGTCTCAAAAATTGAAATTTTAAACAATTTTGTTGTAATCATTTTTTAAAAAGGATAAAAAAGAACTGGCTTACAAAGAGATAGTCTTAAATTTTATTTTTGGGTAAGATTTGAGTCGATAATGTTTTATGTGTGGGGTCAACTAGGCCAATACGTTTTTTTAGGAGGTGTGACCTCTACGGGTTAAATTTATAACTCGTCATTTGGTGCTTATTTCCGATTTTTTCATTTCTTAATTTAGAATAAAGGTTGGGTCGGTATTGAATATTTCATTTGGAAATACGTTAAGTACATACGTAATTAGTTAATCGTTAGAAAAACAATGTTTGAAAGTCTCATTTTTCGGTTTATTACTTATATCTCGAAAACTGTGCGTTCTACCGACATAACCGAATTTTGTCTGTAATTTTGGAAAAAAATTTTTGTTTTACATTCTTGCTCTTTTTGACCGGATAACTCTTCAACGATTTACCGAAAAACTAAATGCTGGCCATAGTGTTGTAGAGCATTAATTTTTTTTTCAATAATATATATTATTTTACTATTTTATCTATTTTCCTTCAAATGTTATAGCAGTTATAGTGTTGAGCGTGGAGCTTAGCAAATGGGTGGTTGGAGTGAGTGCAACTCATGATATCTGCACCTCTTTAGAAGAGTTCGGTGGAGTTCTAATTTATACCAGTGAGCAGCATGCAGATTTCGGACAAGCCCACCAAAACAAGGACGCAGCTGACATTGCCAAGCTCACCCATTGGTTTGAGGAATTTCCTCCCTTCGCAGAGTCCAGAGATATCATATCTATCGCGACAGGAGTTGTTGGAGATACAACGATCACCTGCTACAATGCTGTTGCAGTTAGTAAGCAAGCAATGACTAAAATGGTCAATTCGACATTTTCTCACATCAAATTAGCTCGAAAAGAGCTCTTGGGGTTTCGACAGTGAGCTCATCGATTCAAATCAAGGACGAAAGGATTCCTGTAGACCCATTCTTACTATTCCGACGTATATCCATCGGCAAAAAAACAGTCAAAGATTTAAAGCTATACATGGAATACGAATTAGCCCAGTTCCCATTATCCCTATTCAGTGAGAGTGGGATGAGGAAATCGACTAAGTCAGCGCTGTACACGTTATTCAACACTCCGACCAATGATGTACATATCGCACAGCTACACGTCATATTTGACGGACGGCTTCTCCTCCATAAAGTAATTTGGCAAAGAGGTGCCAATATATCGACAATCTGCTTACATCCACTTTATCACGAAGAACTATAACGAAAAGAGATGTACTGTAGTCTTTGACAGCTATTCCTCATCAACATCAAGCATGAAAGCAGCAGAACAGCAAAGGCGCTATCGACTCAGGAAGTCTGTTGACATTCATTTCACCGAAGACACCAGATAAACGTCAAACAAGAAGATTTTCTGTCGACCAAGTTTAACAAAAGCAGGCTCATCAATATGCTTAAGGTGAAGCTTGAGGACAATGGGACCAGGATCCTTCAAGCAGAAAGTGATGTGAACGTTCTTATTATGGGTACAGCTGTGGGAATGTGGGAAACAACAGCTGTCAGCATTGTAGGTGAAGATGTCGACCTCATAGTCCTCTTGATGGCTAAACCTGATGCGCATAAGGACATTATTTTCATAAAGTCTAGACGTGGGAAGACAAGGGATTCCTTATTCTCGTCTCAAGAGCTTCAGCAATGTTCAAGGTTTCAAGGAAGTTATTTAAACTTCCAGTACTGAATATGTGTACATTTTATCTGTGCAAATTTCAACCAATACGTTGATCGGGAATGGTGAGATACTGAAAGATTCATTAGTCGACAGTTGTCGCAAAGCTTCAGATTTCACGCTCAACTTAAATTCAATAAGAATTCGTTGAAGAGTTATCCGGTCAAAAAGAGCAAAAATGTGAAGCAAAAATTTTTTTTTTCCAAAATTACAGACTTTCAAGAGGGGATATATCGAAAACTATACAAGATATCAAAAAAATGACTGAGTAAAAATTGTAGCAAATTTAATCTGCTTTCATTTTGTACCGAGTAGTCATGTTGGTAGAACGCACAGTTTTTGAAATAAAAGAAAAAAAACGAAAAATGAGACTTTTATCCCCCCCCCGTCACTTCCTAACTAGTCTAAATAAAGTAACGAAGTCAAAAATTTTGTTACAAGCATTTTACTGTATACCTTTTCGTTGACTGGGCTAATAGAGCAATTAATTTAAAATATTTATATGTTAAAATGAAAAATTCACGATATAAGGCCAAAGAAAAATTTTTCCATGGAAATAGTTATTAACTTTACAACAAACACCGCGTAGACCATGGATTTTCCACGGCGTGCTAACACGTTATGCCGTCACTATGCGACCCATTGTGCTGCCACTCGTAACGTCAAGCATTTACCACCCCATGCTGGCACACTGTGCTGTCACAGTGTGTTCATGATGATGCCTGCCGAGAAAAGAGAGAAAATTCGCACATTATATCTTTAGAATGCAGTCATTTTGAATGTAGTGGTTTGAACTAAAAATATTAAAATGGCGGCATTTTGAAATCATTTTTTCTTTTGTTTTTCCTCGTGATGACAGAAAGCTCGATACATAATCTGCAGAATTTATACATGCTACTTTTGGTAAAAGCACGTTATGCATTTCGCATAATGTCAGAACTCAGAAGGGCCACAATATAAAGAAAATAATGTGTACATTTTGCCGCCACACAGTGCCGTCACACTATAATGGCACTATGATAACCATATGCGGATGTACTTGGATGTCCAAGTTACAACATGACATGAAGCGCCATTGTGCCGCCACAGTGTTTGTTGGGTTTATTCAACTACTATAGAATTGGATGTAACGTGTAGTTGTACTAATCACGGTGAAATTGTTTGCATGTATTTTTTGTTTGGTTGAATAATAAACTGCCAACTTCAACTTAATTTTTTTTAGTGTGTATATCGCCATACGAAAACAACTTGTGCTCTAAATATCCAATCAATCAAATTTATGCAATTGCAACGTCATAATTAATAGTCGCAAACATTTCAAAGTAGAAAGCTAATTTTTTTATAATTAAAACAAAAATAAACCAATACAACATCTCTCCCCCCACATCAAAGCAAAAATAATCTCTAGAATTTCATCATTCACTCAAATAATCCATTCAACACAAACAAACACAAAATACATAATTTTCAATCTCACTTTCACTTTAATTATAAATATCAGATTTTATGAAAATAATTAAGAAAAAAAAAACTTAAATTAAAATTTAAAAAAAAAGAGAAATTGTACTTTGAATTTAAATTTGTAATTATAAAACGATAAAAAATTTTCATAGTTTTATTTATTTTTTTTTTTATAAATCATTAATTGACAATAATTTTATTAATTTTTTTTTTATTAAATATAATTAAAATAACCCTTATACATGAAAGTCTAATTACCAGATTAGTTATGATTATATTTGATTTCTAATGCTAAGCCAGAGAATAGTGTGATGATGTCATATTTAAAAATGAAAGTGAAATTAGGGGATCACCTCCGCTTACGAAGATTATTTAGTTACCCTTTTAATGTGAAAATAAGTTCACTTTCAATTTTATTTTATTATACACAAAAACAAGATAATTAAAAATTCAATATGAATTTATTTATTTTTAAAGTTTCTCTTTTTTTAGTGAAATATTTAACCGGTTTTTGGGTCATCCATTATTATTTATATTTTTATGTTATTATCACAATAAATTTTCCGTTGAAAGGCTAATTATAGTGGTTGATTGTAACTGAGATATACCGGTTGGAATATAGGAAAGCTAGCTAGTTTGAAGAGAACAACAGAGTGATCAAATAAAATCAAGTTTGCAAAAGTTTCTGCAAGTTGATGGTCAGCTTGATCCATTCATGCTGGTCAATTAGATCCGATTCACTGTTCGGCAAGAAGTCAGCTTTACGTATCAACTATAGCCGTTTTTGTTGGTTTGTGTACGTCATCTTTGACAGTCGATTTTAGACATATTTATTGGTTGCATTGAACTAGCTTTACCGATGAAATATAATCAGTATTATGAATCAGCTAGAGCCAGCTTTGGTGGTCGGTTCAAACCAGTTTTGCTAATTAGTTTGAGCTAGTTTCAAAAGTTGGTTTGAGTCTCTTTGAACTAACTTTGACTTTTGCCAGCGTACCAGGTCATCTTCAGCTAGCTTTTCTGTTCTCAACAAACTTAAGTCAGATTAACTTTTACTTTTATGGCAGATGTGGGAACAGTTGGAAAACGCACGTCACATCCAGAAATAGTTGACAATTTTGCAATACAGCATAAGACTGTATTTATTTATAAAGCTTTTGTCGGTGGCTTATTACATGAACTAACTTGTTTTCGTATCTTACGCCCGTTATGCAAATTACTTAGTTTTATGGACAAATAAATACCAATGTTTATGAAAACTTGTATTGAATAAGTTTTGCCATTTTTGTATGTCAGAAAGTCAGAAATGTTTGTAGCATACAAGAGCGAGACGCAAGATATAATTGTTTCAAAAATTGTAAGTTAACTTTGCAGAACGGGGTTTAATTAATCGGTTCCAGTTTGTTTTGCTGGTTATCTTGGGCAAACTTGGTTTTAAAGGTAAATGAAAGAACGCCATTTGGTGTAATTTTTACAGGTCAACTTTAGTGTTCCCGTAAAAAAAAAAAAGATTTCTTTGTTTTGTTGATATGAGCAATTGTTAGTTTTGTTGATAGTTTTAACAGTTTTGACCAATTTCGATTGAATCTGATTCAGCATTCGAAATAAACGCGTTTTTTTAAAGACCCAAATAACCATTGTTAAAAAGTGTTGGCCAAGTTTGCAGGAAACTGAAAATCAGAACAGAGAAGAAAACCTTTGTATTAAACTAAATCGATTTGTCTTGACAAAAAATATAACCCAGGCTGTTTTCCAAAACAAGACTGGTTTTGATGGTCATTTTGAGAAAAGGCATAAGAAACCTATAGGAACTAGTTTTTCTGGTGGTCGATTATTTTATCAAATTTTTGTCGAAGTAAGTCAATTTTTGTAATGAGTAGTTAAACGATTAACTTAAGAGCCGAGCTAAGGTTGTTTGTCATTAGGGACCAGATTAGTTACTGACTTAACCCAGTAAAGTGCGTCTTGAAGTCAGCTTGTTTTGAAAATATTCACTTAAACTAGCTTAGTTTGCCATCTGAAGTCAGTTTTGTGGATTACACACGCTTTGTTGATAAATTCTTGTAATCTTTTATGAGCTTCAGTGACAACATGAAAACCGACCACAAAATGAGATGAGATAGAAAAAAAATGATGCGCATAACTATTCCATTTGTATGCAGTTCGGACAAAGAAGTCTTTCTGCGATCTGCCAGTATGACAACAGCGCGAGATCTCGACCGTTTGACTGGTTGCGCTAGCCGATTGCCAAGTGAAACAGGGTAAGAAAAAGTTTAAGGCATGATGCTGCTGATTTCATCTGAGAATTATTGATGACGATATTTGTAAAAAAACAACGAGGTCAGCAACAGTGCGACGATGTTGTAGGAAATCAAATTTTGATGTCAAATCTTGATCACCCACAATTCGTACAGCCCGCTTTTGAACAGAGTCCAAGAGGGCTTTTAAGACAGGTTCGGATAAGTTAGCTAGGTGGTTAGACTAGTAGAAACATGCAACCAATTTATTTTAGGATTAAGTTATTGGTTTGAACAACCATCTTCTCTTCATCAGTTACAAAAATATTCAAACAAATTTGGTAATTACAAACAAATAAATCATAGATCGAATTTCAACCACAAAATAAAACATTCAAAATTCGACCTATGAACTTTAAAAATTTTAAAAAAATATTTTAAAATGAAAAATAAATTAAATAAAATTACAATTACTATTGTTGTTCCGCTGATAAAAATTTTGTTCCATTCCATACCATATCCAAACAATTAAATATTTCACTTCCTTTATCATTTTCATGAATAATATTTGTAAATATAAATGAATTATTATTATTATTATTTTTATTATTATTACTATTATTAAACAATAAATTATTATAATCAGAATCACTAAATACACTATCGGATAGTACACTACCACTATCCGATGATACACAATCACTTTTAAAATCTAATGATTCTAACATTCTTTTTGATATATCATTAATATTTTTATTTAATATAAATTCACTACAACTATCGTTACTACTACTATTGATGTTACTCTGATTTACGAATAATCCCGAAATACTACTTCCTCCACCAACTTGCTGTGTTGATGTTGATGCCAATAGATCATCATTAAAATTAATTCCACTTAATATATCACATCCAGAATCCCCAGAATCACTAAAACTCCCTTTTCGTGAACCTGAATACTCTTTCAACTCCGTTATCAATTGTGGTGAGCTTCTCCATTCATTTCTAACATTACTTATCTTACGATTACCACCTATAACACCAACATTCTTACTATTACTTATATGTTCAATTTCAGCGGAATTATCAGAACATGATCGTCTTAATGGAAATGCCCATATACGACAATATGGATCACATAACCGGCAACTACATGAAGATACTATTATATCATTATTTTTTTGATCTCGATCAATATTTTTACTTGTAATCGTTTTATCATGATCAACAATTAGATCATTAAAATTATTATTATTTGTTATAAAATCATTGGATTTATCAAGTGTCAAATCGATTTTATGTCTTTGTTGCTGTTCATTTAAATTGTTGATCGTTTGTTCTGTAATTGATGTTATTCCTGTCGATGGTGTTGGTTTACGATCTTTTTTTCTTCTTTTTCGTGGTTTTATAATTCTTGGCAAACATGTTTCTTGGATCAACGTATTTGTATTATTCGGTGATGAACTTAAACTAGAACCTTCATCACTTCCAATACTATTATTTGACGAACTATTATTCGATATATTATTATTATTATTATTTCCTGTTTTTTCTATTTGATTATTCATTTGAATTGGATTCGATAATATTTTTGAAATATTCTGATGAGTTGAATGAATTGTTTGTGTTATTACCTCATCTTTATTGTTATTATAAAAATTTTTGATTGGTTTATTATTATTATTATTGTTATTACTGTGTGATTTATTCCTATATCGACCGGTTAAAATTAATGGAGCACCATGAGCATGGATAGCCAAACGTGACATAGCATTTTCATCGAAATCACAACGATTTTGCTGTGGATTACGATTCAAATTTAAATTATTATTATTGTTGTTACAATTGTTGTGTTTTCTTGGACGACGTGATGATGCTGTCGATATTAAAGGAACACCTGTCCATCCATTTGTATTCTGATAACAACTTAGCATATAACTACTATGATGTGGTGGAGGACCACCACCATTATGATGATAATATCCTTGTGGCTGTTGTTGTTGTTGTTGCTGAACAACAGATGGTTGATGTGTTGTTTGAATTTGTTGTTGGGGTGGTTGTACCATGTACCGATTCATATATCGATCCATGCATGATGGTATAGTTGTCATTATTCATATAAAACATTTGATAATTTATTTTATTTGAAATGAAAAAAAAAACACAAAAACCAACTTTTCATAATATTTTAATTAATTTTTATATTTTTCTTTTTTTTTTTTATCTATTCCAAAATCGATAAAACTTATTTAGTCAAAAATTTATCACTAATTATAAAATTCACCATAATATTTTTTTTTATTCAATTAATTAATTTCTTATATACATATATCTATTTTTATATATTTTTCTTGTTTTATTTTTCGCACTATAAAACTCAACTGACACACATTCGAATTGAAACTAAAACAGAAAAAAATACGGAATATATTGAGTTTCAACTCAATAATAAAAAAAAAATTCTTATTGAATATCAAATCTGAGCGCACGAAACTCCGACTAATATCAAAGCCGGCGGGCAACTAAAACTAAAATACAATTTTATTCAATTTCTTTCATAAAATTAATAAAAAAAAAATACAATTGTAAAGATATAACGATCGTTAATGATCGTCGTTTTCTTTATTTTTTTATTTTAATTTGTACGCGATCCGCGATCGTTGAAATTTCTGTAAGAAAGTTTTTTTTATGTATTGTGACGCTCTATAAGTGCTTTTAATTCACTAATACTGATACGGTTGGATCAATTGATGTATTTATTTAGTCGCGATCGTGGTGTTCAAAAAAACCTTTCTTTTAGTTGTAGCAAAGGAAAGTAATGTGATCGTGAAAACATAGAAAACGATTGATTTTTATATCGTTGCAACTCAGGTTTACATGTGGAGGGATGGCCATTTATAAGTTGTAGGTAGCCGGGATTTTTTTATAACCCAGCTTAGCATAAAATATCCAGCCGTTTTGTTCAGTGGTCTTGTCTTTCATTTATTATTTTGCTTAGAAGTAAAACCTCTCGAAAGTAAAAATCATCGTTACTTAAGAGATATCTGATATTTCAAGATGCTCGCAGTTTATTACTGCAAACAAACTACAGTGTTAGATAATGTAGGTAATCGTTTTGTTGTTGTTAGAAATCCTTGCATAGACTCGGTGGACTACATAAATAGAAAGCAGATGTTAGCAACAGGGAACTTCTACACAATATCAAATTAAAAACAAAAAAAAAACAAAAAGAACAAAACGAACGAAGCACGAAGGAATATGGTATTTTTTAATAAAAAGAATTGGGTGGGTAACAGGAGTTAAAATATGTGTACAACAACACTTACATACATTTTAAGACCTAGGTCCCACAACAACATACGTTCTGAAGTGTTGATGGACGCTTCTTTTTAAACATTTGTGAACTGAAGGGACTAAGGCATTGTGAACTGAAGGAGACTGTTGATTTAGGCAAAGCATTCCATTTGTACGATGTACGCAAAAAGAAAAATCCTGCAAGCTGTTACTATGAAAGTAAGTGACCTCGAAAGTGTGACTGTTTGCACAAACCGATTGACGAATTAAATATGGAAGAGAATATAGTTATATATAATTCAGAAGTGGGGAGAAACTAGATCATGTAAAACAAACAAATCTCAAATTCGAGTAAAATTATATACAAAAATACACATTTTGTCAAAAAACGACATTTCATGTTCAACTAAGAGTAGATCATATCACAAAAAAACTTGACAAAAAATCTCAATTTCAAGTAAAATCAAATACAAAAAAAAATACATATTTTTTCAGAAAACGACATTTCAAGTTCAACTAACTGATATTTTCTAATTTCTAAAATAAGTCTGAGGTGAGAGGAGCTAGATCATGGCAAAAAACTTGACAAAATAATCTCAATTACGAGTAAAATCATATAGAAAAAATACATATTTTGTCCAAAAAAACGACATTTCATATTCAGCTAATTGATATTCCCTGAGGCTGTGAGTGTAAGCTACAGGGCGGGTCGCAGGTGGTGGATAGCGTAACCTCTGTTCCGATATTATTGTTTACTAACAATACGATCGCGTACAGGATAGATCCCGAATATCAAATAGGGACTCCGAACCATACACTCTCAACTCAACCTCACTTAATCTAGTGGTGTGGCAGACGTGCCGAGGTGATCGATTCGCTAATGGTGATTTTCATCAGTCGCTAACGGCGCACAACTCAGGGCTCGGTCTCTCCCGGCAGTATCATGGCTTGGTCAAGTAAGGCGCTGCTTGACTCGATTGTCTTTCCGACCCATAAATATATGCATTATGGCAAAATCTTACAATAATTAAAAAAAAAAACACAAACACATACAATTACACATAACAGCACCACAACGTACAAAAAACACTACAAAAACCAGAGGAACATTCTGTGGACGGTAATACGTCCGCAGTAAACTTTCCAAAACCTGGAAGCAACTCCACCTCTACTCCCGGAGGCTTGTGAAAATCTTCGGGTCGTGTCACACATGGCTCTTGGAGATTTAAACAAGTCTCTGGAAAAACTCCATCTGGTGCAGTGGGAATCGGAGGTCAGCAAACCCTCGAAAATGCAGGCTTTCGAGACCACTGTAACAGTTGGAAATAAGAGGAAGGCCAAAAACGTTTGTGGTTCAGTGAGGAGGAAAAAGAAGAAAGCTAACGCTGACTCCTCAATGCAAACAGGTATTGCAGAGCAGACCACTACATCTAGCGGTCCCTCTGCAACAACACCTCCCTAGGACACGAGGGCTGAGATGAACGAACAGATTCGTCTACCGATCACCTTGGTCCCGCGTCACAAGGCGAGCTTTTGTATGGGTCATAATAGGGCTACCTGTGAAGGTAGTCCAAATCCTATACAAAGCGATGACGACACGACTCACCTTGAGGTCTTGAAGCACAAAAGCGGAAAGGCTTCAAGTGATAATGTCTCAAAAATTCCATCGAAGTCGACGACAACGACGGGTCCGAACAAGGTTGTATGAATTGTTGACGAATTGTTGAATCTAATAATGGAATTATCAGCCAGGAACACAGCAATTTGATTTAGCATCGCCTGTTTGAAGATATGCTGAAAAAAAACAGGAACTCTGCCAACCTTTGATGGGGTGTCGATGAAAGAAGGAAGACTTTATTTCCGATGTTCAAACGACTTCTCATTGAACTGGTTGGTGGAGAAAATTCCAGGTCGCATTCCATGGGACATAGATAATCTGAGACGGCTTTATTGGGTGGTCTCGGACGTCAAAATGGCTTGGACAATTCCAAATGGAGGATCCGATCGTACGAGGGGAAGAAATTGGCTGAGGATAAAACCTCTGTCGAAGGAAACCTCCTGTACATTCTTTTCGATGAAGATAGTGCGAAAGCAATATCTAATCGGAAAGCGAAACTTTTCTTCATGTGCGGTTCAGTATATGCTAAGTTTATTGGATCGCGCTTGAAGACATAAGCGAATATCACTGTTATGATGGCAGTGGATAAGCTTGAGTTTCGACAAATCAATCTGCAACATAGCATAAGTGGGTCATATAATCTCATAGCTTCACTTGCTAAAAAGTTGCATACAAAAATATTAATAATTCAAGAGTCCTACATTATTAAAAACAGAGTTAAGTAGCCGTTCTTCCTTTGAAGGGCTGGGATATTCTGTACAAAGGGGGTGGTCCTGACAAAACCAAAATCTGCATAGCATCATACCCAAGTCTTGATCTGCATCTTCTGGCTGAATTATCCTCAGGTGATTTAACCGTAGGAATGCTCAGTTATGGAACAGCTACGGAAAAAAGGCGGATACTCATTGTGTCTGCCTATCTTCCGTACGACTCCATTAGCCCCCCGCCAATGCAGGAATTGGTGCGCGTGATTGACTATGCAAAGCATAAAAACCTAGATATCATAGTCGGCTGTGACGCCAATTCACATCACGTAAGCTGGGGAAGTACTAATAATAATAGCATGGGTCAGTCTCTCTTAGAGTACTTGGCTACTACTGATTTGGAAATTCTAAATTCCGGAGAGCACACTTTTGTTAATTCCCGACGGCAAGAAACCATAGACATCACTCTATGCTCCAGATCTCTTCTAGAAGACATCAGGAGCTGAAGAGTGTCTACGGATATATCCATGAGCGGTCACCGATATATATACTTTCTTGTAAAGGCAATCCCAGCCGAGGATCGCGTCTACCGTAATCCAAGACAAACAGATTGAATGTGATTCAGGAGCATTGTAGAGGAGGAACGGGCTAGTGGAAGCATTTCCAAAATCCAGGCTACTGAACAGGCCGTTGACCAGCTCAAGGATCTGTTAGTCTGGGCTTTTGAGAGCTCGTGTCCTGAAACGAGGCAACGAAGTGCACACAAGTCAGTTTGGTGGAACAAAAACATGATAAACTCAGACAAAGATACAATATTAACACTCCAAGATAATGTGAAGTATCTTGGTGTTACTCTCGACAAGCGGCTCATTTGGGCTGTTCATGTTGAGACTAAATGCAGCGCAAACGCAACTCGAGTTTTGTGGCAATGCAGGACGGCTTTCGGTGGCAAATGGGGGCTGACTCCGAAAATGGTCTACTGGCTGTATAAAGTAGTTGTCAGACCCATTGTTAGCAATGGGTCCCTATCATGGCTCTCAAGAACTTTTGTTTGGAATGCGATAAGAAAACTGGAGGCGGTACAAAGGCTTGCTTGCCTATCACTAGCATGTATCACTAGTGCTTTAAGGACAACGCCCACAGCGAGTCTGTAGGTCTTATAATGACTTCCTCCCTGGCATATATTTGTAAGAATGGAGGCTCTTAAGGCTAGAAAAGGGCTAGAACTCCTGGGAAACACCAGGGCCTGTAGGAAACATCATTAAGCGCTATGGTGGGATCTGGAAGAACAACTTGACCGATTTGTCTATGCCGACAGATGACACAGTACCCCTAACTGCCTTTCAAAAGTAGTATAGAGTTGTAATTCCAACGATAGAGTACCGGTCCCGAGGCGAGCAACTCTAAAAGCTCTGGGCAACTACACTATTAAGTCAAAAATAGTGCAAGAATGTTCTAGGTCCATGAATTATCTTGGGCTCAAGAGCAGCATATCACTGATATGGACACCAGGGCATAGTGGGCATCTCGGGAACGAAAAAGCTAATAATTTACCAAAAAGCTCCGAAGGGAGCCTCATAGACTCTGAACCAGCAATTGGTGTATCGAAGGGTAAGATAAGATCGATTAGGATCAAACTATCTAAGGATAGAAGATTTCTGCAAAGCAGACCATTCAAGGCTGTTGGTTTTTTTTTTTTAAAATGTCTTCAGCTCTTGAATATGACGATGGCATAAACGACTTAGCAGTCTACATGTCAGGCTATAACTACATGGTCGCCTCGCCAAAAAAAATTACTTCACAAAAAAATATCAATTTTGAATTGATCAAAAACAACATTTCATGTTCAACTGTTACAATAAGCGCGAAAGGAAGATTGAAGGCATAGATCTATTATTTTATAATAGTTAGATATTAGACATGAGACATGATGAATATCATGGTTGAGATATGTTGGATCTAATTTCTTCCGAGCACTGCTGGAGACGATATTTATAAAAAGAACAATGGGATCAGTGCGACGATATTGTCTCGATTTGTTGTTAAATTTGGATCACTCTCAATCCAAAAGAACCGGGATCGAAACAGATGCAGCGATCCAAACTTGAAAATAATACTGTATACAGGGACGAATAGGGAGTGGACGAATAGGGAATGGACGATACGGAGTGAAATACTTTTAAAATTAACAAAATTAGCCAAAAAATTAGCCACCTCAATGTGCGTTTTTTTTACGTCCTCGTTTACATTAATGGCAGCGTCTTTCCGAGCGGGATAGTACATTAAATCTGCCTAAATCAGTTTTTAATGCCAAAAAATTTTGTTGGTGAAAATCACAACAAATAGATATCGTTAATCGATATAATAGCAATCCAAAATTTCCCAACTCCAAAAAAATTATCAATCAACTTCAACTCTGAGAATTATTTTACCACAGATGTATTCCTTAATTAATCGATTCCTTAATTAGCATCAATCTGAGGGGACAACAGATTTATCCGCCAAAAAAAACAAAGACTTGACAGCAATTCGTTCTCACCTAACCTAAGTTTCCATTCCATTCAAAATGATCATGGTCGAACAAAAACAAACTATTAGTCGATTATACTCTCTACTTATACATCAATATGATAATGCTAAGTTCAGCATAACATCTGGTGCCATTGAAGTTGTTGCTGTAGTAACAATTACAAAATACTGATGAGTAATCACCTTCTTGCGGTAAAGCACAGGGCCAAGATGAAAATTAAGAGTTACGATCAGCGTCAACGTTGTGGAACTTTTACAGAAAAATATTGTCGATAGGTTTGGATCACACAGACATAATTTATACTTAACTTGGTATCAAAAAAAGTCTTAATTGTCAAAGTGCAAAGATTCAGGGGCATACTAAGTCTGAGTAAAGGCAGTTTGATTGGATGCAGTTTGATATTTGATTCGAAAAACATAAACCAATTCATAACTCGATTCTGTATATCGCCGACTCACGCAAGACAGAAGTCGATACATTGAGTCTCGATTATTATGCAATCTACATAATCAGTTTTAATGATACATAATCGAATAACGCAACTTCAATGATTCAAATAACTTACTGCTGATTTTTTGCTTTAGTTGTGATTTTCCTAGTTTACTGTATTCACTAAAATTTTTACATAAAAAATTAACGATTTTTTAAATCGACGTTCCGTTTGTACGATTCGGTGTTTCCTGAGAGCATGAGCAGTAGAAGTTGACTAGACTAACCCGTTCGTTTTCTCGAATGTAATGCATTTTACAACAACATTGAGAGATTTAAGGAGAATAAGAGATTTTATAATTTTTGAGGTAGCAATTTACAATGTTTGAGGTAACAGAAAATGCATTTTTAGGTAGACTAAATTTAAGTTAAAACAAATTGCAGCACTATATTTAATTGCATTGTTGTTACTCAGAGAAGAATATCAATAAATTTCTGTGAATCCAGACCTACAAATTTAGAATAAAGACCGTCAAAGTGAATACACCTGCATGAGAAAAACAAGAAAATTTAAAAAAAATTGTTCTTTCTTGAACTATAAAAGATAAACTGACCAAAGTTGAAAGTATATTAGTTTCATGTTTAATAATCGTTATGTCTACATTCAAGTCATAACAATAAACTGTTCAAAAAATTAATAATCATAATATTCTTTTATTCTTTGATCTTCAATAAACAAAAAAACAATAATTTTTTCATTCATCAAGCGGCGATTAACAGATAATAGTGTAAATAATTTTCACATAAACAATAATTTCTTTAACAAAAAACTATACATTATCATTACATTATATTCATATATGTGATTCATTTCCTTATCCGTTCATTAAAATCACAAAAATTACATATAATAAAAAAAACGAACTATTCATCTCATTACCTTCAAACAACAAATCATTCAATATCAATCTTGCTCTTTTAATTTTATTTTCTCACTTCGTCTTGAATTAAATGTCGAATATTGATTGCTTTAAGCATATTAATCATCACAAAACACCGCACGAAATAATTAGATTCTTTTATTATTTCCACAATACGCATACAAATTAGATAAAATTAATAAATAACAAAAATAATAATAATAGTAATAATAGTAATTAGACCTCGAACTTAAAACAAAATCCTTATAAAAGTTAATCAAGTTTCGTTTTTTTACATTTCCTTTCTAATTTTGAACTAACAAAACACTTTCACTTAATTTAACTCGATCAATTTCTTTTAAGTTTTGACACATCGTTCGTTATCCGCGTCACGCTTGTTCAGCGTGGGAAACCATTTTTCTAGGCAGAAATTCTTTTTCCCCCACAAAAACCATTAAAACTGGTAAATCCATTGAATATAAAATAGAATTCAAGATTTTGTCTTCAATAACAAAACAAAAACTTAGTCTTTCGTTTGTTGCATGTACAATGTACATATATTAATGTTAAACAGGTCAGTCGTCGTCGTTCATTCATATTTGAATACAAATGAAAAAAAATGTTCACAAGGACCACACTGTGTAGTAGAGGAAAAAATCAAGCCTTCAATCAATTGACGCAGAAATTTACGGATTTTGATCTATTACGTGTCCCCCCCCCCCCAACTCTCCAACAGCAATTTCGCTTTTTATTTTAAATTTAATATTAATAAACAATTATTACTATTTTCACCTTTGTTTTCTTAACCAAAGATTTTCTCTTTTTTGTACACCAACTGTCTATTGTTTTTCAATATCGCGCTGTGTGATTTTCTTGTTTCAGTAACCGAGTGCCATACTTATATTTTTTTTTGTTATATTTTTCTTAGTACAATAAATAGAATAATGATCATAGACACAAACGTTAAGAGAAAAACCACAAATAGATTTTAGATTAAAATAGTGAATAGAAATAGTGGTATACAATATTCAATTATACAAGAAGAAGATGATTTCGTTTGCGGATAACTTTCTTATATTTTTTTTATATATTTAACGGCAGAACTCTCCTTGTTTTGAAACGATTTGCTTTGAGAAAGGACCCGGGTAGGAGCTGCCAATATTAAACAACGAGCCCATCTTGGGCCAGTATTGGGGAGCCAAGCCTTGGCTAGTTAACTTTGGATTCAGTCTGGGTCAAGACTCAGTTTATTATGTTACGCGTTATTCACCAGTCTAATGCATTGTAAACAAGTACAAGCCGTATTATGATTTTCTCTAATTTTATATATGTAACTTTTTCCACAACTTATTTCCACACATTTAAAGGTCTGGAAAAAAAATTGGTCTGAAAGGCCTGGCCCAAGTCTTATTTGCCAGACTTGAGCAAAGCCTGGTTTGCCAGACTTGGCCCCATGACATCAGCCCAAACTTAGCCCAAACCCGAAAGCTGTAGCGCGGACTTGGCCCCTTAGCTTTTTCTTACCCGACAAACAGTTGATGGAAGTTTTAAAAAAATTATTCTATTTTAGCTAAAGTTCAAAAAAAAATTCAAAATTTAATTATTAAAATTGTGTCGAAGGAAAATTCGATATCTGTGTAAGGAAAAAATTGTCAAACTATCAGTTTGAGTAAAGGGTGTGAAAATGACTGGTGTTATCGAGCAATCAGACAGTCTTGGAGTTCACCTGTAGTTTTAGTCGCAAAGAAGGATGGAACTATGAGTTTCTGCGTCGACCACCGAAAATTGAATGCTGTAACAAATAAAAATAGCTACAGATTACTATGAATTGTTGATATCCTGGACACAGTACCGGATGCCAAATTGTTTTTAACATTAGGTCTGCAAAGTGGTTATAGGCAGGTAGAAATGAAGGATCGGAGAACCGAGAAAAAACAGCGTATAGTGTGGGTAGTGGGTTATATGCCAGTTAGATATTATGCCATTTGGACTGTGTTTAATGGAACCTGTGCTGAAAGGATTATATTGGAGAACGGGCCTTGTGCACTTGGACAGTATAATTGCAGTGGGTAAGTACTTCGACGATCATTTGAACAATTTAGAAAGTCTTTGGACGAATCCAAACAGCAGGGATAAAATTGAGTCCAATGAAATGTACAGTGTTTTGAGAAGAAGTAAAATACTTGGAGCACAAAGTGTCAACAAATGGTATACAAGCAGATGCAGACAAGATCCCAGCGGTAAAAGA
This sequence comes from Diogma glabrata, assembly GCA_963693315.1. NCBI lineage: Eukaryota > Metazoa > Arthropoda > Insecta > Diptera > Cylindrotomidae > Diogma > Diogma glabrata. The sequence continues at coordinate 406,082,588 of OY856187.1, read as the reverse complement.
ATAGTCAAGATAATAAAGTTTACATGAACTTCACATCTGCGTGTAGTAGTAGGTTTGGTAGACCGTGCAGTTCTACCAGTTAGTCGTGCACGCAAGTCTACATTCACCCTACGCTAGCTCTAGCGGGCGTGAAGCCTGGTGACCAATCTCTAGACACAAAAAAATTTAAACAAAAACAAACAATTCATACACAAATGCGTGCCTTAAACACCATCTAGTTTCGACGAGTGAACTATAATGTCACAACTCCCCCTAGAATTTTTTATACTAATAAAAAACACATTTTAATGAATATTAAAAAAAAATAACCACTTCCCTGTTTAGGTGGTTCTCTGATCCATTTTTTAGAGTCTGCTGTTTCCATTCAAATACAAACATACGATTATGGAATTTATTTTCGCACCGTCACAGTATTTTCAACCACTGAGCCACCACCCTGTTGGCATCACCCAGTCCTACCAAAAACCAAAAACAATCAACTGCACTTGACTGCTCGATTTCACTTTTCAAAGCCAACTCCCCAACTCGCTGTTCAGCTCTACTACCAATTACCAACTAACCACTCGCCACATATTTTAATCCCAACTGTCTGAAAACAAGCCAAATTCGATGGTACGAGCCAACAAAGAAAAAACTCGTTAGCATAAATTTTATTTTGTATAGAAATTGTGTATGTTGTTATTCATTGATTCTCTCCAATTTTTCATATTTAGGCGAACAAATTAGAAAACGTGTCAAATGTACTGGTAAGAAATAATAAGTAAAATAGGTTAAAAGTATTTAAAAATGTATAATTACATTTTTGAAGTACGCTATAGTATATTACTATAGCTAAAGAGGACGCAAAATGGAAGTACAACTGACAAGAAATATCTTGCCCATTACAGGACAGGACGAAAGGAGGAAGTTCGGCTAACTACATTCGTCCTGAGAATCATAACAAAAATCAAATATTGAAATGGGAGTCGGACTCAAACCCAAACCCCGATATAGACCTTCGAGGTCTACCAACTGAACTAGCCGGGCCATAAAAAACAAAATCAAACTAACAACAAAAACACAAAATAAAACCAAAATTAGGTCAAACCCGAAAACATAAGGAGCCAAAAATATATATACCAATAAACCTATCAAAGAAAAACTTGAGGAGGAAATTAGAAAACCATTGGGATAGCAGACAGCAGAATAATCGATATCAAAAATTCCTAATTCCTAATTCCTAACAAAAAAAATCGAACAATAGGATGGGACGCGAACAATAAACAAATGGAATTTTGAAAAGTTGCCTCGGTGAAGTCAAAGGATGACCAGAGGACGGTGACAGCCTAGTTATGACTCAGAAAGTCAGGGGCCAGAATTTTCCTATTCCCCGTTTCCTGAAAAGACACCACCGGAACACCCAGTGTTGAAAGTAAGAGGTTGGGGTAGGTATAGAGGGAAAGCCAATCACAGTGGCCTAAACGACAGGCGATACATTTCCGTCATCGTCTACTGGCCTGCGCTCTCTGAACCCTCCAACAGGTTACGCTCTAACGAATAGAATCTTTGGAAGACCATGGCAATTAGACTGACAATTAGTTGTCATGATCTCATTGAGAACCGGTGAACTTGGTGAAATAACCTTGGTGGGATGGTACTTCAGGTATCATTTGAGCAATTAAGAAGAAATCTTTGAGCAAATCCAAGCAGCAGGGCTAAAATTCAGTCCAAAGAAATGTACTGTTTAGACAGGAAGTAAATTTCTTGGGAAATTTACTTCCTGTCTGTTTTTATTTTCATTTGTATATGATGACAAATGCGGACAAGATCCTAGCAGTGAGAGTGGTCAAGATACGAAAATTTTTATGAACTTCTGGGATTATGGGATTATGCACTTACTACCGACATTTTGTACCAGACCACGATTTGCTAATGTTGCTAAGAGTCTGCATGAGCTTACGAGGAAAGAAAAATCATTTGAATGAATCAATAAGCAAGAATATGCGTTTGTGGAATTCCGAAGAAGATTGTACACTGCACCAGTTTTTGCTTACCCTATACCAAACTTTAAATTCATATTAGACACTGATGCTAGCAATGATGGTACATGAGAAGTGTAATCTCAAGAAATTGATGCGCAAGAGGAAGTAATAGCTTATTAATCGAAGATATTGTCCAAGACAGAAAGAAATTTTTGGGTAACCCGACAAGAATTGCTGGCTATAGTGGAATTTGTTCACATTTGTACAAATGCTTGTACGGTCAAAAATTCCATTTGCAACCGATCATGGAGCATTAAGGTGGTTAGTACAATTAAATAATCCGGAGAGATATGTAGCACGATGGATTGAACGCTTACAAACTTATAATTTCGACATTGAACATCAGAGATGAAGATACATATGGAAATACTGATGCGTTGTGGAATGCAAGTACTGTAGCCTGGCAGAGAGTAAGCAAAACATCGTTGACGTAAGAGGAAGGAGCAATTGGAAGATCCTATCTTGGCACCAATAATCTAGTTCAAGGAAAAGTGAGAAAAACCAACATGAGGTGAAATTGCCGACAAAAGTCAAAATTTTAATACATATTCGGCACAATGGGAGATATGGATGTTTGAAAAGAATTGGGGAAATTCCTGATAGTACAATTGAAGAATCAATGATATAGTCCCCAAAAATAAGATTACTAATTAAAGGAATACCATGAAGGAACCTGGGTATTAACAAAACACTTGCTAAAGTCCGACGCAGATTTTACTGACCAAGAGCACGTAAATCGGGATGGAATGATGTCAAACATGTGATCAATGTGCGGCAGCAAGAGGTCTCGCACGTAGGAGTAGTGGCAATATGAGGCAGTATAATGTGGAAGTTCCATTCGAAAGAATTACAATGGTTGTAGCTGAACCATTTCCAACTACCGATAGAAACAACAATAATGGTTAATTTTAGCAAGTGGCAAGAGGTGTGTCCAATACCAAATCAAGAAGCAACAACCATCGCTGAAGCAGTGGTAAGCAATTGGATGAGTCGCTACGGAATATCGATGGAAATTCATACAGATCAAGAAAGGAATTTTGAGTTTACACTATTTCAAGAAATCTGTTAGATGCTTGGAATCAATGAAATCAGAACAACTGGTTCACATGTCCAATCAGATGGTAGGGTGGAAAAATTTAATGATACTTGGAAAAAATACATATAGCAAAAGTAGTAAACAAGAATCAACGTAATTGGGACCGGCATATTTCGTTATTCCGGATAAACAGTGCATGATACAATTAAAACACACCAGCTACTACTATTTTTGGAGATGATTTAAGGATGTCTGATGATCTGAAGTTTGCGGTTGGTCCATCTTCAACAATTTGTGTCCAAGATTATGTAAACAACAGACAGAAAGCACAGGTATCCAGTGATTGAAATAAGGTTCGGTATGACATTCGACCAAACAACAAAGGATTAGAAGAATGACAACTAGTGTCCCTACACAATCTACACCGAAGAAAAGGATTATCTCCAAAACTAGACAAATCTTTAAAAAAAAACAAAAAACCGCCGACTGCAGATCTGAGGTTTTTAAAGTTGTTCCGATTCTTAGTAGAGCGTAGTAGAACAATAATGCATCTCATTCCTTGCACAATAGACAGATTCCATGGTCCCTGGGCCCACGCCGATTTTATGTGATGATTACCACATATTTTATGTCCCTTCGTGAGGCGCCTGTCTTTGACGAGTCCGAAAACTTTTGTTCTGTCATTTTCCTCAAATCGACCGCTTTTTGTTCAGCAAGCTCCGAAAAATGCCGATTGCCCACGATCTTGTAAATTTGCTACCACATTTTTTTTTTTAACTGTGGGGGTTGGAAATTTGTTTAAGAACACGAGGGTAAGTTTGTCCGACCAAAATGTGTCTGCTATTTTCCAGTGCGATAACTGATATTTTGTTATGTTCAGGTTGTCGGACTAGACAAAAGTAGACAAATTTTTGTCGGACAAGGTTACCCTCCATATTCTAAAACAAATTCCCAACCCCCATAGTTAAAAAAAAAATTACAAGATCCCGGGCAATCGGCATTTTTCGGAGCTTACCGAACGCAAAAGCGGTCGAATCGAGAAAAATGGCAGATCAAAAGTTTTAGGACTCGTTAAGGACAGGGGCCTCACGAAGCATAAAATATGTGGTAATCATCGACTAAAAGCTCTATATCTGAAAAATCTCTCGAAACGTCGTTCGCAAAGATATGCGGTTGCGTTGTCAAATAACAGTAACAAAGTTTTCATACCAGTGGGCAGTGAATAAAGACGAACCTGGATGAACATCGCTATATGAAGGCACATGTTCAGATAGATTTCGAAAAGGGGTTGTACAAAAGTTAAATACCAACGGGAAAGAACATCATTAAGTCAAAACAAATACATATCTATTCATTTACTCTATCCATTTGCAAATAATTCAAACACACAGTTTAACTTTACGCTGTAATGTCGGGTTGGCAAGTTCTCTAATAATTGTTGAAATTATCAGCTCCTTTACCAAACCCAAAGTTAACGATGAAACTTTTATAAGCAGAACAATGTTTCTTTAAAAATCTTAGTTTTTCACAAAACCAATTTTTCTCTGTGGGTTTTAAATACTACTTTCCAAGTTGAATTCGGTAAGTTATTGCTATTGAGTATATAGATCCTTCTTCAGAAGCACATCGTGATCTACTTTCCTTGATCATCTAGACTTCTGGGAAAATTCAGTACAGTTGTGTACCTTAAGTTCGATTTAATCAATAGTGAAAGAACACTTAAGAAAAATGTTAAAATCACCTCATTTTAAAAAATTCTTATTTATTTAGTATAAAACGTAAATGAACTCAATAAACGAAGTGTAAATGTACCGAAAGAAAGCAACATTTTTGTGTATATTGATGGAGCTCCAGAATTGTCAGATAATGTGTTTTGGAGTTTAGTAGAAAGAAGAATTTAAACAACTACTGGTAGTATACTTCATAAACAGGAATTATTTGAGAATCATTTTGTTTCTGTGAACGAGTATGGGAAGTTACCATGTGTTGTGTAGTATTATAAAGATGAAATCCCCACAAACTTTATTAAAATTGAGGAGGAGCCAAAGCCTCATGTTAAAACGATCTAATCGTTGTTGTCTTGGACCAATAAGAATTAACTGCAGAATTCAAAATAAAGTAATAATATAAAGTGTGGATTCCAATAACAAATTAACTAAAACTTTGAAAGTCGCTTTCTGCGATAAAGTATGTATATGAAAAAAAAACAAGAAATCTATATGCATAATCGTCTAAAGTTTCAGCGACAATTTATCTCTTAGAACTAGAAAATAGTTTTACTTGAAGATTTGCATATTACATTAAATGAAAAACATCAAATGAGGTTAAAGAATAGCTAAAAATAAAAAAAAATATTAATAATAGTTAACATGTAATTCACATAAAAGTTCCCAACTAATTTTATATTTTCACAATTTAATAGTTTTGTTATTTCTTTATCTTTGATGAAGTTGTTATATTAAGACGTATTTTCTACTTTCGTTAAAAATAGTTTAATGTTTATTAATACATCACGATTAACCCAACCGTCTTTGATATGACCGAATGCTATATTAGAAGGTGAATACGTGAGGTATTCCCAGTTCAAAATATTGTGACAAAAAAAAACAAAACAATAACAGCTCCAAAGAAAACAAGTTCTTTTTTGAACTTTTAAATCCAACAGGAATAAATGATTGTTGTTTGTTTAAAAAAAAAAAATTAAATAAATAATAATTAATTAAATAAACAAAATAAAATTTTATCAGATGATGTAAATATTTTTTCTTACAAATAAGCTCTTTACTTACAATTTACACGATTATGTCTTATATGCGCAGATGGTGATGGAATTAATAAAAAAAATAAAACAATTATTTTCGTCTTACCTGCAACAAAAAAAAAATTATTTTTAAATATTACAATAAAATCTTAAATTATTGTTATTAATTTAAAAAAAACAAGTTAGACGTAATAAAATTTTAAACTGGAATGACCTTTGAGATTATTTGAATTTTTGACTTAATCAAGAAAATTAAACATTTCGATTTTTTGTCATGGATCATCGAACTTAAAAGTGACAATAAAAATTCAAATCAAACAAATAACATGTATAATTCGTTACGATAGAAAGAATTATAACAATTAACAGGCGTTTTCTACGATCGTGCAAAAAGTGACTATTTTTTGCACTATGTACTGTGCCAAAAGTTTAATTTTTTGCACTAATGCAAAAAGTACCTTAAGATCGTAGAAAAAATGTTTTGTGCAACACGTGCAAAAAGCATATTAGTTGCACTCAGCATGGTTCAACTTCATGCATCCTGCAACAAATATGCACTTTTTGCACTAGTTACACAAATAACTATTATCAGTGGTAATAGAAATCCGAATAAAAGTTATTTCTTACAAAACTCAAATTTATTATATTTACAAAAATCAACAATAAGTCAGTACTTAGTGTCCCTTTCAATAGAAGAATCTGATCAAATTGTAACACTAACATCTACTGATTGCGTTCTCACAAACACAAAGAAAACTGAAAAAATTGTAAAATTAACAAAATCAAATATAAGTAAATTCAATTCCTATTTATTTTCGATTCCAACAGTAACAGTCGTTTTAGCTTTTAATTAAAACGGTGTAAAGATTTTGTCAATTTACTTAAAATTTTAAAAATTTCATAGCCACAATTCACAACAAAAGTGATTAAGATTTTGTTAAATTTACAAAATTTGTATAATCTATTAAATTTCAAAAGAAATCACAAAATTCTTCCTTATCAAGACTAAATATTTTTTATCTTATAGAGTAATACGCTAAAAAAAACTTTTTGGAGCCTAAGACTTTTTTATTCGCAGATGGATTCATTTCAAATTTTCACTGCTAACTGATATTAGTGTAACTGAGATTTTAAAGATTTTTCACACAAATCGGGTCATAAATAAAAAAGTTATAGACGAATTAAAATGTGTTTTTGAATTTAAAACCCTATACAATATGAAATGGAATTTTCGAAGTCTTTTCTTTGTTTTTTTATTATTATTATTTAGTATTTTATATGTTCTTTTCAAATTTCAATTTAGTTTATGCATTGATTTAGGAGTGGATATTTTTCTTTGTTTTTTTATTATTATTATTTTTCTTTGATTTTCTTTGATTTAATTATTATTTTTCTTTGTTTTTAAATATTTTCTTTTGATTAGAAATTAAAGAAACAATTCATAAAATTGATTTGTTCTTTCTGTGCAAAACAAAATAAGCAGGCTACAGACCTTCAATCAATTTGTCAATCAATTGAAAACGAAATAAAATTTAGGGGATTTTTACACTAAATTTTATTTCGTTTATTTTCGTTTTCGAATTGATTGACAAATTGATTGTAGGGCTGTAGCCAGCTATAGAGAAATATTTCATAATAGCCATGTTCGATTTGACTGAAACAACTGAAAAGAATATATTAAGCATAATATGTAAAATGTATTTTAGCTAGAACATAAAAAACGTTTCGTTGTCATTGTCGATGTAGTGGGTTGTGAGAAAGGTTCGGGGTTCAACGCGGACCCTATATTGATTTTTTAAATAAAGTAGGTTAGTTAGGTAAGTAGTTAGGTAAGTAGGTAGGTAAGGTAAGGAGTTAGGTAAGGTAAGGAGTTAGGTAAGTAGTTAGGTAAGGAAAGGAGTTAAGTAAAGTAAGGAGTTAGGTAAAGTAAGGAGTTAGGTAAGTAGTTAGGTAAGTAGTTAGGTAAGGTAAGGAGTTAAGTAAGGTAAATAGTTAGGTAAGTAGTTAGGTAAGGTAGGAGTTGGGTAAGGTAAGGAGTTAGGTAAGTAGAGATTTTATACAGACAATAATAAATGCTTATGTAATTTATAAGTTTATTTACCAACCTTACCAAATTACAATTCCTTCACTAATTTTTTAGTCTTCTTATGTACATTGAAGTGAATGAATGTGAAAATTTTGTTCTGTTTTTTCTTCATAAATAAATAGTGTAATCAATGGTGTTAATGGTGAAATGAATGTTGTGAATGAAGAAATGAATTGCACGTGGTTTTTACTATTTTAAAATTCATAATATTTTTTATCATCGTACTGGTGCTTTAATTCCTGCCTGATGTGTTTGTTAAATTTGTCAAATGAAGATAGAATTGATGGAAATGAAATGATTAATAAATTTATAAGTACTGAAATCTCTGATCCCATTCTCTTTCCTAAATTACATGAACTAGGAGGGCCCGGCGTGCTTCGCTACGCTCATAAATAAAGTTTTTGCGTAGACATTTTGTTGACGTAGAAGCAATGATTTCAAAAAGTGGTAATGAGCTAGCATATAATTTTTAATTTTTCTTTTTAAATATATGAATTAAAAATAATCAGAACTCTAGCTGATAGTTCGGATATATGACAAATTAACGATCAAATAAGTTAGAGATCAAATAAGCTTACTTGATTACTACAGATATGATTCCTTCAATGATTACTACAGATATGTAGTTATATGAAGGCTCGTTTCATCGAGCAAGCTACAGCGTTCCAGCATCAACGAATATTCATTAGCTAAGATTGAGAGTGCTACCGTTGACTGAATACAGTTCATCCGCCAGCACCCCTAAGATATCACCTTGGCTAGTGATATCTCACTGCTATTGCCAGTGGTATGCGATATCTCACGTTAACTCATATGCCAATAGCAGGGACTGGAGTACGCGGGGTTGTCACACCCGTGGATCAAAAAAATAGAAAAAAATTAACAAATTAATAAAAACTGATCCCTCCATGCGATCAAAAATAGAAAAAAATTAACAAGTTAATAAGAACTGACAGATGAAATATTTCTCTATCCTTTTTTGCAAAGAAAGAACAAATCAATTTTATGAATTGTTTCTTTAATTTCTAATCAATAGAAAATATTTAAAAACAAAGAAAATTATGACTAAAATAAAAGCTAAGATGCAGAAGAAAGGAAACTTAAAATAATTTTTTTTGAATCTTTACCTATGCATGAATTTCATTTTTAATTTTCCGAAAAAAAGAAAGTGAAAAATGAATTTAAACACAGCTGAAATTTTCAAAAATATGTTGTCAAGCCTCAAATAAATTAAATCTAAAATAATACGTCTATCCACTCCGCAAGCAAAGCATAAACTAAATTGAAATTTGAAGAGAAAATAGAAATTCAAAAAATTTCGTTTATGTTTCGTTTTTTATTTTTCTTCTTTCCCTACTGTATACTCTTCAGTCTTCTTTCCTATGGTATGGCTACGCTTTTTCGTTTTTTGTGTTATATATTTGATTGCTGGTTTGTTAAATACTAAACTAGTTAAAGTTTATAACATTAAATTAAAAAAAACGCTGCAAGAAGAGAAAACTAGTGAAAATCTTTACCTTACATTTGAATTTCAGAAGCAAAAAAAACTTCACATTTTTGAAAATAAGTCGAAAGCTGTGCTTTCAAAAATTACAAAAAAAAACGGTTTTGCACTACAAGAAAAAATCACCTTTCATGACATGATCAAATATAATTTTTTTTCAAAATATCTACTTTAGAAATTATAACAAAAAAAAAATTAGTTTCGATTTAGCAAGACACCCGTGAATATTTAAAAAAATTTTCTTTTGTAATGTTCGTAGGGAGGGGGGACAAAAAAATTCACAGTTTTGAAAATAAGTCGAAAACTATGTTTTCAAAAATTACAAAAAAACTGTTTTACACTACAAAAAAAAATCACCTCTCATATGACACACATGACCTGATCAAGAATTATTTTTTTTTTCAAAATTTCTACTTTAAACCCCTCCAATGAATATTTGAAATTATAACAACCAAAACAAAATAACGTTTTTGTGGCTAACGGCTGTAAAGTTTAACTTTACTGCCGCTGGGGAGTAGCTAAAGTCTTACTTTTTAGCCGGCGGCTGCAAAAGTGACGTCATTTTTACTTTTTCTGCCGGCGGCTGTAAAGTAACTTCCATATTTTTACGGCGGCTGTAAAGTAATTTTCATATTTTTACGGCGGCTGTAAAGTAATTTTCATATTTTTACGGCGGCAGTAAAGTAAAATAAAATGATATTATTAATTTGTTCAAAACAGAATGCATTTCAGTTCATTTTAATGAATAAAAATAAAAAAAAATTAATTTCAGAAAATTTATTACCTAAAACATATTTTTAAAAAATTTGATGCATTAATTTCATATTTTTAAACAAATTTAAACGTTTGCCGAAAAAATAGTGTATTGAATTCGGAGCTAAAGTGACTTTTTGTGTTTCGTCTATAATTGTCGGCCTCCCTACGGTCGGCCGCCAAACTATAGACTCAACACAAAAAGTACGACTTTAGCTCCTAATTCAATAATATACTATTTTTTATGCGAAATGCGAACCCTGAATTTTTTAAATTTTTTTCTTTTGTAATGTTCGAAGTTACGGGGGAGGGAGACAAAAAAAACACTCGTTTTTGGTAATAACTCAAAAACTAAGTATATGTGTTATTATGGTTTTCCTTATTATTCACTGTTTGTGTGCTTTTGTCACTTTTGAATTAAAATGCAATATTTAAAAATATACTTTTTACTGTTTATTTTTAAATTTATTTATAATAATAAAACTTCCTTATAGTAACAATTTGATTTTTATTTTTTATTTTAAAGAATATCGATTTCGACTTACGTCATCCTCAGTTCTTAAATTATTATTCTAAATTGTTACTATAAGGAAGGTTTATTATTATAAATAAATTTAAAAATAAACAGTAAAAAGTATATTTTTAAATATTGCATTTTAATTAAAAACTAAGTAGTCGAAAATTCAATAAAACTTTTATTTGAAATATTTCCTTTTTCGATTTTTCTAAACCACTCGATTCCTTAAAAAAACTTTTGTTTTACTATTCCCTTATCTATGTCCATAAAATATAGATAAAAATACTCAATCAGTGTCGAAACGTAGAGGGGGAGTTGAACTTTTTTTACAATAACTCAAAAACTGTGCACCGCAAAATTCTAAAAAAAATTGCAATGTGTTCTAAATTAGGTGCTCTTTCAAATGATACCCCACTCGCTTAGGTCAACAAAAATTTATTTTACTCTCTTACCAAATTTCCTGCTCTGTAAATTTTAACAAATTTTTCTGTCAATCAGTGTTGAAACGTCGAAACGCGGTGTGAAATTCAGACTTTTTCAACAATATCTCAAAAACTACGCACCGTAAAATTCTAAATAAAATTGCAATGTGTTCTAGATTAGGTGCTCTTTCAAATGACACCCCACTTGACCACGTTTTAATTAGTGTTTTTGCCTTCTCTCATTTCGCCCGTTAATAAATATAATTATGAGTACGTGTATGTGCCACTTTTATATATATTTTTGTTTTTTGGTAAAAAATGATGGATTAAGGTTGTTTTTCTCCTGTATGCGAATTCTTTTCAATTGATTTATGGAAAATGGACATACGTTGTTTTTCCCCTGTACCCTTCAAATGTCATGGACTTAGGTTGTTTTTCCCGACAACCGAGTGAACTTAAGTTGTTTTTCCTCTGTATGCGAATTCTTTTCAATTGATTTATATAGGCTGGGAAAGCTGAAAACTTTTGAAAATGCACTTACGTTGTTTTTCCCCTGTCCCCTCAAATATATTTTTTTTGTTGAACAGATAACGAAATAAAGTATATTGAATCTGCGCAGGTGCGTTGATGTTGGGCAATCTGAATAGGGCGATCCGATTTATTTGTTTTAACTGAGATATTTTCGCAATCTTGATAATTGATTAAATTTGAAGGGTCTTATTGTAATGATTTGATGGTGTGAGGCGGTTTGTTTCAATAATTTCTCTGTCTGGTTTATTTGTTTCCTTTACGGCAGATTTTCAATGTATGGGATAATTTTTGTTGTTCAATTGAATAAGAAAACCAAAGCGAAAGAGATAAATAGGAAGCATTTTTGAAAGTCCTAATTGTTATGTAAAACCACATTTGATTTCAATTTTAGTTAAGTTGTAACATTCATAAAGATAATGTTTTAGCTTTTAAAACCAATTGTGAAAAAGAATAATATGTTTTGATATCGATAAGACTAAACTTAAAATTTTCATTAAACTCAAAATAACTAAAAGTTTAGATTCAATTCTCAATATCAAACAACAAAATTCTATTCTGGACCTTTAGTAAATGGTCAATAAAAAAAGTTTTTGATATATAAACGTGAGCTGCTGCCTATTAATTTTCTGATCTATGCACATTCGACATGGGTTGTGCTAGGCGTTAGGCAGATATTATTGTGGGAACTTTTAAAGCAAGAGGATTGAGGAGAAAGATAAACAATATAGTTCATTGTATCGTCGTGACATCTGGAGAATGGATCTCAATCAACAATAAGTTAGGTTTTTTATTTTTACCATTATTATTAATTTTTTTCCTCTTATTTTCTTTCCATATTGTTAATATGTTATATTAAGTTTTTTTTACATAGAGATTTTTCCCGGGCCAGAGGCGTTGATTATTTCTTTGTGGTAATCATTAACAAATCCTGATGTAGAAACTAAACCTGGTTCCTATAACATAACAATTAAAACTTTATTTTGGATTTTGAGATCAATTAAACTCAAGTAAGTAAAGAAGTAATTGGAATATTTTCAATTCAAAGGTATGGTTTGAAGTTTCTCAGAAAAAAACTACAATTCACATTTTACGTGTTTCGGATCGGATTCGAACCTACCCTCGTCAGTGCCCGGCTCGAATCTTTGGGCAGACACGCTATCGATTACGCCGTTGAGGCGATGACAATTTCAAAGTTGAAACTTCTTCATCACTTATTTATTTTACTTAAGTTGAATTTTTCCACTGTCATTAGACTCCATATTATGGAAATGCTTTTACATTATATGGGATTTTTTGCATTAAATTTCTAGACAATACTTTGTGTGAATTCATAGAATGGGGAACATTTCTATTCTAATTAACATCCTAAGTCACGATTGTATAGTCATTATTGATTGTTTCTAATCAATGTGAAATCAATGGCTGACACTTGGTCAATTTGTAGTTCTATATGTATTAACTTTAGACTACATTAAGGGAATTCAAATTTTATTTTGGATTTTGAGATCAATTAAACTCAAGTAAGTAAAGAAGTAATTGGAATATTTTCAATTCAAAGGTATGGTTTGAAGTTTCTCAGAAAAAAACTACAATTCACATTTTACGTGTTTCGGATCGGATTCGAACCTACCCTCGTCAATTAACACATAACAATTAAAACTTTATTCACACTTAAAAATCACATTATTTTTATTTACATGGTTTATTGTTCATAATATAACGTTTCGTTTACAATTAATTTAACAGTTAACATAATCGCATCACAACTTAAACTGTTTACACTATCGCAGTCTAATTTGAACTATTTTCACTATCGCAGTCTAATTTGAACCATATTTTGATCTACAAAAGGAATTCTTCAAGTACAATTATGCTTAATTTCTCGATTATTCAAGGTCAATTTCTTTACAAAGAAAATTTGAGAAATTCTGAGAATAATCGACGTCATTATTTTGCATGCATTTTATTTAATGTTTTTGTTTTGTCAACCCCTTTTCTTGAAAACAGTGTCACATTTTGATTTTAGTTTAGCTATAGAAATATTATATAGAAGTAATTGAGGTTGAATACAATTTTTTTTTTGTATTTCATTGCGATTAGTAGAATCGAAAAATAACTGAGAGAGATTTGCTGCCAAAGAAAGTACCAAAAAAATTGTTAAGAAAATGGATTTAATGCTCATTTCAAAAAATTCATATTATGCAAAAAGTCCTTAAATTTAAAAGTAAAAACAAAATTTCGTCCATTTGTTTAAAATTTTTACGTTTTAGAACGAGACGTGCAGAAAAAGACGAGCAGATTGGATCTTGTTTTTTATGATTACTATTATAGTTGGAATATGAATAAATGGTACTCTATCATCTCTGCTCCTGTCCAAATCCGGCTCGTTACACTAAAATATCTGGGTACGGGTAACCCCCAAAAAATCATATATTTAAGTAATATAATTTCACATCTTTCTTCACTTCGTGAAAAGCTCAAACTGATTCAAACTTCATAAAAAGCAAAGTTAATCGATATTACAATTGAGCTAACGAAATCGTTAGGGGAAACAATAAATCACTATCGAAAAATGACAAAAAAGAATTGAAGCCAGTGATAAATATCTTTGATTTTTTATTGAAATATTAAATCATTTTTAATTTCCAATCCAAAAAAAAACACAACTTACTCAACCCTAATTATTAATTAATTCCAACCTCATATCCGTAATTTTGTTTTATTTTTATTTTTTGTATAATTTTATCATTTCAAAATTTTACTTTCAATTGTTAAATAAAAGAAAAAAAAACATAAAAAAGAAATTTTTCCAATTGGATGGATGGTGTTGGCAAATTAACAATCCGGATACCAGGTGAAAGTGAATGAAGACATTTATTTATAGATATTATTCAGACAAAATAAAAAAAAAATAAATATTGAAGTGTAAATGTTAAAAATCATAATTTCATTTTTTTTTATAAATAAAATCACAAATATTACTGACCTTCATTCGTTGGAATATCCGTATAAAATTGAAATGGATAGTTTTTTTTAACGATGATGCATATTAAAAACTAATTTTCATATACTTTAGTTTTAATGATTTTTATAATATAAATAGACGAATTAATTAATTTTAAATTAAATTAATTAGATGTTATGTGGTTAACCTTCTTTTTTATTGAATCTTCAAAATTATTGATTGACCAAGAAAAGAAAAATAACAAGATATACCAAACAACGATAGACCAACAAAGAGAAAACGAGATCGAGAACAGACGCATTGCAGAAGCAGAGACCTAAAGAAAACAAAAACAACATTATCTACTTGGATATATGGAATGAAGGCATTAGCGTTGCTAGATAGGTAGGGAGACAGCCAGCCCGACCGCACATAGAACATAGTGCACATGAATTACCTTTAAGAATAAGTTAAAATGTAATTCTGTTCAAAAACGAGCTACGTAAAAATTTTGAAGTATGTACATATATTAAGTAAATCTGCTTGATATTTCGAGTGTGATCAGGTCACAAAAGGTGGATATCGAAATCCCTATATCGAAATTCCTTATTTACTAAATCCAAACCAATAACCATATACTTCACATAATCCAGTGGTGTGGCAGTCAAGGAAGAAGAATAATTTATTTTAACAATAAATGTGCTGCCCAATTGAATTAGGTTGCTTTACTACACAGCATATCGATCGATCAAAAAGATAATATTATTACTAACGAAATGTCGAATTTAGAATTTTAGTTTGCAATTAATTATAGATGTGGTTATGAATTATGTGAATTGTTGCACTTAAAATTTCTTCTGTTATTGATTTTAATTTTGATTTGTTTAGCCCAAAATGCTCGAAAAATTGTAAAACGCTATTACCAAATGTCCCTCTGCTTCCAAACCATAATCCTCTAACTGTCCAGTCACTAAAGTTGTACATATTTTTGTATTTTTCTTTATAAAACGGGATGCATCCTTCATATATTGAACATTTTTCGTTGGCAATTTTCATATCTTGTTCTGGATCGTTGATTTCGTAACGGATTGTTGGGTCGATGATATATGCTTTCTTCAATTTGGTATCAAACGCCACGATGTCACTGAATCTCGACCGCCCTTCGGAGTCTATCGCATATACCTCTATGAAACATATTAGTCCCTTTTCCTCCAACAAATTTGCAAGCTGATTTTTGATCTTGTGATGCCCAGCGGTGATTAGCTGTGTATTTGACTGACAACTTCCGGTTACATGAGCAATAGATTCAATCTCTCTGTTGCATTTGCGACAGAGGGCGGAAGGAGAGACATTACCAGGCACACCATTCAGATTAGCGTAATTTGAATTGAGTTTGATGGTTGCAACCCATTCTGATGAGGATAATGTGTTCTTGTTGTAAATGAAATCGTTACTTGGAGTGTATGTTTGAAAATGTATAGCTCCTGATCCTTGGTATTTTAAATTGCACCAATTTTCGTAACTTTTTTGCCGTAATGCTTGTCGTAATGCTTTTGTTGAATCACCCTCGACGCCAAGCGATTCAATGCAATTCGACATTTCGGTTGAACAATCGTAAACTTCATGGAACAGACCATCGTCGATATTTGATAGTTTTTTTGCAATGGCGAAATGTTGAAGATGGACTTCCCAACTTGATCTCAGGATACCTAAGCCTCTCAGTTTTCGTGGCGAATAAAATAAATTGTCGTTGGTTCGTATCGGAAGTCCAATAATTTCTTTAATTGTTCGTCGAATCATTATATCAAGTCCATCCGTTACATATGATGGGATTTTATTTATTGGAGCTGTCTGCAAAGGATATATCAATGTCGGAAATATATATTGATTGACTATGTTCAATTTCTGGTCTGGTTTGAGTAATGGTGATGTTGATAGTTTATTCAAAATTTGGTTTAGTTTCTCGATTGTGGAATGATCAAAAATTAATTCAGAAGAAAAAGAGCAACCGAGGTATTTAATTTTTTCATCAGCTTTGATACTCATGATTTCATTACCGTCTGATAGTATAATCTTGTCTTCAACGATTCTACCTTTTACGATGACAATTGTTTGGCATTTTTTTGGATTGATCTCAAGATCAATATTTCGGAAAAGGTCTTGCACCAAATCAATGGAACGTGTAGCACCTTCTTTAGAATTTGTAGAAACTGCCTGGTCGTCTGCAAAACCCGTCAAAAAGTGATTATTATTGGTTGATTTCATTTTAATCAGTTGCTAGCGGTTCGCCTTAAGGGTAAGTTTGCTCCATGACAGTAGTGGAACGTAGTATCGTACGATTGTGCTTCTCACTTTAATTGTGAGACCGAAAAAATCACTCAACATAAACAAAAACAATAGAAAAACAAACATCAAGAAAAAACCAAAAGTCAACTCTGAGGACGGCGTTGAAAGGTTTGCAGAATCAAAATCTGCATGCACCTCTACGTCTTCTCTAGTGGCAACTGAAAATCTTTCGGTCGTGTAACATATGGCCCTTGAAAATTTGAACAGATCTCTGAAAATTCTCCGTCTGGACAGCCGGCTTCAAAGGTCGACCACTTTTCTGAGAAGTCTCTGTGATCACTGTGACGACTGGGAAAACCGGAAGCGGGAAAAATGCTTGGGGTTCAAATTCTAGCGATTTGTATCTACCACAATCTCCTGTACTCAAAAAAGCCGTTATGATCGAATAAATTCATTTAACGATCACGTCAGTCTTGCATCACACCTCAGACCATAGTATTGGTCAGGCTAAGGCTAACTGTGGTGGTCCAAATCCTATCAAGTCGACGATACATATAGAGCCGAACAATTAAGGATCAAGAAATATAAAAATTCCTGTTCGAAGGAAGATATGCTAAAAACAAAATTTACAAACAAAAAATTTATACTGACGATTTTTCTTTTAGCTCATGCCATGAGAATTTCTTTTTCCAGTGTTGTTTTTTACGTTAATCAGTTGGTGGTTGTCAGTGGAGATAATCAGTTATGAGTAGTTAAGGAGTGAGTAGGGAAATATTGAGTTTGGTGGATAGACAGTTGAGTTTTTGTTGGAAGATGGGTCGGTTTTTTTTTGATTTTTAAATATGGAGTTGGACAGTGGATTTGAGTGAAAACTGGGTACTTATCGTGAGAGCCAAATTAATTTTGGAAAAAAATTCTGGAGATCCTATGTGGTGTATTGTAGGCATGCGCGATGTTTTATTTTGTTTAACATTTCTGGTGTGTAGAGGTTGGTCACCAGGATTCACGTCCGCTCGAGCTAGCGAGTAAATGTGGTTTGCGTGCAAGACCTATACCAGGCCTCCCATTACGTTTTATTTGAAGGGCGTAGAAATTATGAAATTTTGTTTTTAGAAGCGTCAAATGTCATTCTTGCCTATAGCGTAATTAAGCCTTGTTCTGCTCTGCCGGGATAGGACAGTTCCTAACTACCTTTCGAAGGCCGTACAAAGTTGTAATCGCAACGAAAGAGGACCGGTCTGAAATTAAAAATGGATAACCCACAGAAAATGGTGCAGAAGCGGCGGTATACTTCAGACATGGAGATCTTGAGTCATAGTTTCTACGTCGTCGATATTGCATGGCCTTTAAGGTTGAAGTATTCACCAAAACGCTGGGTTGGCCTATAAAAACTTTTTGAAAAATACACCATTAGGTCAAAAACAGTACAAAAACTCTCTCAGGCTCAAAAACAAATATCACTAGTATGTATACCAAGGCAAAGTGGTTATCTCAAAAACGGTAAGAGGACCAGCAATTGGTATAATGAAGGGATAGATAAGGGTACACTAGGATACAATCGTTTCTTTTTCCATGTACCAACCCCAAAGGAAGAACAAATAAGGCTGCACTGGATTTCTGTTAAGTTTCAATTGTTACAAAACTATTAGCCAATACCCACGACCTATGAAATTGTAGAAAAGTGATGGTCATCTCTCACGCCATCATCTTATTATTCAAAACATCGACGTTTTTAAATTACATTTTAAATTCACACAAAGAAATGCGTTTTATTTTCTTATTCTTACTTTAGTTTTAAATAAGTAGTTTAAAGTAAATGCATGAACGAGTTTTATATCTAACAACACCGAAAAGAATTGGAGAAACTTCACTTTCATCGAAACAAAAGACTTAAAAATAATAAGAATACGGAAAAGAAAAAAACTGCGCTTCCCTTTGTTATACGTTCACGAGTGTAACAATTAATTTAAGTTTTAAGAAATAGAAATAGAGAATTTTAGAACCATTTTCTTTAGAAAAGAATTTTAGTGATTAAATACCGAAGATAAACAAAATAATGTGCGGTCAGGCTTTTGAGAAATTAGATATAAAGCGTTAAGTACATTTGTGTGGATTATGGATGATTTCAATAGAATTATTTTTGGTTCTGAGATTTTTATTATATTTATCAAAATGTAAAGTTTAATGTTTGTTTCTTTACTGACATATGTATGCAGTTATGAAGTTGTTTACTCCGCTTTTTTATTACTCCATTTACATGTTTTCGACAATTTTACTGTTTACACTATCCAAGTAACGTAGAGTTTCAGAAATGTCGATGAGCGACCAATCTTAAATTTTACCGCATTCCAATCATAAAAATACTTCAGAATTTTACATATTTAAACTTCAAGTATCTCTTTCAATTTCAATACAATCTTCTTCAATATTAAATATCATAGATCAAATAATCTTGATCTTAATTTCAAATTACACAATCTGAGAAAATCGTAAATTCACAATAAATAATTTCTACACGCATGTCATTAATCTTTTAAAAAAAAAATCCACTTTCATGACTTGTCATTTTCAATTTTTTCGTTCTTCTTCGTTTAGTCTACCCAAAACCAATATTAGCTTATTACGCCAAGAAAACATTAATCAAATTTTTCAACGAATATAATAACAACAATAACAAAACTAAGTTATCTAATAAAGGAATAACTTCGCAAATCAAATAACAGATCTCGCGAAACATTAAACGATGTCTGTATTGATTTAATTTTCGAGTATTTTTTTTTTAAATTAACTGAATTGGTTTTCGTAATAATAAAAGAAATACTCATCAACCATATTACACACTTGGAATTCAAAAAACACTAATAATAATACATAATTCTTACTTCATTTTTCAGGTTCGTAATAATGTTAGAAATTTAGTGTCTAATTTGTACAGATATATTTATTTTACTGCAAAAGTTAAGATAATGAATGTATTTCTTTTGATTATTTATGGTTCATCGGGTGCAGACTCTTCTTTTTATAATTTTTTTTTTAAATTAGAATTTGTTATTTTTTTTTGTTATTGGTTTGGGTTAGAGAGAAATTACGATGCTAGCTTAGATTTTATTTGGGGTTATTGTACATTTTGAAGGTTGATACATATTAATACAGAAAAAAAAAAGAAACTAAAAACTATTCAAATCAAACGAAATTAAAAATAAAAGTAATAATAATAATAAAAAAAACTTTAATATGAAATAGAAAAAAAAGTTTTTTAGGTTAAATAATAAAAACTATCATCATCATAGTCATTATGATAAACTATTCCTGAAGAGAAAACAATAAAACTTTACTTATATTTAAATTTATAAGAAAAGAAAATTTAGTTTAAGAAAGAAGAATAATGAAATAGAAATTTTTATTTATTTTTTATTTTATTATTGTTTAGTTGTTATGTACGAGAATGATGTTAGGGTGTCTTGAAAAAATCACATCATCAGATAGAATTAAGACAGAACGAGGTCGATCAGAAACTTAACTCTTTATTTTCTCAACTCTTGAAAACTAAACAAAAATAATTAATTTAATTAATTAAAATAAATTTCAAAAAGCATCGAGGTGTTGGAATGGCATTGAAAATAAACGTAATCCCAACTCCCAACTTCTTTATAATCAATAACCAATATTTGTTTATATTTGCACCATATATAACATATATTTGCTCACTATGCATGCCATTATGAATGTCGGTGTTTGTAATAGTAGAATTGGAACTTCAGATCACAGTTTATTTTCATTAGTATTATTTATTTACAGGAGAGAGAGAGGAAAGGGAGAGAGAGAAAGAGAAGAGAGAGAGAGAGAGAGAGAGAGAAGAGAGAGAGAGAGAGAGAGAGAGAGAGAGGAGAGAGAGAGAGAGAGAGAGAGAGAGAGAGAGAGAGAGAGAGAGAGAGAGAGAGAGAGAGGAAGAGAGAGAGAGAAGAGAGAGAGAAAGAGAGAGAGAGAGAGAGAGAGAGAAGAGAGAGAAAGAGAGAGAGAGAGAGAGAGAGAAAGAGAGAGAGAGAGAGAGAGAGAGAGAGAGAGAGAGAGAGAGAGAGAGAGAGAGAGAGAGAGAGAGAGAGAGAGAAGAGAGAGAGAAGAGAGAGAGAGAGAGAGAGAGAGAGAGAGAGAGAGAGAGAGAGAGAGAGAGAGAGAGAGAGAGAGAGAGAGAGAGAGAGAGAGAGAGAAAGAAAGAGAGGAAGAGAGTGAGAGGAGAGAGAGAGAAAGAGAGAGAGAGTTCAGTGATGTACACCATGTCGTGCAGATATTATAAAACACCTTATATTCACACACATGTCGGTCGCATGTTTTACGAATAGTAAAAAACGAAGCGAGTTTATTTAATGATAGTAATTAATAATAAAAACAAAAGAATATGGAATGAAAGCATGTAAAAATTGAAAGTTTTAATATTAAATTGATGAGCCAATAAGAGGCATTAAAAATTATGTGCGAAAGAAATGGTTTTGTGAAGGTAATGAAACAAAAACAAAAAGCAAACGAACACTTTGAATAATTAATTTTAGCCATTTAAAAAAATTATTATATTTTTGGTTTGACTTGTTGCATGTCGGTTTACTGATATTTAAATTTATGTAAGTCAAATATTTAAATTTTTTTGATTTCTGGTTTTTTTTCATTTAAATTGTATCATTAAAAAAAGGACGCATAATTTATTTGCTACTTAAAAATACGACCGCTATCTTCATTTGTTGTACGTAATGACGCTCATAAATTTTAATGATGTTTTTTTATAATTTGCAAAAATCAAACACAGAAAAATTATGGAAATAAATGATTTCATAAGACATCGAAATTAACAAGTCAACTATTTCATGGAATTCGGCAGCTTGGGACGAAGAAGAGATCAAATGTTTTTGACACAAAAGAAGTGTATTCAACATTTCCTTCGTCACACATCTTGGGGACGTCGCACACCCTGAGTCGGGTCTGCGATAAAAACTAAAAATTAAAATGCTAAGTAGAATTTATAACTACGTTGGACTGACCTTCCGCCAATTGAGGAGAAAAAAACAACTGGTCCAGTAATGCTCAATTACTGGCAACCAGTAACACAGGCCGTACTGTACAGTAACACAGGCCGTACTGTACAGGCAGTACTGGCAACGTGACTGGCCTAGTAACATAATTTTACTGGATGATAACTTCAGGCAATGTATCGATGCGAAAAAAACAGCATTAGCGTATGCAAGGTTGTACAGCTGACCCAGCAACGGATCAATAATGATACAAAATTTAAAACTTATACCAACCTTATCAATATTATCATAGATAACTATATATTTCACAGATGGATATTACTCTAATGAATTTAAACCAAATAACATAGATCGGCCAATTCATGGTTGCAATGCTGGTCCAATAACAATATCCTATTAATGTTAACCATTAACGGACCATTGCTTGGCCATTCAAAGTAAAGTGTACTGGTTATTTAGTCAAGGCAATGAAGCACTAAAACAGTTAAAATTTCGGAACGGAATGCGGGTTTTTGCATTCGCTTCCAAAAATTATTTGCAAAAAATGTATCTACTTTGTATCTTATACAAACCGGAAATTGCATTGCTGCAGCCAAAAATGCATTCAAAAAATGCATTTTATGATGTCGCTTTAAGAAAATTAAATAACTTTGTTAGTAAGACTCAGAATTGGCTCAAACCGGGTTCCCGTGTGTTTTCGAGGTTGATCGCGATTATGATGTTCAAATTGACCCACAGCCGACCTGGAGCTCAGGATCGCATATGACCGCGGGGAAGGGAGAAAATCGGCGCCCGAGGATTTTTTGGGTGGCATCGGCGAACACTCCCCGGAGACCTGGTGCGCCGGAAGCTAGACTTGGACGTCATTTCCGATAGTTTTCCTGACAAGATCGCAAGAAACAAACCGAAAATATAGTTGTGTGGGCGTTTTTGGGCGCTGAATCCAAATTTCACGTCGAATACGACCCCTCGAACACCTGGTGCACCGGAACCTGGACACGGACGTCATCTCCGAGGATTTTCCAGACTTAAGGATTCAACAGATTCCAGGATCAAGGCACATTTGAAATCTTTGAAACTGATAGAGAACTTTTTTCAACAATACGTTCCATTCCCTGTATCCATAGAATGCCTCTTGAACACAGCTAATGGAATGAGTGGGAGTCTGGAAAGCAATTGCCACAATGTTTTTGAAGAAGGTGTCAGGGTTATGCAAGATATTTCGGGATTAAATTTAAGGATCTAAAATTATTACGATCAAAAATCGTAAAAACTATCGCCTCTTGCAACTCTAAAATAAAAGTCGCCAATAAAGTGATAGAAATTGACCCCGACGTCCTCTTTCAGAGAATAAAGGTATTAAAAAAAAGTGATGAAGAAATGATGGACTACTTCAAGTGGGAGTTGTCTCCGTTCCCCTTTAGGCATACTTTAATAGTTTTAGAATGCTGAAGAATACAAAGTACGATTCGTATTCATTTTTTGTTCTGGATGGAGGATTACTGATTTTCAAAGTCAGATGGACAATTGGACAAACATTCTCGGCGATTATGGATAGTTAAAGTATATTTTGAACAATTATAGGCAACGCGCGATAGTAATTTTTTATGGTTACCAAACCCTCAGTACTAAAGAATCTGAAGGAAACCGCTCGGGGAAGTTCAGTAGACGTCTGTTTTAGCGAGAATATGGCGTTACAAATCCGACAGGATAAGTTCTTACAAAATAAAAAGAAAAAAACAACATTGGCCTATGCAAGGTTGTACAGCTGACCCAGCAACGGATCAATAATGATACAAAATTTAAAACTTATACCAACCTTATCAATATTATCATAGATAACTATATATTTCACAGATGGATATTACTCTAATGAATTTAAACCAAATAACATAGATCGGCCAATTCATGGTTGCAATGCTGGTCCAATAACAATATCCTATTAATGTTAACCATTAACGGACCATTGCTTGGCCGTTTAAAGTAAAGTGTACTGGTTATTTAGTCGAGGCAATGAAGCACTAAAACAGTTAAAATTTCGGAATGTTTTGCACTAAGACAGATCGGAATGCGGTTTTTGCATTCGCTTCCAAAAATTATTTGCAAAAAATGTATCTACTTTGTATCTTATACAAACCGGAAATTGCATTGCTGCAGCCAAAAATGCATTCAAAAAATGCATTTTATGATGTCGCTTTAAGAAAATTAAATAACTTTGTTAGTAAGACTCAGAATTGGCTCAAACCGGGTTCCCGTGTGTTTTCGAGGTTGATCGCGATTATGATGTTCAAATTGACCCACAGCCGACCTGGAGCTCAGGATCGCATATGACCGCGGGGAAGGGAGAAAATCGGCGCCCGAGGATTTTTTGGGTGGCATCGGCGAACACTCCCCGGAGACCTGGTGCGCCGGAAGCTAGACTTGGACGTCATTTCCGAGAGTTTTCATGACAAGATCGCAAGAAACAAACCGAAAATATAGTTGTGTGGGCATTTTTTGGGCGCTGAATCCAAATTTCACGTCGAAAACGACCCCTCGAACACCTGGTGCACCGGAACCTGGACGTGGACGTCATCTCCGAGGATTTTCCAGACTAAAGGATTCAACAGATTCCAGGATCAAGGCAGATTTGAAATCTTTGAAACTGATAGAGAACTTTTTTCAGCAATACGATCCATTCCCTGTATCCATAGAATGCCTCATGAACATGGCTAATGGAATGAGGGAGAGTCTGGAAAGCAGTTGCCACAATGCTTTTGAAGAAGGTGTCAAGGTTATGCAAGATATTTCGGGATTAAATTTCAGGGATCTCAAATTATTACGATAAAAAATCGTTAAAACTATCGCCTCTTGCAACTCTAAAATAAAAGTCGCCAATAAAGTAATAGAAATTGACCCCGACGTCCTCTTTCAGAGAATATAGGCATTAAAAAAAGTGATGAAGAAATGATGGACTACCTCAAGTGGGAGTTGTCTCCGTTTCTTTTTAGGCATACTTCGATAGTTTTAGAATACAGAAGAATACAAAGACCGATTTGTATTCAGTGTTCCGAAAAACCTCCACGAATATTCGTGATCCTGAAAGAACATTTTTTGTTTTGGACGGAGGATTACTGATTCACAAAGTCAGATGGAAAATCGGACAAACATTCTCGGCGATATGGATAATTACATAAATTATATTTTGAACAATTATGGGCAACGCGCGATAGTAATTTTTTATGGTTACCAAACCCTCAGTACTAAAGAATCTGAAGGAAACCGCCCGGGGAAGTTCAGTAGACGTCTGTTTTAGCGAGAATATGGCGTTACAAATCCGACAGGATAAGTTCTTACAAAATAAAAAGAACAAAAATAAGATTATTCAATAATGCTCCGGGCCAAACTGAGCACAGTCGGGATAGTTTCAGACCAATGTGCAGCGGATGCTGATCGTACGATTGTAGCGAAAGCTCTAAAGGAATCCAGGGGCGTTATCAAAAAAGTAGTCATAGTCGCCGAAGATACAGACGTTGCTGTAATAAGGACCGCACTCTGCCCGATTGATAATGAAATATTTCTACTAAAACCTGCAAGCCCCAATAGACCTGAAGAAGTATATTCTTCGCTTAGCTTGCCTCATATTCCACTAGTTTCGAATAATATTTTGTTGCTCCATGCAATAACGGGGTGCGATACCGTTGCAGCAACGTACTACCAGGGAAAAACTAAATTTTTCAAGACCTTCCAGAAATTTCCAGACCTTGAAGCTCATGCTGCGAAGTTCAAGGAAGCTGGTTTGTCAAGCGAAGAAATTTTTGAGAACGGGGCGTAGCTAATCCTGGCAATGCATAATGCTCCACTGTCATTCAGGAAGCCGAATGTTCCTGACCAGTATAAGCCAAAATGAGATCAGTTACTACATATGTACATGTACAGAATGTACTTAAAAACCGCTCTAAAGGGTAGAGTAAATTTAGGAAAGATTCGCCCCACACTAGACGCCATTCGACAACATCTAAAGAGGCTCTATTTTCAAGTGCAAGATTGGCTGCACGGCGACCAGCTGACCATGGACCCAACGGAATGAGGGTGCAAAAGGGAAGGCAACACACTCGTCTCTGTAGAAATGATACAAAAACCTGCGCCCAAGAATATTATGGAACTAATATTCTGTGGATGCGCAGGAGATTGTAATCTGTTGTACTGTAGTTGCAGGAAGCACGGCCTCTCGACCCCTGCAATCTTGCCTGTAAAACTTGTGAAGGTTCAACTTGCAACAATACTGAACGATATTCAGTTGAAAACTAAGTCTAAGCTCAATTTTAAACACGCTTAGAAAATATTAAAATTGAATAGCATTAATCCAAAATATAGATTTCATATTTTAAACTAACAAATAACTATTACTATTTGTTGTTCATAATAGCTCTAACAAAAAATGAACCTAACCCAACCAACCACTCCTCATCCAAAGCTATCATCAATTTCCTTTCGAATACGTTTTTTTTTTTGTATTCCATTAATCATTTCAATTACATAATTTCTATTCAAAATAAAGTTTCAAATAAAAAAAAATATATTTCTTCTTCCTTAAAGTTTATTGCTTATATATTTTTTTAAAGAACCAAGCAACAAGAACTTTATCTATTAAATCAAACAAACAATCATTTTCTCTCTATATGGGAGTTTTTATTATACACGAAAACAAAATTTTAATTATAAAATATTAACAAATTAAATTTTTTGTTTAAGGGTAATCGCCAATCGGCATGCCAAACTGTCAAAAAAGACGTAAATTTAAAAAGCTTTTGCACGAAATACAAAAGATTCGCACTTCAATTTTTTTTTTAAAAACAAAACAACGAAAAAAATCCATTAAATAAAATTTTATTCACGAATTGTTTGAAATTTGTTTGATGATCGAGAGGCACCAGAAGGAACATAAAAATTAATAAACAAAAACACATTTTGGGGTGTGTAGACACAAAAAAAATATTCCTAGAAATCAATTGAATTAGAATTTTTTGAAAAGATTTCAATTGAATATAAACGGTTGCTAGAGTTAAATGGATTTCAACTTTGAGCCTTTTGTCGAAGAATAAATGATTTATTATGTTATATTTTAGTTGCATAAATTCGAAATAATTAACACTAACTCACGAGCCGTAGATCAACATTGATCATAGTCGATTGATCTACCGGTCTGACTACACAGCGTACTCCAGGCCCTGCCATTGACATATGAGTGGCGTGAGATATCACTAACCACTGGCAATGGCACGATATATCATTAGCCAAGATGATCTTAGGGTGCTGGTGGACGAACTTTCATTAGTCAACGGCAACACTTCCAGTGTTAGCTAGGTAGCGTTCCGTAGTAGTACCGCTCATTAGCTCTTCCGAGGAATTAGACCAACATATAATTATGTGTGGGCTTTGTGCCACGATTGAGGTGGTGAGCGGTGTGTCTGGGGTGCTCTGCATCAGCTGGATTATAAAAAAAATAAACATTTTGATACATATATGGTAGCACAATAGAATGGATATAAGTCTGCAAGTGGTAAAGCAAATATGCGCAATACACCGCCCATAAAGCGGCATGTCCACGGTATTTGCAGGGACAACACATATATGAAACAAACTCAAATTTTAAAATACATTTTCAAAACAACTGCGGATTGAACGGGACATCATCTTGAGCACGACAAACCGAACATTCTATTCCTTATAGAAACACAAGTCTGAAAATTTTCTCTCTATAGAATCGCTTAATTCCAAATATAGTAGGGAGGTTTTAAACTGGTAAAAAAAACGAATTCCAAAAGTAATTTGATGCCACTTCAAAATTTGTATGATGCATATTTACACCATAACAATTGAAAAAAAGTGATCAGTTGATTGGCGGATGGGGGATTATAGGTCAGCTGATCGTATACATCTGTATAAAAAAGCAATATAGTCAAGACCTTTCTGCATAGGAACTTGATAAAACTTTGGCAAATGAGCCATGTTCACTTGAAAATGGAAAATCTGAATTAATTTTAAATTTGGACATAATGGCAGGGGGTCTCCCGAACACCTCTAAGTTTAAATCTTCAATAACTTCTAATCCCGACTTATGATCTAATGGAAACATGGTATATAAAGTTTTTGTACTGTTTCCAATATTTCTGCATACCAACTTCCGGTTTGACACTTCCGGTTAAAGTTTTTTTTTTCAGGTGTTTATCCCTACTGTAGCCTACAATTACCTATCGATTTTCATAAAATGTTGGTAAAAGCTTTCAAGTAACATGAGAAAGGTTTTATCAGCTTTTGGAGAACATTGGATAAAGGGTTGGAGGGTCCACCATACAACAGGTGGGTTTTTCCACAGTGTTTTTTATGTATGTTGGGAGAATAATAGATTCGTTCGTGAATGAATTTGGATGACACTTTGGAAAAAGATGCAAATATGTCTGGCAAGAAACTGATTAGTGTTTTTGAGCGCTAGTGAACAAAATGGTGTGGGGTTCCGCGGGCAACTGTTTTTTAAAAATCTCAATAGCACCTGCACTTGTACTTGGTACATAAGCATTTAGTACGGTTCATAATAGTTCTGCACCCCAACTTCCGGTTTTTCACTTCCGGTAAAAATAAATTTTTAATTTTTCTCGTACAACAGAATTTATGTTTGTTGGGATACTACTGCTTTCTTTAATATTTTTATGATTAGACCTAAGTGAAATCTATAACATTGGTTAGCCTTTAATTAAAGTATTTGATTGATATTAGCTCACTATATATCCAGAACACTATGTTTCCAGATCTGCGGTGAAGTCAGCGATCTATAGGATCAGCGTCGCAATATTTTTTATGGGTTGTATATCAAAGAAAAAGATATACGTGTTCGAGTATTGTTTTTTTTTTGGAAAATATAGCTGTTCTAAATTTTGGCTTGACAAGTTATTTTCAAATACTCATATCTTCGGTTCTATTAAAGATAGAAACCTCTAATTTGTTTTATTTTAAAGTTAAAAAATGCTAGTTTACAAAAAAGATTAAAATTAATAAAAGTTATTGACAAATTCCTATTGTTATAAACAAATAAAACTTTCAAATCGATCTTTAGTCATTACCCCACCCACGAAATGAGTTTTTAGTATAATCATCGTATTCTACGTTTCATTTCCTATAAAAAACGTATTTTTAATTAATGCACAGGACGACAAAAAATTTCATATATGGGTCAGACTTTTACATACCGAACAGATTAGGACAAAATGTGACCAAGACATTTTTGAAAAGTTTTTTACTCATCTCATTCTGAGATATACAATTGTGATATTGATAAACTACAAAGAAACTTCGAAGACTGCCAAATGTAATCGTTTGTCTGTCGAATGTATGGATTTAAAAGCATTAACGACGTAAATGTGGCACGAGTTGCTGCTTTTACGAAAACATTTAAGATTCAAATTTATAATCTCAAATTTCAATAGATAATTAAATATAGTTATATAAAGCTATTGAAAGCCGCCATAAAAATATGAGTTACTTTACTGCCGCCGTAAACAAGAAAAAATAGCGTTACTTTACAGCAACTTTGATTATATGTGAAATAAGTAATACAATAACCTTCGGCAGTAAAGTTAAATTTTACAGCTGTATGCCGAAAAAAAAAATATTGTTCCTCACTTTGATTCAATGATCCCTCAAAACTTTTACTGCACAGTTAAAAATAAGCTGAATATGTAATGCAAATTGCTACACATATAGGTCCTACGGAAGTCTCCATTATAAAACAATGCAAAGCTTGCTTTAAAGATTAATTTAATGCTCTTTGCATTAGCAAGTTGTTTTCGAACTTCTAGCGTAGCAAGTTGTTTTCAAACTTCTATTTCTTTAAAAAATAAATTATGATGGAGAGTTGTACTAAAATTTCTAGTTTTGCATTAGAATTAGTTTTAATGCAACATTTGCTTTGCAATTTAATAATAGCTAGCTTTATATAACACATATATAGCAAAGTTTGTATTAAAAATGCAGTAACTTTTTCAACTGTGTGTCCAGCTGACGGTTTTACCCCCGATATACCTGCAGCTAATTCTCGCTTTTATACTCTTATTATTATTATAATTCACCAGTATGAATTTCATCTGGCATCAAATGTCTTGACCATATCACGTTTTGATATAGATATATACGAGTAGCTGACCTATAATCCCTCATCCGCCAATCAGCTGATCGCTTGTTTTTAAATTGTTATGGTGTAATCATGCATCCTACAAATTTTGAAGCGGCATCAAATTACTTTTAGGATTCGTTTTTTTTACCAGTTTAAAACTCCCCCACAACCACACCCCCCGCAAGTCTGACGGCTGACTCTTATTTTCTACATCACAAATAATTAATCTATCTATAAAAATTAAATTCAATCGGCATCAAATCACTAACCAAAATGCAACGCTGCCTCCCGGTCTATAGGCTTGAATCAGCTTTCAAATTCCATCAAAGCGTATGCGCATTAGGGCCTCTCAATTCTTGTTAAATTTTCTTTCCCGGGATGACGGGATAAAATCACATATATCCCGGGATCCCGGGATTCATCTCGGGATAAAACATACAAGACAAGTTAAACTAAATGCTAATTTTTTTAAATAAAATAGACATAATTATTGGACTTTAGTTAAAACTAATTTTTCTTCCCTACCACTTCTTGGTGATAGAGGTGTACTTTTTATTGACCCAAAAGAGAAAGCGATTTGGCTTGGGCGTTATTTCTCTATCAATTCATACATTAGAATCTAATTCCCAACCTAAGTTTATTTCTAAAGTTTCTCATAAAATGTGGTGGATTTTCTCGTAAAAACATTATTCGAAAAATACTTTAACAAATTAATTCTAACAATGCATCTGGATCTGATCGTATTCCTCTTATCAACATTTGCTATGGAACTAGCACCAATCCTCACTAAAATCTTCTATTGGTCATATAAGAAAGGGATTTTTTCTGAAATATGGAAACACTACAGCTAGTTTACAGCCAGTTTTAAAAAAGGGATATAAAACTGATCCTGTATATTACAGATTAAAATTAATATAATTAACGTATTATAATTAAAATTAATAAATTTTTCTGAAAATTTATGTTTATATCTAATATCAAACAATTTCCAGCATTACAGGAAATCAGGGAATCAGTCTGATTCCCGGGATTTCTCATGAATCTTTTTCACTGTGGGATCCCGGGACAATGGGATCCCGGGAGAGAAACCCTAATGCGCATCCATTCATGAAAGTGTTGCGTGTACACTAGGGGTGGCCCTTAAAAACAAAAATTTTTATTTTTTGTATGGCACCCTCCCATTTCGTGTGAATACCCATAAAAATATTATTTGCAAAATCTGATATCAATCGGTCAATTCTAAGACGTACCTCCGGCCACTTAAAAATGAGAAATTTTGTTCTGGACCTTAAAAAAAAACTTTTTTATTTCTTGTGCGACACACTCTCATTTTGTGTCAACACCCATAAAAATATCAACACCCATAAAAAAATTATGTGTAAAAATTGAAATCAATCGTTGAACTCTAAGGAGTGCCTCCGGCCACTTAAAGTTGAGAGGTTTGGTTGTGGCCATTACAAAGAAAAATTTAAATTTTTTGTACGACACCCTCCCATTTGGTGTCAATACCCATAGAAATATTATGTGTAAAATTTGAAATCAATCGGTCAACCCTAAGGGGTGCTCCCGGCCACTTAAAGTTGAGAGGTTTTGTTGTGGCCATCATAAAGAAAAATTTAAAGTTTTTGTACGACACCCTCCTATTTCAGGTCAATACCGATAAAAATATTATTTGCAAATTTTGAAATCAATCGGTCAATTCTAAGACGTGCCTCCGGCCACTGCAAATTAAGAAATTTTGTTCTGCACATTAAAAAATTTTTTTTCATTTTTTGTGTGACACCCTCCCGTTTCGTGTAAATACCCATAAAAAAATTATGTGTAAAATTTGAAATCAATCGTTCAACTCTTAGGCGTGCCTCCGGCCACTTAAACTTGTAAGGTTTTGTTCTGGCCATTACAAAGAAAAATTTAAATTTTTTGTACGACACCCTCCCATTTCATACCAATACCCGTAAGAATATTATTTGCAAAATTTGATATCAATCGGTAAATTCGAAGACGTGCGACACCCTCCCATTTCATGTTCATGTTACCCATAAAAAAATTATGTGTAAGATTTGAAATCAATCGTTCAACTCTACGGCGTGCCCCGGGGCCACTTAAACTTGAAAGGTTTGGTTCTGGCCATTACAAAGAAATTTTAATTTTTTGTACGACACCCTCCCATTTCGGGTGAATACCCTTAAAAATGTTATTTGCAAAATTTGAAATCAATCGTTCAACACTAAGGCGTGCCACCGGCCACTTAAAGTTGAGAGGTTGTGCTCTGGCCATTTCAAACAAAACTTTAAATTTTTTGTACGACACCCTCCCATTTTTCATGTCAATACCCGAAAAATATTATTTGCAAAATTTGAAATCAATCGGTCTATTCTTAGACGTGCCTCCGGCCACTTAAAATTGAGAAACTTTGTTATGGACCTTAAAAAAAAATTTTTATATTTTGTGTGACCCCCTCCCATTTCGTGTCAATACCCATAAAAAAATTTGTATAAAATTTGATATCAATCGCCCCCGGCACGCCTTAGAGTTGAACGATTGATTTCAAATTTTGCAAATAATATTTTTATGGGTATTGACACCAAATGGGAGGGTATCGTACAAAAAATTTAAATTTTTCTTTATGATGGCCACAACAAAACCTATCAATCTTAAGTGGCCGGGGGCACCCCTTAAGGTTGACCGATTGATTTCAAATTCTACACATAATATTTTTATGGGTATTGACACCAAATGGGAGGGTGTCGTACAAAAAATTTAAATTTTTCTTTGTGATGGCCTCAACAAAACCTTCAACTTTAAGTGGCCGGGAGCACCCCTTAGAGTTGAACGATTGATTCCAAATTTTGCAAATAATATTTATATTGGTATTTACACCAAATGGGAGGGTGTCGTACAAAAAATTTAAATTTTTCTTTGTGATGGCCACAACAAAACCTATCAACCTTAAGTGGCCGGGGGCACCCCTTAGAATTGACCGATTGATTTCAAATTTTACACATAATATTTCTAAGGGTATTGACACCAAATAGGAGGGTGTCGTACAAAAAATATAAATTTTTCTTTGTAATGGCCACAACAAAACCTTCAACTTTAAGTGGCCGGGGCACCCCTTAGAGTTGAACGATTGATTTCAAATTTTAAAAATAATAATTCTATGGGTATTGACACCAAATGGGAGGGTGTCGTACAAAAAATTTAAATTTTTCTTTGTAATGGCCACTACACAACCTATCAACTTTAAGTGGCCCACGTACCACTTAGAGTTGACCGATTGATTTCAAATTTTACACATAATATTTTTATGGGTATTGACACCAAATGGGAGGGTGTCATACAAAAAATTTCAATTTTTCTTTGTAATGGCTACAACCAAGCCTCTCAACTTTAAGTGGCCGGGAGTACCCCTTAGAGTTGAACGATTGATTTCAATTTTTACACATAATTTTTTTATGGGTATTGACACAAAATGAGGGGGTGTCGCACAAAAACTTAAAAAGTTTTAAGGTCCAGAACAAAATTTCTCAACTTTAAGTGGCCGGAGGCACGTCTTATAATTGACCGATTGATATTAGATTTTGCAAATAATATTTTTATGGGTATTCTCACGAAATGGGAGGGTGCCGCAAACTGGACACTGAAAAAAAAATTCTAGTGTAACCTAAGGGCCACCCTAGTGTACACGCTTTCCAAATTTTGAACTACACGGTGATGGCTTTAATACAATGGTTTTAAAGATTTGTTTTCCAGAAATTACTTTTCTTACAATAGCTTTATACCGGTCCCCCAACAAACGTAACTCAAACTTTTTTAATTTACTGACAAAAATTGTAGATGAGATTAGAGCAAAGTCCCCTAATTGTGAAGTTATCGTTACCGGTGACTTCGACGTCCACAACAAATCATGGTTGGAATTCTCCAAATCGACCGACGATGTCGACAATAGTGGAAAACTGGCAGAAATTTTTGCCATTCATAACAAAACTCCCGCGAATCGATCCCAATATTTAAAGGCCAACAAATTATCTAACCAGATTATCTCAAACGAAAAGTCTGAAACTGACAGAGCGAAAGCTTTAAAACTTACATCTATGTCTATTTGTGACAAGAGTTTCGCCTTAGACATCTCCAAGGCATTCGATAGTCTGGCATGCCAACTTAATCAACAAGCTCGTTGCGTATGGTTTTCATTCCAATGTTGTAAAGCAGATTCAAAATTTTTTATTCAACCGATACATTTCGGTCTCCTTAGACGGAATTTCGTCTGAGTTTTAACTAATTAACGCTGGTGTACCTCAAGGCTCAGTATTTTCCCAACCCTATTTTTGATTTATATCAACGAATTGCTGAAAATCACCAGCAATCCAATAAATAGTTTTGCAGATGATAGTACTCTGCACAAGTCGTTCGAGCCCCTTCCTTCAAAAGGTAAATGCACGAACGAATTAATCCCGCCCGGAGAGACGCTGCCATAAACGTGAATAAAGACCTAAAAAAGTCGCCGACTGGGGTGATCAAAACTTGGTCAATTTCAACTCTACCAAAACACAGCTGTTGATTGTTTCCAGATCAAAGACCGAGTTCCCCAAAGATATTTTATTCAGTATATGTGATGAACCAATTGGGTGTCGCAGTTTCAAATGACCTACTCTGGAACGATCATGTAATGGCGATGGCAAAAAGCGCGTCTAGAAAACTCAGCCTCCTAAATAGATGCAAGAAATTTTTCACTCCGTACCAATTGCTCCATATTTATAAGTCCTATATTCGTCCCTGTATGGAGTACTGTTGTCAAGTTTGGGATTGCTGACCTCGTTGTCTTTTCCAAATACCATCATCAACAGTGCTCAGATGAAATCAGCAGCATCATGCCTCAAACTTATTCTTACCCCCGTTTCACTCGGCAATCGGCTAGTGCAACCAGTCAAACGGTCGAGATCCTGCGCTGTCATACTGGCAGATCGCAGAAAGACTTCTTTGTCCGAACTGCATACAAATGGAATGGTTTGCCGGAATCCATAGTCTCAGGTGGTTTCAATCCGCAGAAGTTAAAAAAAAGCATTCATCAACACCTTAAAGCGCAAGTTGTTGTGGGACCTAGGTCTTAAAAGGAATTTATGTGTTGTTGTGACACATATTGTCCTATAACACAACATTATCCTATAACACAACACTTTTTATTTAAAAAAAAAAATAACAACAAGATCACTCACCCCAGAAAGTCATAAGAGAGAATCGTGTCTATTGAACGCATTACAACCACCCCTACATAAAAGAATATACACGAATTATAAAAATTGTAACAAAAGGAACCTTGGTTACTTTCTCTTCCCGATGAAGTCATAAATATTAATCATATGTAATCTATATTTTTATTTTTTGTCTAAAGCTTCTCATGAAAAATGTGTTTTCCTTTGTTTAATTTCTTTTCCTCGATTCGTTTTGTTATGAATCACTTTGTTTCTGCAAAAATTTAAATTTAAATTTTTGGTGTTTGCTTACTAACGAGACAAATAAATATATCTTTAGTCATTTTCATGATCTTTTGTGTGAAAGTGGATCAATAAGAAGTTTGTGTATGTAATGTATTCTATTTCTTAATCTGGAAAAAACAATAAAGTTGAAATTCTCCTACAATCAATCGTATTAGATCTTAAATCTTAATATATATCTGACAACCATCACGACTTTGTGAAGAAAAAAAAAAAGAAATTATTTTGTTATTGTTATAAATTTCAAAAATTAGAAAGTGAAATGTCATTTAGGGAAAAAAGTTATAGAAATTTCTTTTCACCACCATTAAAAAATGATAGTTTTTAAACTGTGTGGTGATGATGTTGCAAATACTGTATCGAAAAAATTGTAACAATTCGTAGCAAACAAAATACATCTGCACCTTTCTGGATAGGAATGTAGTTGGTAGTGAGTTATCAAAAAGCCCGATCTTAAACGAATAAAATACAATTGGGCTGACTACATAATCACCAGTTGGTGGTCTGAATTTAGTCCTGACTATATGCAGCACGCCAATCTAGGCACTACTGTTGGACAGGTTGAATGGTTCTGCTTCAGCTTTTTTTTAAATACATGAACAATTTATTCCCTATTTCATTTTCTACATTAATTAAACTTTTCACTTTTATACGATTTATCTCAATTACATAGTCAAAAAAAATCAATCTCAATCTACAATGAAATAAAGATTCCGTCTTCGATTACCTAAATGCTGTAAATGATCTCAAAACTAACCTAAAACCAATTTACATTCAATTTTCTCTTAATCACTAAACAACATAATATCAATATTATTCAAGTAATCAAATTTCATTTTATGTGAATAATTTATTTTTAAATTTATAACTCAATACCTACAATTATGAATATAAATTAATTGAAAAAAAAAAAATAAAACTTATAAACAAATCAATCATGAATCTACTATTGAACGTTAAAGTAAGTTAAGTTAAATTATCTTTATTGTAATTTAAATATGTAGATAATTTTCTTTTCGATATCGATTTTCTTTCACAGTGCAATGATCAGAAAGAAGAAAAAATCAATTTTATTTTTGGGTTTGTCATTTTATTTCTATGCAATCTCGTATATAAATAAAATAGAAAATAAATCTATTTTTTACTACTTTTATACTCATACAATTGATGTAAGTTGCGTTCTACTTACAACTAACTATACATTATATTTTTTCATACTCATTTAACAAACACACCAAACACGAACCGATTAAATTGGAGAGAAAAAATAGTTATACGTTATAAGTTTATATACAACAACGTATCAAATCTGGGTCGAAGACAAGACGAAATGTTAAGAAAATTAAAAAAAAAGAATAAGAAACATGTTCGTAAACTAAAAACAACCAACACTTTTTTTGTAAATCTTAAAATCATCATCATCAACTTTGTAACGTAAATTTATCTTATTCTTATTTTTCTTTCTCTTTGGTGTTAACTTTTATTTTTTGTATGATATGGTGAAAAAATTGCACAATTTTGTTTATCATTAGAAATATTTGTAATTAATCCTATTGTTACGATTCTTATAGAATCGTTTAATATGTCGACAGATAAACATTATTAAAACTATTACATACTACAACTTGTCTTCCTTAAACGTAAAATCAAACAAAAATCTAGCTTTTTTGGAGTTGGAAGTGTCCTCTATCTTCAAGTACAAGTACAAAATGCAAATGTAAATATCAAAATGTGCGTAAGAGAACGCACACGGAATCGAACACTCGTATTTCTTTCCGGGTAGGAACTGCCAGTGTTAAACAATGGGCCAACCTCGGGCCAGTATTGGCGAGCCAAGCCTTGGCTAGTTAACTCCGGTTTTAGTCTGGGCCAGTTGTAAATGCCTAGACTGAACCAAGATTCAGTTTATTATATTGCACGTTATTCACCAGCTGTTTATGCATTGTTATAGTGATTGTAAGTTTCATGAAATTTATATTTTTGAAATATTTCATGAAATATTTAATTAATGTAATATTTAATATGTAATATTTAATGTAATATTTAATTTGCCAGACTTGGCCTAAGTCTGGTTTGCCAGTCTTGACCCCAGGACATCATTCCAGGCTTGGGCCAAGCTTGGGCCGTTTGAAAATATTAAGTCTGGCCCAAACCCCAAAAGCTGTGGCGCGAGCTTGGCTCATTAGCTAATTCTTACCCGGGTTATTGAAAAATATTTGTGCCCTCATCTTTAATCCCAGAGCTGCTCCTTCAAGCTTATAATCCACCAAAATCATTCAAATCAATCAATGGCCTAATGGGATCATTTGTCGAAAGACCATGCAACATATTTATGTCCATTTTATCCTATTTTATTGGAAACAAGAACATTATAATTGTCTTGGATAAGTTCAGTAGATTTGTCATGCTTGAACCATTTAAATGCCCTACTGCTGCAAAATTAACTCAGCACTTTGAAAATCCAATTTTCTCTGTTTGGTGTTCTTGAAACATCGTTTTCCGACAGTGGTTGTCAATTTGAATCAAATATTTTTCTATATCTACTTCAATGTTATACGGTTCATCATAGTTTTACACCCAAATACTCCCCCCTCTCCCCAAGCAAACGCTTTAGAATGAGTCAACATTTGTAATTGCAGCTATCCGAGCTTATGTTGCCGCTGATCAGAATGAATGGGACAAACACATTCATGTTGCTTCTGATTTAATTTAATTTAATGCATACACATAACATATTCGACAACTTGTTTCTCTCCTCATTATTTAGTATTCGGTCAACATACCGTCGGAGCTAATTACAAGTTACTTCGTGACTTCGAAATGTTGAATAAAAGTGACATAAAAGTTACATCACCCCACAGTCATCTAGGCATTGCCAAACAATTGTTACTTAAACAACTGAAATCTGCACAAGTTAGGAACAAAAACTAATACAATCGCCAATTTTTCAGCCCCAAGCTGATAAATAAATTTTTTGAAATCTAGAATTCTTTCTATAGAAAGTAATGTTGCATACAGGATCTGCAACCTACAAGGCTAGTTTTACCTTTCCACGAGAAGCTGCACATACATTCTCTTTTGTTCAAAGCCCGTCTTGAGATCTTTTATCTTTCGGGTCATGTATGTGGTTCCCACAATTGTAACGTTATTAACGTTCTTTAATGAGTATTAAGAATTAGTAATAGCTAAGAAAAATTTCATCTATTATTCCAAATTCTTCATTAATTAAATAAATATTGTTGTGTGTAAAATACACAATATTGTGTAAAATATTATTTATATATCTTTATGAAAACGGCATTTTACAATAAAATTAATTATAAAATTATTACTATATTATAAAAATTCAGCAGTTTAACTCAAGTCACGGAGGAGGATGTAATATTCGGTGGTTTTATATTGAAAAGCCATTAGTACTGTGTGGTTCATGATTCATGACGGTAATGACGGTCAGATCTTTTCACGCTCTGACAGTTAACTCACCCCCACCACTGGGTTCTATCCGGCTTTATATACCCGTCGTTAAAACCAATATCTGAATATAACATTTTTGTAAAATGTTGTCTTCTACGGAACTAGCATCTGGCTTTTACAAAACAGGCATATTCGTTGTTCAAAGAATTAAGCAAAAAATAAACCTTTTCACACATCCTGTCGTAGATGACAACCACATCGTTTTCACACTTTAAGTTTATCATCATTCTAAGACGCAACTGACCTATCGTGCCAATTTTTAATGTAAAGTCTAAAAGTGGTACCAGGTTTGTATTCACAAGATATGTTCAAGGTTGATCTTGTCCTAATGTTCAATAGTTTATATATGTAATCATAGCCTAACATGTAGACCATGCTAAGTCTCTTATGCCATCCTCATATCCAGGAGCTGAAGACTTTTTTAAAAAAAGCCAACAGCCTTGAATGATCTGCTTGCAGAAATCTTCTGTCCTTAGATAGTCCTAACATGACGCTTCGGAGCGTCATGTGCTACATCATTTGCTACTCGAAGCCGTACCATATGTTTGTTCACATGATGGTGACCTGTTAGTAGTGTTGTGTAGCACAACATTATGCTATGCAACGGAATATATAAATAAACTTTATCTTTCTAATTAACCTGAAATTATAAATACATTTAAATACATTTTTAGTACATAAGTTATTAATGTACTAATTAGATATTTAAGGAGAATTTTAATTGAAAAACATTCAGAATTGATCTGATGATCAAATAATAAACATCTCAAAATAAATATTTATTTAATTTTGTAACAATTAAACTTTTGAAAATAAATTAAACAAAAGAAAGTTTTTATATAATAAATGTTTTATTATTCATTTTGTGAAACTATGGTTCTTTTGTGTTTTGTGAACGACGACCACCCACAACACTGGTGACAGCGGAAAAACGCTATAAAAATAGTTAAAACAAATGTTTAAACTAAAAATGCAATTATATAGTAAAAAAAACTAAAAACAATCTCTGTGTAAATTAAATTAAAAAAAAATTAAATAATGTACGTATTCTTAATAAACGTACATATTTCATAATTGAACTCAGTATGAGGAAAAACGTTTCTAAATTTTACCGAAATAATATGAACAGTTAAACTTAAAACCTAAATGAAATTATTTAGTGGTTAAAATAATAATTAAGAACCATTTATTCTACTACAAACATTCTTAAATACAACAAATAAATCAAATTTTGAAAACGCTGATTTTCAATACATGATAATCCAAATAAATATCAAAATTATAAAATATAATTCTTTATTTTGCAATCACAAACATTAAACATATTTGATCAAACGGTCGTGTTAAAATATAAATTGTGATTCCTAATTATAATTATCTAAACTAAGTGAAAAAACTATTGAAAAATAAAATTTGTTAATTACAAAATTTGTTAATAAAAATAAAATCTATTATGATTTTAATTACTATACATTATCTGTAAATATTAAATAATTAGATCAACAGTAAATTAAATAAAAAATTCATCCAAACAAAACTAAAATAATCATCTACATTGATAAAAATCACTCAACAATCAAATTATGTACCAAGGAAAACCAAGGATAGATAAATAAACGGATAATTACGTCATCATTAAAATAAAACAAGTAAGAAACAACAGCCGATAAATAAATTTTGATTTATGTTAAAAAAAAAGTAGAAATTAAATTAAACAATTTTTCATAAATTTTTTATTCAATTAAATATTTTTCTCATAATTAGATATATATATATTTGTTTAGATTTGTTTTTCTCCTATATATAATATAACGGTCACAGTTTTAAACAATTAAAGTCAGTGATTATTGACTTTGTTCAATTATAATGTTTTTTCTTTCGATTTTATGAACATTTTTAAAATTAATTGTTTTTCCAAATGTCTGATGACGAAAACAACCAATCTGACAATTTATTAAAACTAAGAAGTGGAAATACTATTAAAAAAGCATCAAACTTCGATTTTTCTTTAAACGTTGAAAGAAAAGAAACGGCAGAAGTAAACGAACAACATTTTCCAAATATGAAAAATTTAAACATATCGGAAACTTTAAAACTTATTTCTCCATTTGATGGAACTCCTTCCCAACTTCATCAATTTATTCAATGTAGTAATTTAGTGTTTGATGAACTACACATTAATCAACATAAAAAATTTTTACAATTAATGAAAAAGTTATTGGTTGGTATTGCATACGATGAAACCGTTAAACATTTAGAATATGATAGTTGGACGGATCTAAAAAACGATTTAATAAACAGGTTCACAGAAATTAGATCCAAACTTGAAATTTTGCATGAATTAAATACAATTAAACAAAAACATAATGAAACGGTTAAATCATATGGTAGTAGAATACAGATTCTTTTAGCACAATTAAATGAATTGTGTATTATGGAAGCAGGTAAAGATTCGAAGAAAACTGTTGAACTGTTGAACGGTCAAACAGCATTAATCGCTTTTCGAGAAGGATTAAACTCCAATATTCGAATGTTAGTCAAATCAATCAATTGTAAAACGCTTAAGGAATCTATATCTAAAGCTTGCGAAGAAGAATCACTTTACAACCGACATTATAATTTAGCTTTGGTAAAATGCCAACTTTGTGAAAAACTAGGCCATTTAGCGAATAATTGTTATAAATTAAAACTTGTGCAAGCGTCTTCTGAAAAAAGAACATCACATTCTGTTTCAGAAAATTCTGATAGACCTAATTCAATTCGCAATTTCAATATAAATTGTGCATACTGTAAAAAATCGGGTCATCATATAAACAACTGTTTTAAAAGAAAAAATGCTGAGATTCAAAAAAATAATATTGCACAAACCAATTCTCCGTCTTTAAATAAAATAGAGTTAGTTAAAACGGATGATTCAAAAAACCTAATGGGGCTCAACCAGTCTACGTCGATGAAAGCTGTGCGAGCCAAATTTCTTTAATTTCTTCAAGTTCGACAATTTT
This sequence comes from Diogma glabrata, assembly GCA_963693315.1. NCBI lineage: Eukaryota > Metazoa > Arthropoda > Insecta > Diptera > Cylindrotomidae > Diogma > Diogma glabrata. The sequence continues at coordinate 406,040,586 of OY856187.1, read as the reverse complement.
TCATACTTTTTCAAAATACCTGATGACTTGGTTTTCATTTTTGACACATGACTTATTTCTAGAAAAGACTTCTTATATGCTGAAACCGAATTTTTTATATATTTTGCCAATTATTATGGTTTTTTTTATATTTGGTTTTCAAGTTTTTTCTGTTTTACCTTCTTTTGTCATGGTTTTAATAATTTTTTTGAAAACTCGGGAAATCAGTTTTTCAATTTTTAATTTTTTTTTTAATAAATTAGGATCAAAAAGATTTTACACTTTAATAGCATTAAATAATCTCGACATCGTTCCAATCAAAACAAACTTGCAACCCGATCGCGAATTAAATTTTTTACTTGATACAGGTGCGAGTATTAGTATTATTAAAAAAGGATCGATTAATGGTGAAGTTTTATGCTACCCTGATGAAAAATGTAAAATCACAGGTATTTCCTCAAATCCTTTTTGGACATTAGCTAAATGTTATGGAGAAATTATACTTGATGTTGACCACAAGATTTCTCAGACATTTCAGTTAGTAGATAATAATTTTCCAATTTCTTGTGATGGCATATTGGGAAAAGATTTCCTTGAACAAAATCGTTGCATTATTGATTATGCACAAAATTTTTTAACAGTATCTTGCAAAACAAAAAACTTTAAGTTTGTTTTAAAACAGAATACTCAATTGCCACAAAAATCTATTCCTGGTCGTACAGAAAAAGTGGTCGGACTAGTTTTCCCTGGTATTAATGATGGGGAATATTTTTGTAACACCAATAAATCCTCTGAATCTTTATATTTAGCCAACTCATTAATAAAAATAAATAATCAAATTGGTTATACCTCGATATTAAATTCAGGAGATGATGAATTAATTTTAGAAGATATAGATATAGTTTTGGAGCCATTAGACAATTTCAACATATACAATTTTTCCCATAAATGGGACAACACTTTAACAAATAGGTTGAATACTATCGAATCTACAATTTTAAAAGAAAACATGAATGATGAAGAATATTTATCTATGATCAACATATGTAAGGAGTATAACGACATTTTCCTACTTGATGGAGATAAATTGTCGACAACTAATGCTATTTCTCATTCAATTCCGATTCATCATGATATTAAACCAATATACAAGAGGCAATATAGGTTACCAGAGTCAATTAAACCTGAAATTGATAAACAGATAGACCAAATGTTGAGCGATGGAATAATAGAGCCATCTAATTCTCCATGGAATTTTCCATTATTAATAATCCCAAAAATATCGGATGATCTGAATAAACAAAAATGGCGTATTGTTATTGATTTCAGAAAGCTTAACGAAGCAACGACGAATGATGTATTTCCATTACCTAATATTATTGATATACTGGATCAATTAGGAAACTCAACATACTTTTCATCAGTAGACATGGCAAATGGTTACCATCAAGTTCCACTCGATGCAAAGGATAAACCAAAAACAGCGTTCAGTACTCAAAAAGGTCATTACCAATATTTAAGAATGCCACAAGGACTAAAAGGGGCACCTGCGACGTTTCAACGTCTCATGAATAATGTTCTGACAGGTTTGAATGGAATCAAGTGTTTGGTTTACCTCGACGATATTATTATTTATGGATGAAATCTAAAGGATCATAATAATAAATTGATACAAGTTTTTAACAATCTCCGGTTATATAACCTAAAACTAAATTTGAGTAAATGCCATTTTCTAAAAAAAGGAATCAGTTTCCTTGGCCATGTAGTTTCCAATTACGGCATTCGGCCCGATCCGAAAAAAATTGAAGTTGTAGTTAATTATCCTGTTCCGAAAACTGCAAAAGATATTAAATCATTTATTGGCTTTGCGGGTTATTATAGGCGGTTTATTCCCAATTTTTCTCATATTGTGTCGCCACTTTTACGATTGTTAAAAAAAAATTCTACTTTCAAATGGGATGCATTTTGTGACCAAGCTTTCGAAGAACTTCGCAAACTTTTAATTTCATCACCCATATTGAAGTACCCTAACTATGAAAAAGAATTTCACATTACTTGTGATGCAAGTAATTTGGCTTTAGGCGCATTTTTATCTCAACTTAACAATAATATAGATCTACCCATAGCTTATGCAAGTCGAACACTTAATTCAGCAGAAAAAAATTATGCTACAGTTGAAAAAGAGCTATTAGCGATTGTTTGGGGAATCGAACAGTTCCGCCCATATGTTTTTGGCAGACACTTTATTATAATAACTGATCACAAGCCACTAAAGTGGCTGTGGAATATTAAAAACCCTTCATCACGGTTAACACGTTGGCGATTAAAGTTGGAATCATATGATTTTGAGGTACGTCACACTCCTGGTAAAACAAATAATGTTGCAGATGCACTCAGTCGCATTTCAATGGACACTAATAAGAACATAAATGTTGTAACTCGTGCTCAAGCTAAGAATAATGAAGATAAAATGATCGATATGTCTGTGTCGCATGACGAAATAAACGAAGATTTGCAAAATAATTCAAATATTGTAGAGATTACTTCAGAAAAAGATATAAATTCTGTTATTTCTCAATTCCATGATGGACCATTTGGTGGACATCAAGGAATAAATCGTACCTACAACCGCATGAAGTGCTATTTCAATTTTAAAAATATGTTTAACCGAATCAAAGATTATATTAATTCATGTAAAAGTTGCCAGATAAATAAAGTTTCTAAAAATACTAAAATGCCAATGGTCATTACCGACACTTCATCACAACCATTTGAACGAGTTGCATTAGACATTGTAGGACCAATAAGCCCCGTTACTGTAAATGGTAATTCTTATATACTAACGATGCAAGACGATTTGACAAAGTATAGTATCGCAATACCACTACCGAATCAAGAGGCCGAAACCGTCGCTCGTGCATTCGTTGAACAATTTATTTGTGTTTACGGTGCTCCGACATCGATACTGACAGATCAAGGTAGTAATTTTTTAAGCAAACTATTTACAAATGTTACACGTCTTTTCAAAATTAATAAAATGAAAACATCCCCATATCATCCACAAACGAACGGAGCTCTGGAAAAAAGTCATTTAAATCTTGCAAATTATCTACGTAATTACACAAATTTAGATAAAAACGATTGGGATAATTGGATTCCATATGCTATGTTTTGTTATAATAGTACACCACATAGTGTTACTAAATTTATGCCGTATGAATTATTATTTGGTCATAAACCTATCATTCCATCATCATTTCTAAAAACCATTCAACCACTATATAATTATGATGATTACGTTAAACAATTAAACTTTAAAATGCAAAACTCTTTTGACATAGCGAAATCTAATATAGTTAATTCTAAAGAACGATCTAAAATTTTATATGATAATTCTATCAACCCTACGAAATTTATTCAAGGTGAATTAGTTTTATTAAAAAATGAAAATCGTAAAGGAAAACTTTCTCCATTGTGGTTAGGACCTTATAAAATTAATGAAATCTTAACAGAAGAAAATTCAATAATTGAGATTGGAAAAACATTAAAAACAGTTCATAATAATCGATTGAAAAAATTTAAAAACGAATTCGATATTTAAATATGTACAGAAATAAAAAAAAACAAATTTGTACAAATTTATATAATAAATATATGTATAAGAACTTTGTATTATATTTTTTTTCAAAATAAAAAAAATTTATAATTGTCTTATAATTTAGTTAAAATTCATATAAGAAATATATTACTATTTTGAATTATTAAAAGTTTATTCTAGTTTAAAAAAAAAAAAAATTTCATTTAAAACAATATTGATTAAAATAAATTTAAAATAATTTTTATAAAATGAAATTAAACTTTAATAGTTCTAGTTATATATATAATTTTTATATTTCTATATAATCTATTTATATTAATCTTATGGGTGGAGGGGTGTTGTGTAGCACAACATTATGCTATGCAACGGAATATATAAATAAACTTTATCTTTCTAATTAACCTGAAATTATAAATACATTTAAATACATTTTTAGTACATAAGTTATTAATGTACTAATTAGATATTTAAGGAGAATTTTAATTGAAAAACATTCAGAATTGATCTGATGATCAAATAATAAACATCTCAAAATAAATATTTATTTAATTTTGTAACAATTAAACTTTTGAAAATAAATTAAACAAAAGAAAGTTTTTATATAATAAATGTTTTATTATTCATTTTGTGAAACTATGGTTCTTTTGTGTTTTGTGAACGACGACCACCCACAACAGTAGTCCTAACATAAGTCTGCAGTCCGACCAAGTCAGATTTAGCAGGAATTTTGTGGTTTGCAGGCTCAACTCTGGAATGAACATCTTGGAGACTTTGCAGCCTTCTGTGCTCCTCCATTGAGAGTTACTGGACCGAAAGAGAACTTGTTCAACTAGCGATCTTATCCTACCTTTCGATATACAAATTGCTGGTTCAGGAATGAAGAGCCTCCCTGCGGAGCTCTTTGCTATCATTAGCTTTTTCGTTCCCGAGATTCCCACAATGCCTTGGGGTCCATATCAGTGATATGCTGTTCTTAAGCCCGAGATAATTCAAGGACCTAGAACATTCTTCCACTATTTTTGACTTAATAGTGTAGTTACCCAGAGCTTTTAGACCAGCCTGGCTATCAGTAAAAATATTAATGAACTTGCCAGACCACTTAAGCTCCGTCGCTCGCCTCGATGTCGCATTTATGGCGAATACCTCAGCCTGAAAGACTGTGCAGTATTCGCCAAGTGGAAATTGCAGCCCTAGATCTTCATTACTGAAGTAAACCGTAGCTCATGCACCATTTTTAGTGAGAGATCCATCTGTGTAGATGTCTAACGTGTTCACAGCACTGTCCAATAGCAAATCAGCTGAGGACCGGTCCTCTATCGTTGGAATTATAACTCTATGTCGCTTTTGAAAGGGAGTTAGAGGTACTGTGTCATCAGTCGGCATGGACAAATCTGTCAGGTGTTCTTCCAGATCCCTCCATAGCGATTGATGATTTTTCCTACAGACCCTGGTGTTTCCCAGGAGTTCAGGCCTTTTTGTAGCCTTGAGAGCATCTATTCTTACAAATATATGCAAGGGAGGAAGCCATAATAAGACCTACAGACTCGCTGTGGGCGTTGGCCTTAAAGCACTAGTAATACATAAGCGAGCAAGCCTTTGTACCGCCCCTAGTTTTTATATCGCATTACGAACAAAAGTTCTTGAGAGCCATGCAAGGGACACATAGCTGACAATGGGTCTGACAACTACTTTATAAAGCTAGTAGACAATTTTCGGAGTTAGCCCCCATTACCCACCGAAAGCCCAGAACTTGATTTGCGTTTGCGCATTTGATCTCAACATGAACAGCCCAATTGAGCCGCTTGTCGAGAGTAACATTAAGGTACTTCACATTATCTTGGAGTGTTAATGTGTTATTACCGATTGAAGGAAGAGTGAAGTTATTTAGTTTCCTTCTGTTGGTAAACGCAACGAGCTGTGTCTTAGACGCATTGATCGAGAGACCATTCGTCTGACACCAGCTGTTGGTAATTTCCAGGACGTTCTGCAATTTTCGGCATAGATGCCCATAGATGTTGTCTCCTTTCAAAATAATGCTAATATTATCAGCATAGCCGTATGTGTTTAGCCCTTTATCATTTAATTCAATTAGGAGCTGGTCTACCATTATGTTCCAAAGCAGTGGTGATAGAACGGACCCTTGGGGACATCCACGATACATGCCTACCTGGATGGCGGTGTTGTCCTTCGTGTGAATAAACAGACATCGATCTTCCAGTGCCCGTCGTATCCACCTTAGGAGTGTTTCATTCACACCGTACCATTCCGCTCCGTTAAGTAGTGACTCAAAAGTGGCTTTGTCAAAAGCATTCTATGTCAAGAAAAGCGCCAAGAGTGATAACCTTTTTAGAACTGTGATCTTAGTCCAATCCTTTTCAAAATGTCTACTCCTCTCACGTTGATTTCAATATTTTTTGTTTGTTCATCTAGTTCCATTTTAAAGAATGAAATTCTTATCTCTAGGTTTAGCATAAGATTCTTCGAAGCACAAAATTCTGTATTACTTCTCAGTACGAACGAAGTAAATATAAACCTCGTATCCCAATTTTATCTATCACGCAGCAGTTTTTGCGGTTTTGTCCATTCATTAGTGACCTTTTGCGCATTATACAAAAGAAACTTTTCTTGATTTACTAAAAAATGTATTGGTTCTCGTAAAAAAAAAAACTTTCAACTAAGCATAACATTCAAAACGCAAAATACAGACAATAAATCCAAATCTGCATATCATTCTGACATTTATCGAAATTATACAAATTACTTACATTCTAAGAATCATAAAATAAAAAAATCAACACACACACTGGACACATAAAACTTAAAAAAAATTAAACTATTCATTCATTCAAGTAAATTTCAAATCTCTCGAAATCTGCAAACTAATTAAATTCAAAGGTTCAAGGATATTTCTTTTGATCGACTTCACCTGACATTCGTTCATTCATTTGTGCGCGAATTATTTTTTTGAATAATTGAATAACGAAAGAATAGAATTAAATTTTGTATTGAAGGCGGTAGACGGCACGATATGATGGATTTATTGGATATATATTTTAGATAGGAAATGAATTGCAACTCACAATTCAAACCAGCAATTATACAAACTCATTAGACTAAAAACTGTTCAAATATGAATTTCAAAATTTTAATAATATTATGATTAATACGAAAACAATTTTTTATAGAAATAGGTTACGATTACAATAGATATTACCAAATCCAAAGAAATGTTATAAGAAACATTATTTATTTCCCACCAACAAAAAACCAAAAACAAAAAAATATTGAAAATTAAATAAGAAAAACGTATATGCATTTTACCGTATTCATTAAAACGTATATTTCTTACTCGTAATAACAATAAATAAATAAAAGAAGTCACACAATTTTCTTAAATGGTAATGAAAAAATCATCATCATCTTTAATAGATTTTAATGACACAAAAAAAAAATTAATTGGTAAGCAAACCAGTTACTTTGGGTGGGTGGACATGGTCTTGTTTGACGATTTATAAGAAATAATATTTAGTTTGAAATTTAATTTTCTGAATATATATCAAAAATACAAAAAAAATATTAATCTTTTTTCTTTATTTCTAGAGAATCGTAGTTTTAGACAAAGAAGCATTTCTTGAGAAAATAAGGATTAACGTATACAATGCAGAATTGCATTTAAATATATTATTTATTTATAGACAGAATGATAATATAATATTAAAGCAAACCAAATGAGCAACCAATTTACAATTCATTGTGTGAAAACCATTATTCGAGATTAACTTACCCAGAGCAAGCTCAAGAAAACAGTAACATTGGTGATGCCAGTCTGTTCCTTTGCACTGTTCGATTCTTTTTAATTTCATAAAAGAGTCTTTAATGTCATCTTTAAAAAAATATTGCGACGCTGATGCATAAGCTGACTTCACCACAGCTCTGGAAACATAGTGTTCTGGATATATAATGAGCTAATATCCATAAAATACTTTAATTAAAAGCTAACCAATATTATGGACTTCGTAGTTCTAACAATAAAAATAGTAAATCAGGCAGTAGTATCCCAACAAACATAAATTCTGTTGTAAGAGAAAAAGTAAACAAAATTTTATCGGAAGTGACAAAGCGGAAGTTAGGATGCAGAACTGTTGTAAACCGTATTAAATGTGTATGTAACAAATTTCATCCAACTCGATTATCAGGTACAGAAGTTATTGAGCTTCCAAAATAACAGGTGCTTGGAGGACCCCCTACCACTTTGTTCACTATCGCTTAAAAAACTAATCAGTTCCTTGCCATACATATTTGCATCTTTTTGCAAAGTGTAATCAAAATTACTTAACGAACGAATATTGTATGCTTCCAACAAACATTGAAACAATAAACAGGACCCGGGAGGACCCCCCCCGGTCGGGAGGACCCCACCACTTATCCCAATATTGTCAAGTCTTTATCTTTTTTCAAAGTGCCATCAAAATTGATTATTGAATGAAATCTGTATGCTCCCAACAAACTTCAAAAACCAAGTGTGAAAAGTCAGCAGTTGTATGGTAGATCCCCCACTACTTTGATCAATGTGTCCCAAAAGATGATAATTATCTTCTTACACTAATTGAAACCTTTCCATAAGTTTTATCATAATCACTTCATTATTGTGGGCTTCACGAACGAATGCTGTGTGCTCCCAACAAACATTGAAAAAATGATGACACAGTAAACAGGTGTTCGGGAGACCCCGTACCACTTATCCCAATATTGTCCAAAAACTAATCAGTTCCTCGTCATTTAAGTTTCCATCTTTTTCCAAAGTGTCATTAGAATTGATTAATGAATGAAGTCTGTATGCTCCCAACAAACTTTAAAAACAAAGTGTGAAAAGTCAGCAGTTGTATGGTGGACCCCCGGCACTTTGATCAATGTGTCCCAAAACATGATAATTATCTTCTTACACTAATTGGAACCCTATTCCATAAGTTTCATCATAATCACTTCATTATTGTAGGCTGTAGTGTGCATAAAGACACTGAAAAAACTTAAAAAAAGTACAAAAAATTTTTTTTTACCGGAAGTGAAAAACCGGAAGTTGGGATGCAGAACTATTTTAAACCGTACTACATACTCATGTACCAAGTTTCATCCAATTCGCTTATTAGGTACAGAAGTTATAGAGCTTTCCAAAAAAACAGGTGCTCCAGGGACCCCCCCACCACTTTGTTCACTATCGCTCAAAAACTAATCAGTTCTTTGCCATACATGTTTGCATCTTTTTCCAAAGTGTCATCAAAATTCGTTCACGAACGAATGCTGTGTGCTCCCAACAAACATTGAAAAAAGTGTGACACATTAAACAGGTGTTCGGGAGGACCCCCACCACTTATTCCAATATTATCCAAAAACTAATCAATTCTTTGTTACTTAAGTCTCCATCTTTTTCCAAAGTGTCATTAAAATAAATTAATGAATGAAGTCTGTAGCTCCCAACAAACTTAAAAAACAAAGTGTGAAAAGTCAGCATTTGTATGGTAGACCCCCCACCACTTTGATCAATGTGTCCCAAAACATGATAATTATCTTTTCACACTAACTGGAACGCTATTCCATAAGTTTCATCATAATCACTTCATTATTGTAGGCTGTAGTGTGCATAAAGACACTGAAAAAACTTCAAAAAAGTACAAAAAATTTTTTTTTACCGGAAGTGAAAAACCGGAAGTTGGGATGCAGAACTATTTTAAACCGTACTACATACTCATGTACCAAGTTTCATCCAATTCGCTTATTAGCTACAGAAGTTATAGAGCTTTCCAAAAAAACAGGTGCTCCAGGGACCCCCCCCCACCACTTTGTTCACTATCGTTCAAAAACTAATCAGTTCTTTGCCATACATGTTTGCATCTTTTTCCAAAGTGTCATCAAAATTCGTTCACGAACGAATGCTGTGTGCTCCCAACAAACATTGAAAAAAGTGTGACACATTAAACAGGTGTTCGGGAGGACCCCCACCACTTATTCCAATATTATCCAAAAACTAATCAGTTCTTTGCTACTTAAGTCTCCATCTTTTTCCAAAGTGTCATTAAAATAAATTAATGAATGAAGTCTGTAGCTCCCAACAAACTTAAAAAACAAAGTGTGAAAAGTCAGCGTTTGTATGGTAGACCCCCCACCACTTTGATCAATGTGTCCCAAAACATGATAATTATCTTTTCACACTAATTGGAACCCTATTCCATAAGTTTCATCATAATCACTTCATTATTGTAGGCTGTAGTGTGCATAAAGACACTGAAAAAACTTAAAAAAAGTACAAAAAAAATTTTTTTACCGGAAGTGAAAAACCGGAAGTTGGGATGCAGAACTATTGTAAACCGTACTACATACTCATGTACCAAGTTTCATCCAATTCGCTTATCAGGTACAGAAGTTATAGAGCTTTCAAAAAAAAAGGTGCTCCAGGGACCCCCCACCACTTTGTTCACTATCGCTCAAAAACTAATCAGTTCTTTGTCATACATGTTTGCGTCTTTTTCCAAAGTGTCATCAAAATTCATTCACGAATGAATGTTTTATTCTCCCAACAAACATAAAAACTTTGTGGAAAAAACCACCTGTTGTATGGTGGACCCCCAACCCTTTATCCAATGTGCTCCAAAAGCTGATAAAATCTTTCTCGTGTTATTTAAAAGCTTTTCGCAACGTTTCATGAAAATCGATCGGTAATTGTAGGCTACAGTAGGGATAAACACCTGAAAAAAAAACTTTTTAACCGGAAGTGACAAACCGGAAGTTAGTATGCAGAAATATTGGAAACAGTACTAAAACCTTATATACTAAGTTTCAATAAGATCATAGCCCGGGATCAGAAGGTATTCAAGATTTAAACTTAGAGGTGTTCGGGAGACCGCCCGCCATTTTGTCCACATTTGAAATGAATCCACCCACCCACCCACCCATATGTCATTCTGACAAGAAAACACAAACACATACCGTTGGAAAGGAGTTACGTTCATCATACTGCACCAATCATGATTCAAACAAAATAATGTGAACTCTAATCAAAAGTATAACTGCAGCTTGTTGTTGTTGCTATAACAGGTTGCGCAGTACTAAGAATTAAATGACCAAAATTTTAACAAAGTTTTAAAATCTCACCTTGCGGTTTATATCTAGTTTAGTAAAAAAACAAGGAAATCTATATGCATTCTTACTCGACAACACCGGTCTCATTGATCACCAAATCTGGCCGAAGCATCAAACACAAATTGATGCAGTTTTGCGAATCACCTTAGGTGTTAGGTAAACATATCAAGATCATTCTGAAATGTAAATGTATATTATGCCACAAGATCACACACACAACTAATTTTTGATAACCATGCGATTCGTAAACCAAACTGTTAGTAGTAGCATTTTGTGACATACGTTTAATTAGAGTTAAGCCGTTTCCACACATATTTGTATCACATTTCTACTATTACTTCCCGTCACTAGTTACTACCGCTTAAATTATGGTTAATAATAAGTTCGTTGATTAGCTTTAACCAAATGTACTGATTAAAGTTGACAGCTTAGATATTTGTCAAAGATGCTAGCTTTAATAGTTTCCTGACATATATCGAACTTTCGAGGGTTATCAAACGGTTTTAATTTTTCTTTGTTGACTTACTTGATTGAAATCCAAAAATATTAATTGCATAAATTTCACATACCTGTAAAAAACAAAAAGAAAATATTATTGCAGTTTCCTTCTCCTCTATATATATATATATATATATGGTTAGTTTTTTATAAGTAAGATAATTTCTTTGATAATAAAGACATTAACCTAAGAAAATTTATCAATAAAATTTCTTCTGCGCTTTATAGAATAGCAACACAATATATCAATCAACACCAAAATATAAAAAATTATGGTTTACAAAATTATTGGAGTAGAAACTAAAATAAAAACGTTTTTTTTTTTAAATTTTAAATTAAAAAATAAACACTAAAGCGTGATCGAACCAGAAAATATGTGAATAATTTTTAATTATAAAAAGAAACAGTTTTTTTGTTTTCATTTAAGTTGCAAATTCATAGCAGCAGTAACAAAAACAACAACAAAAAATGGGAAAGAATAATTGCAATGTTATTTTTAAATAAATATTTCAAAAATTTTGATTTGGCGAATTACAATTTAATATCGAATATTATGGTTAATTTATTACTGGGCTAATCGATTAAGTTGAAATATTATTTAAAGTAAACTATGTCATTATAACATGTTGATGATCTTGCAAGACTTATCAACAATAGAACCAGGAAGCAAAAATGTAAATCTAAGAATTCGATAGCAAATAAATTGAGATAGAAATTTTCAAATTTTTCTTCGTCGCCAGGTGGTCTTGTTTATAAAAAAATTTAAACATTAATCAAAATATTATCTGAATTCATAGTCAAACACTCTAACATATCAAATTTGTCCCACCAATCTATCAACAATCTTCTAATATCATAAGCAACAAAAAAACATATAACCGTTTAAAAATGAATTAATTAATTAATTTTTATTTCCATAATATTAAAAACATGTAAAACAAAAACATAATAAAATATGCTAATTTATTGTTACTGTATGCTGCTGCTATTTTCAATATAAAAAAAATGTAAATTTAAGATTATAAACAACAGCTAAGAGTTTAATTATAAATAATAATTCTATGATCTGAATTGAAAATGTATTACTTAATTTTTGTTGAGAAACATATAATGGAGAAACATTTTACGTCTAGAAACATTTATCATATAAAACCAATTATTTGAATGACATGAAATATAATTGAAAAGATTTAATTAATTATCATAGTACTAAGTATGGTTTGTTTATCTTCTAACCTTTTATGGAGAAGAATGGTGAAAATATGCGCAAAAAAAATTTTAAAAGAAGGTGAGGCACTTTTGTATGAAACTAAGATAAATAATAAACAAATATGATGGATTTATTTCTTATTGCCAGACTTTTTTGTAGGAATAAGAAATAATAAGAATCTTTTTTGTCTGTTATAACATTATTTTTGTATTATGCAAATTTCAATTGAAGGAGGACAAATTCTTCAAGGTTTTGCTATGAACTGCACGATATTGGAATTGAACGAAATTAGAGGTACGTTTAGTGTTTGGATCAAGTCAAAAATACGTAAAGAGAACATCAAAAATTATTAAAATTATATGTGCTAGGCGAAGGTCTTAAGGGTTTCTTTAGTAGCACAGAATCAAACAGTAACTATATACTCAGTTAAAAATGAATAAATCTAATAAAATAAATAAAATCCTCACACAAACATACTGACACACACACATGTTATGTAGGTTGATTATTTCATATCAGGATCCTGCATAACTCCCTTTAAAAATTACAGCGACGCTGATGACATAGGCTGACTTTACCACAGCTCTGGAAACAGTGTTCTGGATTTATAGTGAGCTAATATCCATCAAATACTTTAAGTAAAGGCTAACCAATGTAATAGATTTCGCATAGTTCTAATTATAAAAATATTAAAGAAAACAGTAGTATTCCAACAAACATAAATTATGTTGTACGAGAAAAATTAAAAAAAAAATTTTACCGGAAGTGACAAACCGGAAGTTGTAATGCATAACTGTTGTGAACCGTTCTAAATGTTTATCTACCAAGTTTTATCCAATTCGATTATCAGATACAGATGTTATGGAGCTGCCAAAAAAACTAATCAGTTCCTTGCCATACATATTTGCATCTTCTTCCAAAGTGTCATCAAAATTCATTCACGAGCCAATGTTGTATGCTCCCAAAAAACAATAGAAAAATTGTGACACAATTAACAGGTGTTCGGGAGGCCTCTCACCGGTCATCCTAATATTGCCAAAAAACTAATCAGTTCTTCGTCATTTAAGTCTGCATCATTTTTTAAAGTATTATTAAAATTGGTTAATGAATGAAGTCTGTATGCTCCCAACAAACTTTAAAAACAAAGTGTGAAATGTCAACAGTTGTATGGTAGAACCCCCGCCACTTTGATCAATGTGTCCTTAAAGATGATAATTACCTTCTCAAACTAATTGGAACCTTTTTCACAATTTTCATCATAATCACTTCATTATTGTAGGCTGTGGTGTGCATAAAGACACTGAAAAAACTTCAAAAAATTACAAAAACAATTTTTTACCTGACGTGAAAACCGGAAGTTGGGATGTAGAACTGTAGTAAACCGTACTAAATGTTTATCTACCAAGTTTCATCCAATTCGATTATCAGATACAGATGTTATTGAGCTTACAAAAAAAAGGTGATCGGGGGACCCCCACCACTTTGTTCAATATCGCTCAAAAACTAATCAGTTGCTTGCCATACATTTTGCAACTTTTTCCAAAGTGTCATCAAAATACATTCACGAACGAATGTATGCTCCTAACAAACATAAAAAACATGATGGAAAAAACCACCTGTTGTATGGTAGACCCACCAACCCTTTATCCAACGTACTCCAAAAGCTGATAAATTCTTTCTCATGTTACTTGAAAGCTTTTACCAACGTTTCATGAAAACCGATCGGTAATTGTAGGCTACAGTAGGGATAAACACCTGAAAAAAAAGTTTTAACCGGAAGTATCATACCGGAAGCTGGTATCTAGAAATATTGAAATCAATACTAAAACCTTATAAACCAAGTTTCCATAAGATCATAAGCCGAGATTAGAAGAAGTTATTGAAGATTTAAACTTAGATGTGTTCGGGAGACCCCCGCCATTTTGTTCACATTTAAAATGAATCCAGATCATTTGCCAAAGTTTCATCAAGATCCTATGCAGGAATGTTTTAACTTTGTGCACCGTGAAGAAAACGAAGTCGCATGCCGTCAAATCTTTCGGAATGTAAATTTTTAGGATCCTCGGGTATCTTTCGGAATTAATGATTGCATCCATTGTTTTAAATGGTTAACCAGCTCTGATGGTTCGGTGGATGCAAATCCTCTAGATGTATAAATAGCTCTCCAGAGATCTTCGGGCCTTGACCCGTAGACAAGATCCGCAGGAATACATCCCAAGTCAGTCTTAATGTGTGTGACGGGGAATCTTTGATATGGTAAGCATGTTTTACACCAAAATCCAACTCAACACTCATAGACGGCCAGAAGTAACGTTTTGTGATCATTTTCCGAGTTGCCCTAACTCCTGGATGTGATAAATTGTGTAGCGAATCGAAAACTGACCGTCTCAGGGGCTTAATGATTAATGGACGTAACGAGTTAGTCGATGTCTCGCACTAATGTCTGGCGAGGATTTCTCTCTGTTTTTGAGGCGAATGATGTTACCAGAGGTTTGTGATCAGCGAAAACTGTCAACAAACGACCTTCTAACGGAAATGTTATGCAGCTAGAAAAATAGCTAATAGCTCGCGGTCTAGAGTTTAGTTGTTCTGCTATGTAGGGTGAGAGCTTTTTGGAGAAAAATCCTAAGAGTTGCCAACATCTTTTATTAAATTGTTCGAGTACTGCTCCTATTGCAGTGCCTGAAGCATGTTTTGATACAAAAACTTAAGTTTCGTAACCGATGAGCCAAGAACTCCATTAGAGGTGTCAAATGAAAGCTGACTTTTTCTTACTCTTAGCTAGTTCAGGGATATAGCCGTGAAGTGGAGCTATTATAGTTCGGATAAGTGTGGTATAAATCTATGGTAATAATTTACCATGCCCATGTCGTTGAAGTTGGCGAACTGATGTAGGCTTGGATTGCCAAGATTCGATCTGGGGAGGGTTTATTTCATCCTTTGTGATTTTGGCTTTCAAAATCAAGAGAACTTTGAGAATTTGATTTTTATTTTGGAATCTGTGAATTTTTTTAAAACAATGTGTAAATGTTTTTAATGGGGAATCACTTGTCACCAGAACGTCGTCGATGTACACAAAAACGAAGTCAAGCTCTTTGACCACTTCGTCCATAAAACGCCTAAAATTACCTCTTAATTACGCTAAATGTATTGGATGTTTACTTAGAACACCGAAAACAACATTCAAAGCGAACTAACAACAACGAGCTACTTTGCTTCTGGATACCCACTTGCCGGATAGTGGTACACCTATAAATTATGTGAGACTAATAGAATATCGGGTCATATGTGCCGATTAGTTTTGAGTTCAACTATTTCTGAAGATTAATATTTGACGTGATCTTATGATTCAACATCTCAGAATCCAGAACTATCCAACCACCGTTATTTTAAAATTTAATCTTATATCCCATAATCAAAGCAGTAAAAATAAAATCGGTTAACTGTTTTTACTAATTTCGATCTAAAATCTCTAATCAAAAAATTAAATTTAAAATAGATGAACAAAATAAAAACTAATAAATTCTACGAATATGACATTTAAATATTTATTTGTTTATTTTATTTTATTAAAAACAAAATAATCATCATTCATGCTGTGAATAATAAAAATTTATAAAAATTAATATCCAATTTCTTCATATTTATTACATTTCATTTCCATTCATTTTATTTTGGTTTTCGATTTCAATTTATTTTTTTTAACATGTCATCAAATAGTTTTTATTGGTTTTTATTCTGATACATCTTTTCATTTTTTTTTTTAATTAATGAGAAAAGTAAATATAAATTAGATTTTTCCAATCTGAACCCATACATATATGCATTTTTTATTGTTAACTGTTAGAAATAGTTAAACTTTTTGAAGAGTTGTTTCTTTAAATAAGAAATTGTGTGCGACACGAACGCGGTAAGCTAATATAAGAATATTGAGTGTGTGACTTTGTCAGTAGGGTCGTGCCAGCTAATGGCACAATTTGCCTTCATGTTTCCAAGCAATAGAAGTGTACTACATTTTCCCCATAAACAAGTTCACATGCTGGTCGATAATGTAGAGCGGTAAATATGATTACAATTTTGTATTTTAATATCGTTTCCTTGGTTTTTTGTATATTACCGAAAATGTGTTTTTTCTTTTTCCCTCCCCTCCCTTCTCCATCTAGTCGACTCAAAAGATTGATAAAATTTCCTAAAATTTGGTGAATATGCAATAAAAAATATTGCGACGCTGATGCATAGGCTGACTTCACCACAAGCTCTGGAAACATAGTGTTCTGGATATATAATGAGCTAATATCCATAAAATACTTTAATTAAAAGCTAACCAATATTACGGACTTCGTAGTTCTAATAATAAAAATATTAAAGCAGGCAGTAGTATCCCAACAAACATAAACTCTGTTGTACGAGAAAAAGTAAACAAAAATTTTATCGGAAGTGACAAAGCGGAAGTTAGGATGCAGAACTGTTGTAAACCGTACTAAATGTGTATGTACCAAATTTCATCCAACTCGATTATCAGGTACAAAAGTTATTGAGCTTCCAAAATAACAGGTGCTTGGAGGACCCCCTACCACTTTGTTCACTATCGCTAAAAAAACTAATCAGTTCCTTGCCATACATATTTGCATCTTTTTGCAAAGTGTAATCAAAATTACTTAACGAACGAATGTTGTATGCCGAACAGGTGTTCGGGAGGACCCCACCACTTATCCCAATATTGTCCAAAAACTAGTCAATTCTTTGTCAATAAAGTCTTTATCTTTTTTCAAAGTGCCATTAAAATTGATTAATGAATGAAATCTGTATGCTCCCAACAAACTTTAAAAACCAAGTGTGAAAAGTCAGCAATTGTATGGTAGATCCCCCGCCACTTTGATCAATGTGTCCCAAAAGATGATAATTATCTTCTTACACTAATTGAAACCTTTCCATAAGTTTTATCATAATCAATTCATTATTGTAGGCTGTAGTGTGCATAAAGATACTGAAAAAACTGCCAACAAATAAAAAAAAATTTTTTTTACCGGAAGTTGGGATGCAGAATTTTTGTAAATCGTACTAAATGCTTGTGTACAAAGTTTCATCCAATTCGATTATCAGGTACAGATGTTATTGAGCTTAAAAAAAAAACATGTGTATGGGACACCTTCCACCACTTTGTTCACTATCGCTCAAAAACTAATCAGTTCTTTGCCATACATGTTTGCATTTTTTTCCAAAGTGTCATCAAAATTGGTTCACGAACGAATGCTGTGTGCTCCCAACAAACATTGAAAAAATGATGACACAGTAAACAGGTGTTCGGGAGACCCCGTACCACTTATCCCAATATTGTCCAAAAACTAATCAATTCCTTGTCATTTAAGTTTCCAACTTTTTCCACAGTATCATTAGAATTGATTAATGAATGAAGTCTGTATGCTCCCAACAAACTTTAAAAACAAAGTGCGAAAAGTCAACAGTTGTATGGTAGACACCCGCCACTTTGATCAATGTGTCCCAAAAGATGATAATTATCTTCTTACACTAATTGGAACCCTATTCCATAAGTTTCATCATAATCACTTCATTATTGTAGGCTGTAGTGTGCATAAAGACACTGAAAAAAACTTAAAAAAAGTACAAAAAAAATTTTTTTTTACCGGAAGTGAAAAACCGGAAGTTGGGATGCAGAACTATTTTAAACCGTACTACATACTCATGTACCGAGTTTCATAAAATTCGCTTATCAGGTACAGAAGTTATAGAGCGTTAAAAAAAAACAGGTGCTCCAGGGACCCCCCACCACTTTGTTCACTATCGCTCAAAAACTAATCAGTTCTTTGCCATACATGTTTGCATCTTTTTCCAAAGTGTCATCAAAATTCGTTCACGAACGAATGCTGTGTGCTCCCAACAAACATTGAAAAAAGTGTGACACATTAAACAGGTGTTCGGGAGGACCCCCATCACTTATTCCAATATTATCCAAAAACTAATCAGTTCTTTGTTACTTAAGTCTCCATCTTTTTCCAAAGTGTCATTAAAATAAATTAATGAATGAAGTCTGTATGCTCCCAACAAACTTAAAAAACAAAGTGTGAAAAGTCAGCATTTGTATGGTAGACCCCCCACCACTTTAATCAATGTGTCCCAATACATGATAATTATCTTCTTACACTAATTGGAACCCTATTCCATAAGTTTCATCATAATCACTTCATTATTGTAGGCTTCAGTGTGCATAAAGACACTGAAAAAACTTCAAAAAAGTACAAAAAAAATTTTTTTACCGGAAGTGAAAAACCGGAAGTTGGGATGCAGAACTATTGTAAACCGTACTACATACTCATGTACCAAGTTTCATCCAATTCGCTTATCAGGTACAGAAGTTATAGAGCGTTAAAAAAACAGGTGCTCTAGGGACCCCCCACCACTTTGTTCACTATCGCTCAAAAACTAATCAGTTCTTTGTCATACATGTTTGCGTCTTTTTCCAAAGTGTCATCAAAATTCATTCACGAATGAATGTTTTATGCTCCCAACAAACATAAAAACTTTGTGGAAAAAACCACCTGTTGTATGGTGGACCCCCCAACCCTTTATCCAATGTGCTCCAAAAGCTGATAAAGTCTTTCTCATGTTATTTAAAAGCTTTTCGCAACGTTTCATGAAAATCGATCGGTAATTGTAGGCTACGTTAAACACCTGAAAAAAAAACTTTAACCGGAAGTGACAAACCGGAAGTGACAAATCGGAAGTTGGTATGCAGAAATATTGGAAACAGTACTAAAACCTTATATACTAAGTTTTAATAAGAGCAAAGCCCTGGATCAGAAGTTATTCAAGATTTAAACTTAGAGGTGTTCGGAAGACCCGCCGCCATTTTGTCCAAATTTGAAATGAATCCAGATCTTCCATTTTCAAGTGAACTTGTATCATTTGCCAAAGTTTCATCAAGATCCTATGCAGAAAACTCATTCGCGGGCTATCTGCATTGGGCAATTATGGAGAATCCAGAGATCCGTGGCTAATTTTTATAATTCTTAGCAAAGCTGATGTAGACACGCGACAAGCATGGGCAGATATGCAGCGAATATGCAGCAAATAAATTGTCAACATTCAAGGAATTTCTCGAATTTTTGAACAATCGCTGTGATGCAATAGAGGACGCTCAGTCTTTCACAAAAAGGCCAATTAATAAAGTACGCACATTCCACAGCGCAAGTTTTAACGCAAATATCCGATGTCCACATTGCAACGAGCCTCACAAACTGTATGCATGCCACAAATTTAAATCGCTTGCACCCAAATTGCGTTACGATATTGTCATCAAACAAGTGTTGTGT
The DNA here is from genome assembly GCA_963693315.1 of Diogma glabrata. NCBI lineage: Eukaryota > Metazoa > Arthropoda > Insecta > Diptera > Cylindrotomidae > Diogma > Diogma glabrata. The sequence goes on along the minus strand of OY856187.1, from coordinate 406,020,836 downwards.
AAAAATTGCCTTCATCCTGGTCATTTAGCAGAAAGATGTTTTTCTAAAATTTAACTGTCACACATGTCGCAAAAAGCATCATACTCTTTTACATGATTCAATTTTTCACGATGACACCCACTCCCACAATTCGCAAACCAATACAAATGTTTTGCACACTTCATTCAACTCGGGTTCAAATTGCACAAATTGCAGTCCACCTGCAATACCAACAACGTCCTGCAGCGCCACAATCACCGAACATAAATTCCCATGTGCTGTAAGTCCAAGCGATAACCAAATCGCCGAAACCACATCTTTGACCACAACTAGAGCCAGCCAACTACGATTCATGCCTTAATTGCCAACAGTCATAGCTAATATACAAGATAATTATTCCGCATTCTTCTTCGTCCATGCCGCATTGGCCCCGTTTTCCTTGTTACTAAATTGCAACTGTTTCAGACATAGAAAAAATGTATCGCCTAGTTCTTGTGGATCGACGAGACATCGATTTTCGAATTTTGTGGCGAGATTCATATTTGCAACCAATTGAAGAATATCGTTTATCCACGACTACTAAAGAATATATGCTTTCCATGCGTATGTCTTCCATTGTAATTGTATTCATTCCACAACTAGTGAATTTGATTAAATTCTTTAACAGTTCTATATTAAATATTTCCCTAACAAATTAAACAACAAACTTGTTTTGTTTTTCGCTATATTTGATGTATTTATTTCAATATGGCGATACAAATTTTTGCATGAAAACTAGAAATTAAACGAAATATTTTATAGTCGTGGATAAAATAGCATCTTGTATTCGCTTAGGATGATGGCAATTCTTCACTCGGATGATTTCCTCCACTCGCTACGCTCGTTTCGTTAAACTTCATCCTCGTGAAGAATTGCCTTCATTCTAAGCTCATACAAGAATCTACTATTACTTACCGTGACGTATGGTTTATCGCCGTCATCTTATTTGGCAACACAGACTTTGAATGAAATTGCTGAAAATGTCAAAATTAAGTATCCAGATGTTGCAGTGGGTATAAAAAATCAATTCTACGTAGATGACTTAACGACGGGTGCTGATGGTATTTGTGGTACAAAGAAGTCACCAAAAGAGTTATTTTGTCGGAATTATCGCGTATTTACGACCCACTTGGATGGCTCGCACCAACCACAGTCTTAATTAAAATTACATATCAGCAGTTATAGAAACAAAAATTTGATTGGGACGATCCATTGCCACAAAACTATGTGAAAAATTGGCTAACAATACGAAATGAAGTGTTTAAATTTGCTGAATTATCAATACCTCGTTGCGTCGTCGTTTACAATCAATCAATCCAATTGCACGGATTTTGCGACGCTTCTCAAATGGCCTATGCTGCGGCTGTCTATGTTCGTAGTGCCGATTGTAATGGCAATATGTCCGTCAAACTATTAGGAGCGAAAACTAAAGTCGCTCCGCTTAAAACAGTTACGTTATCGCGATTGGAGCTTTGTTCAGCCCATTTAC